>JAMZEH010000045.1:1120000-1457500 GCA_024699665.1 Ostrea denselamellosa | reverse complement strand
AATTAATCACCAGAGTCCTTGCTTTTCTGTTTAGATTGATTTCAAAACGCCAGTGATAACCAAGTGGTCAGCGCGTTCTATTCGCAAGTGGAAGGTCCCCCCCCCCCCTCCCTAATTCTTTATTTATATAGACATTGCTATCTTGTATATATCCGGGTAAACAAATTTCACTAGAACTCTACATTTCAATACCGCTTATTCCTGGTTCGGTAGTGTGTGTGTATTTGTCATTCATAGCTTGCCGAGGTATTTTTAGAATCTTGAAAAATCACATAAGTCATAAATGAGCATGTCCTGCGTCGTCCGTAAACATCCCCAGTCCTCAATATTCCAACAAACGGAATATGATAGGATATTGTCTTAAGCTCACGTTCTTTGATCACCTTGGAAACATTCCATGTCAATACCAGACCTTTATGCTTGGATTTACCATGTCATTTTCATCTGGTGCCAGGGGTTGACGGTGTCAATATCTGCCGGCGACAGAATGGCAGATTCCAGATATGTGATGTCTTAATCTGTTGATGACGTCATAAACGCCAATTACCGGAATTGGTAATCGACATTCTGTTACAACCAGGATTTAGGTATTTTCCATACAATCAAGAATTCAGAGAACAGGAAGTCATTACTTTCTCTGTCAAGTCCTTTCTATCCCAGGCTCTGTAGTTATGCATTCCAAAAAGAAAATAGTACGAGCCAATAGAGAAGTATTTTTTTTTCCTTTTCAAATAAAAAAAAAAAAACGTTCGCCGTCTCGCTCATCGTATGCACAGCTGACCGTGAGCGAAATAACATTAT
The DNA here is from genome assembly GCA_024699665.1 of Ostrea denselamellosa. Classification (NCBI taxonomy): domain Eukaryota; kingdom Metazoa; phylum Mollusca; class Bivalvia; order Ostreida; family Ostreidae; genus Ostrea; species Ostrea denselamellosa. The sequence continues at coordinate 1,456,699 of JAMZEH010000045.1, read as the reverse complement.
TCTGTTAATATTAGAATAACTGATTCATAAAATAAGAAATATGTTGTCATGTAGCGTGGTCGAGCTGTATGTAAAACTAAACTGAAGGCACTGCATATTAAACCAGTCTTCATCAGCATGAATGTCCAATGCTGATGTAGTCAACAACGAAAAACCTATATGTCGGAGTACAATGCTGTGCTTTTGATATTACATCACGCAGCGAATAAACGGGAGGAGTTGTTTGGTTTAATCTTAGTTATTTTATTTTATTTTGTCATTTTTTTTTTTTTTTTTTTTTATTTTTTTTTTGGTCGGAAACCAAAATGTTTTTAACAACTCCGAAAACGCCACAGCACTGTTTTAATGGTCTGCCTGACCGCCGTTTCTTCAAATGAAGTGTGTATATTCATAACTGAGTAGCGAAATTCAATTTGTATCTATTATAAAACTACATGATATAGATCTCTGGAAACTCGTACCGACATTATCGTTAGAACGGAACAATTTTCACACGATAGGGTAACGTGATACTCCCTGTTATTCAAGCAATTGTTACAGTGAGGGTTGAGAGTGTTCATTCTTACTTTCATTTACCTTCCTTTGATCGATATCTCCCTAATACAGAAAAAAAAGATTTTCTTTAAAAATTGTTAATGTTTTCCAGATATAATCTCTCTGCTAAACACTGTGTGATTTGAAATGGCAAATGAAAGTGTAATGATCGGTGGCAGGAATGGGTGATCTGTTAGCGAGAGCATTGGAAAGTGCGTATGGGGAAATGTGAAATTATTGTTTCAGTAGAATAATTCGTCGTCAATAACGTATAAAAATACTAAATTAAATACCCTGAAATAGTTCAATGGAAGTCATAATTGCTGTTATTAATGCTTTTCACTTTTATTCATTATTAATTTACGATTTTATACTTGGTTTTCTCAATAAGTACAGTACTCTTCTTTTTAGTAACTCGTTATGAGTTTCCGAGCGTTAATGAAATAAATTTATGAGTAAAACAAAAGTTATTTAGGTATCAAAGCATATGTGCGGATACATACAATATTTCTCTGCCCAATGGTTTTGCCTTTGTGTAATGGTGATATAGAGTTTGACCTTGTGACCCTGACCTTGGTATTGAGCCTACTTTTTAAAACTAATGACTTATACAATATCTCCTGAACTATTTCAGGTAGATCTTTCACACACACACACACACACACACACACACACACACACACACACACACACACATATATATATATATCTATCTACGTTGTGATTTTGGAATTTGACCTGCCTAAATGTAACCTTTTAAATTTCTGCAGAACTATACAAGATATTGCTTCCATATTTTAAATATAGATTCTTAATGATAAGCCCTTGTGATATAATCCTGAATGATCTCTTGATCTTGATCATGACCTTAAGAAAACCAACAACAACCCTTACCTAATGAATATCTTCTGAACTATTAAACTATTTAAGGTAGAGATTTGATATTTGGTATATAATTTCTTAAGGCGAGATATTTCATATCATGCCTTGTGACCTTGGTCTTCTTCAAAACAGAAAATCGTGTTCGACATATTGGTCTAAAGTGAGTTCGTTTTCAGTTATGTTGTGATCCTTTGGCTTTAAGTTAGGACAACAATCTGTAGTAAAATATTTTTATGCGAATAAAGATTAATAAAAGTCTTTTTTAAAAATCACAACAGCCCAACAACGTCATGGCCAAGGTGACTCTAGTGAGCGATGTGGCCCATGGGCCTCTTGTCTTGTGTCAGTAATGATATACTGGCTTGAACACGTAGATTCAACTTCATATTAAAAGTAAGTGATCAATGCTTCATATTAAAACTGAATGATGAATGCTTTGTGAAGTCCTATTTCCTGTTAGTTATTGTAGCCCTATTTCATGTTAGTTATTACAGCCCTATTTCATGTTAGTTATTACAGTCCTATTTCATGTTAGTTATTACAGTCCTATTTCATGTTAGTTATTACAGTCCTATTTCATGTTAGTTATTACAGTCCTACTTCATGTTAGTTATTACAGTCCTATTTCATGTTAGTTATTACAGCCCTATTTCATGTTAGTTATTACAGTCCTATTTCATGTTAGTTATTACAGTCCTATTTCATGTTAGGTATTACAGTCCTATTTCATGTTAGTTATTACAGTCCTATTTCATGTTAGTTATTACAGTCCTATTTCATGTTAGTTATTACAGTCCTATTTCATGTTAGTTATTACAGCCCTATTTCATGTTAGTTATTACAGTCCTATTTCATGTTAGTTATTACAGTCCTATTTCATGTTAGTTATTACAGCCCTATTTCATGTTAGTTATTACAGTCCTATTTCATGTTAGTTATTACAGTCCTATTTCATGTTAGTTATTACAGTCCTATTTCATGTTAGTTATTACAGTCCTATTTCATGTTAGTTATTACAGCCCTATTTCATGTTAGTTATTACAGACCTATTTCATGTTTGTTATTACAGACCTATTTCATGTTAGTTATTGTAGCTCTATTTCATGTTAGTTATTGTAGCCCTATTTCATGTTAGGTATTACAGTCCTATTTCATGTTAGTTATTACAGCCCTATTTCATGTTAGTTATTACAGCCCTATTTCATGTTAGTTATCAAAGCCCTATTTCATGTTAGTTATTACAGCCCAATTTCATGTTAGTTATTACAGCCCAATTTCATGTTAGTTATTACAGCCCTATTTCATGTTAGTTATTGTAGCCCTATTTCATGTTAGTTATTTTAGCCCTATTTCATGTTAGTTATTACAGCCCTGTTTCATGTTAGTTATTACAGCCCTATTTCATGTTAGTTATTGTAGCCCTATTTCATGTTAGTTATTACAGCCCTATTTCATGTTAGTTATTAAAGCCCTGTTTCATGTTAGTTATTACAGCCCTATTTCATGTTATTTATTGTAGCCCTATTTCATGTTAGTTATTACAGCCCTATTTCATGTTAGTTATTGTAGCTCTATTTCATGTTAGTTATTGTAGCCCTATTTCATGTTAGTTATTACAGCCAAATTTCATGTTAGTTATTACAACCCTATTTCATGTTAGTTATTACAGCCCTATTTCATGTTAGTTATTGTAGTCCTATTTCATGTTAGTTATTACATCCCTATTTCATGTTAGTTATTGTAGTCCTATTTCATGTTAGTTATTGTAGCCCTATTTCATGTTAGTTATTACAGCCCTATTTCATGTTAGTTATTACAGACCTATTTCATGTTAGTTATTGTAGCCCTATTTCATGTTAGTTATTACAGCCCTATTTCATGTTAGTTATTACAGCCCTATTTCATGTTAGTTATTGTAGCTCTATTTCATGTTAGTTATTACAGCCCTATTTCATGTTAGTTATTGTAGCCCTATTTCATGTTAGTTATTGTAGCCCTATTTCATGTTAGTTATTACAGCCCTATTTCATGTTAGTTATTACAGCCCTATTTCATGTTAGTTATTGTAGCCCTATTTCATGTTAGTTATTGTAGCTCTATTTCATGTTAGTTATTGTAGCTCTATTTCATGTTAGTTATTGTAGTCCTATTTCATGTTAGTTATTAAAGCCCTGTTTCATGTTAGTTATTACAGCCCTATTTCATGTTATTTATTGTAGCCCTATTTCATGTTAGTTATTACATCCCTGTTTCATGTTAGTTATTACAGCCCTATTTCATGTTATTTATTGTAGCCCTATTTCATGTTAGTTATTACAGCCCTATTTCATGTTAGTTATTGTAGCCCTATTTCATGTTAGTTATTACAGTCCTATTTCATGTTAGTTATTACAGCCCTATTTCATGTTAGTTATTACAGCCCTATTTCATGTTAGTTATTACAGTCCTATTTCATGTTAGTTATTACAGCCCTATTTCATGTTAGTTATTACAGCCCTATTTCATGTTAGTTATTACAGCCCTATTTCATGTTAGTTATTACAGACCTATTTCATGTTAGTTATTGTAGCTCTATTTCATGTTAGTTATTGTAGCCCTATTTCATGTTAGTTATTGTAGTCCTATTTCATGTTAGTTATTGTAGCCCTATTTCATGTTAGTTATTACAGCCCTATTTCATGTTAGTTATTACAGACCTATTTCATGTTAGTTATTGTAGCCCTATTTCATGTTAGTTATTACAGCCCTATTTCATGTTAGTTATTGTAGCTCTATTTCATGTTAGTTATTGTAGCCCTATTTCATGTTAGTTATTACAGCCCTATTTCATGTTAGTTATTACAGCCCTATTTCATGTTTGTTATTACAGACCTATTTCATGTTAGTTATTGTAGCTCTATTTCATGTTAGGTATTACAGTCCTATTTCATGTTAGTTATTGTAGCTCTATTTCATGTTAGGTATTACAGTCCTATTTCATGTTAGTTATTGTAGTCCTATTTCATGTTAGTTATTACAGTCCTATTTCATGTTAGTTATTACAGCCCTATTTCATGTTAGTTATTGTAGCCCTATTTCATGTTAGTTATTACAGCCCTATTTCATGTTAGTTATTGTAGCCCTATTTCATGTTAGTTATTACAGCCCTATTTCATGTTAGTTATTGTAGCCCTATTTCATGTTAGTTATTACAGCCCTATTTCATGTTAGTTATTGTAGCCCTATTTCATGTTAGTTATTGTAGCCCTATTTCCTGTTAGTTATTACAGCCCTATTTCATGTTAGTTATTGTAGTCCTATTTCATGTTAGTGATTGTAGCCCTATTTCATGTTAGTTATTACAGCCCTATTTCATGTTAGTTATTGTAGCCCTATTTCATGATAGTTATTGTAGCCCTATTTCATGTTAGTTATTGTAGCCCTATTTCATGTTAGTTATTACAGCCCTATTTCATGTTAGTTATTGTAGCCCTATTTCATGTTAGTTATTGTAGCTCTATTTCATGTTAGTTATTGTAGCCCTATTTCATGTTAGTTATTACAGCCCTATTTCATGTTAGTTATTACAGCCCTATTTCATGTTAGTTATTGTAGTCCTATTTCATGTTAGTTATTACAGCCCTATTTCATGTTAGGTATTACAGTCCTATTTCCTGTTTGTTATTACAGACCTATTTCATGTTAGTTATTGTAGCCCTATTTCATGTTAGTTATTGTAGTCCTATTTCCTGTTAGTTATTGTAGCCCTATTTCATGTTAGTTATTGTAGCCCTATTTCATGTTAGTTATTGTAGCCCTATTTCATGTTAGTTATTACAGCCCTATTTCATGTTAGTTATTACAGCCCTATTTCATGTTAGTTATTACAGCCCTATTTCATGTTAGTTATTGTAGCTCTATTTCATGTTAGTTATTGTAGCCCTATTTCATGTTAGTTATTGTAGCCCTATTTCATGTTAGTTATTGTAGCCCTATTTCATGTTAGTTATTACAGCCCTATTTCCTGTTTGTTATTACAGACCTATTTCATGTTAGTTATTGTAGCCCTATTTCATGTTAGTTATTGTAGTCCTATTTCATGTTAGTTATTACAGCCCTATTTCCTGTTTGTTATTACAGACCTATTTCATGTTAGTTATTGTAGCCCTATTTCATGTTAGTTATTGTAGTCCTATTTCCTGTTAGTTATTGTAGCCCTATTTCATGTTAGTTATTGTAGCCCTATTTCATGTTAGTTATTACAGCCCTATTTCATGTTAGTTATTGTAGCCCTATTTCATGTTAGTTATTGTAGTCCTATTTCCTGTTAGTTATTGTAGCCCTATTTCATGTTAGTTATTGTAGCCCTATTTCATGTTAGTTATTACGACCCTATTTCATGTTAGTTATTACAGCCCTATTTCATGTTAGTTATTGTAGCCCTATTTCATGTTAGTTATTGTAGCCCTATTTCCTGTTAGTTATTGTAGCCCTATTTCATGTTAGTTATTGTAGCCCTATTTCATGTTAGTTATTACAGCCCTATTTGTTGTTAGTTATCACAACCCTATTTCATGTTAGTTATTGTAGCCCTATTTCATGTTAGTTATTGTAGCCCTATTTCATGTTAGTTATTGTAGCCCTATTTCCTGTTAGTTATTGTAGCCCTATTTCATGTTAGTTATTACAGCCCATATTCTTGTTAGTTATTACAGCCCTATTTCATGTTAGTTATTACAGCCCTATTTGTTGTTAGTTATTACAGCCCTATTTGTTGTTAGTTATCACAACCCTATATGATGTTAGTAATTATTCTTATTACCGATTGTAGTTCTATTTGATATTTACAATTACAGTCCTAGCTGAGTTGTTAACGATGAGAGCTCTATTTGGTATTGGCAATTACAGCCCTATTAGTGTTGGCGATTACAATCGTATTGATGTTAGCGATTATAGTCCTATTTGATGTTAGCGATTACAGTCCTATTTGATGTTAGCGATTATAGTCCTATTTGATGTTAGCGATTACAGTCCTATTTGATGTTAGCGATTACAGTCCTATTTGATGTTAGCGATTATAGTCCTATTTGATATTAGTGATTACCGTCCTATTTGATGTTAACTAGAGAATACAACCCAACATTCTCCAGGTAATGATGTCTGAAAATAACCATGATGTCTGTGTCGAAGCATTTCTATAGCAATATTTGGAGCTAAACTGAAAAATGGAGTACGTGTACTTGCTTTTTAACTTCGACTAAAGCTTTTCGCTTGTCAATACTGCAAACACTGTATCACCATTGGGAGGAAATTAAGTATGCTAAAAGCAGGATGGAAGCATCGATTGTGACGATGTATGACTGGCTAAAATTGCAGTAAAAAGCTTTAACAATCCCTAACTTTCGTGTTAACTCGATTATTTCATTATTTTTATTTTTGTTGTTTAATGCTGATCGACAAATCCTGTGCAAACATCAGTGAACTTATAATCAATATTTTATAATTATAGTTTATACTGCAGAACACTGAAGAGTGCGCCATGTTTGTTACAATGCTGATGTGTCCTCTAGTTTATATCTATGGGGTCCACCCCACCCTTTTATGGGTTTTTTTTTGGGGGGGGGGGTTTCATTCTCAAAATAATAATAATAATAATGATAAATAAATAAATAAAACTCCGATGTTTTTGTTTCAAGTCATTAAGACAAAATTATTGATGATCATAATTTTAAAAATTCACTTACAAGTTTTGATATTTTGAAGTCTTGTTGTGTCTGAAAAGAGAATGCCATCATTCAAATCATATGAACATCAGAATATCAGACTATAGGAGGGTGGAGGGCTACGATTTGAAAAAAATGTTAACCTTGTACATGTATATTTCAAAAATAAATTATGTGTATTGATTAGATATTTTACTTATGAAAGTTTCGGATCCACAAATGAAGAGAACAAATCTAAAGCTATAGGTATGCATATTTGACAACTCAAAACTATGATAAAATACACGAATCAACATTTCGCCGACATCTTGCGGGGGGAATCATATTTGCTTAATGTAGTAATGAGGGCTATACTGACCGTGGATATCTGCCTGTGAAGTTCAGTGGTTACTTGACTAATAATGCAGGGATCCCGTGATTGATTCTCGGTCCAGCCCAAAATTTTCTCCTTTCCTATATTATTTTGGTGCCCTGACCACCCTTGCACTACAGGGTGTCATACTAAAGGCGAAAAGAATCTGAGTTGTGTGTCTTTGCAGGCGAAGACAAAGTCAAGGAGGGAGAAATGTAGTAATTAGGGCTATAGGGACCGTGGATACTGGCCTGGGTAGTTCAGTGGTTAGAGCACCTGATTAATAATGCAGAGATCCCGGGTTCGATTCCTTGTCCAGCCAAATTTCTCCTTTCCAATGTCACAACGACATTTGTAATTTTCTTTCTAGCTTTGACATTTGTTTGACCCAGAATGGGGCAACCCATAAACTTGTGTAAAAATATAACTAGTCATCAACGACACATTGGTAAGGTAAAGAATGACAACTTGCTATTCACCGATTGTCCGGTCGCGGTAGCTCAGTGGTTAGAGCGTTCACTTCGAAACCAGGAGGTCGTGAGGTCGAGCTCCGCTCGTGCCATGGCCGCGTCAAACCTAAGACGCAAAAATAGGTAGTGATTGGTCCTTTGCCAAACGCTCGGCATTTAGAAGTGAGAATAACGGGTCTTTTGGATATGACCTTTAAAACGGAGGTCCCGTGTTGCAGCAGGCGTTGTCACGTTAAAGAACCCTCACTGCTACGACCCTGAGCACTAAGCATAGGTCTAAATTTGTAGCACTTCACCTACAAGTTGTAACGTCTCTATATAAGTGAAAATTATCGACTGGACGTAAAACAAACATAATCAATCAATCAATTCACTGATTGACCTTTGGCTGACCCCACAAAGGGGGATAATTCAAATGACTGTTTGATAGGTAAATTGGATGTCCAACACCCGATGCTACGTGACCCATTTAGCCTAGCAATACAAAACTTATATATAAAAACCGAAGTATGATCTTTTTTAGATTTTGTTCATTTTACCCTTTCAATCAGTTAATCAAAAAATATACTCTTCATTGACTGTCTATTAACAGGATGTGCCTTTCTGACGTATTGCCACAAGGAGAGCGCCCTAAAGGCGCAGCAAGCCTTGCACGAACAGAAAACTTTGCCTGGGGTGAGTATGATGATCTGTAGATCCATGAAACAATTGCATGATGAATTAATGGAGATGACAAAATGATGCGATGACAATTACATAATGATACGTGATGATAATAACACGTTGGAACGATACTCGATCGCCTCAACGTAATAGATCTCTACGCACAGTCATTATTACTTCATCGCACTATACTGTTATCAGACTATCGCGTTATCGTGATATCGACTTTATGTCGATAGTGAGATAGAACTATAGCGAGCAATATACCCCTACTTGTCGTATTGTAAAATACAGTACGCAACAAAAGTCTGTATAAGAACATAACTGTATTACAGCTAATGGGAAGTTTACATGTAGTGGGATAAATGATTGATTTATTTCAAGTTTTGTGTAATTATTTCTCCACAATCAGCAGTGTGGAAAAACTTTACAGTATCGTAATACACATAACATGCGGAAAAAGACGCATCACCTTATCGTAAATCAATGACATAAGTGCAAATGTATATCACTGTAATCTCAGGCAATGGACAGATTACAGTTACACGTACAACTGTAACAACTGATAAGTCACATCTGGTTGTGAAACACTACCCCAGCAGTGGTCAAGTCTTACTCAGGGCTTTATATGTCAAATTCACCTTAATTTGAATTTGACCTTGAACTTTCACCCTATATAAGAAGCTTATATTGTGTTTTTAAAAACTTGTCAAGGTACGAACAAAATATCAGATAGGGAGGATGCAACAAAAAAAAACAAAAAAACCCATCATTCCCACCCCCGATTTTTGATATTGTGTGGTAAAATGTAAAGGCATACCGGATAGATTTTCCTTCTATTGTTTTCAGAATATTATATTTAAGTCTCTAGAAAGAGCTTGTTCAATTTCTGTGGGTGTTAACTCAATGAAGGGTCGTGGTACATTCATGTTTATGACGTTGCCGACTGTGAGAAAATCGTTCTTGCACTCCAGAGTTTTCAAGTAACATATTCGTTGGAGATCTTCCCCTGGTTTTAGGTGACAATGAATGACATTCTGAGAAAAATATATAATTCATTGAATCACAGTGGCTTCGTCGTTTCATTACATTTTTTTTTATGTAAAAGTAATTTGATTTCACCGACTCATTAGCTCCCAAAAGCGTGTTCACACTTGCGCACTGGAAAATTTAAACGTGTATGTTCAAGGAGAACTCTCCCGACGCTATAATGCAGAGTTGTTGATAGCAATTAATTTTTTTTTAATTCTGCTGTTTTCTACCACTTTCTGTGACTGGAAAAGATTCTTTTTGTGATGTCGATGGCCCTCGCATGCATGGTTAGGGAGTGTTGATAAATTAATTTCGTTAAAATTGAAACAGTCGTGGTCTCCTTCTATTCTATTTACATCATAGTTCGTTTTCTTTTGATTATTTTTTCGATTCACTGCATTGCATGATTTGATAAGAGAGATAACTCTGGGTCTCTGCTTCTCGGCAGCTCCTCGCGCCAGAAGTGCCGAAAGCAGGAAAATCTTAGTATTGACTACCACACGGAGTTCCCAGTCCTTTCTCGACCCTAAGAGTGACGCTAAATCTGTGTTGTTCTACCAAGACGCGGCTGTTAGCGCGGGCCCATTGTCACTAATTTGTTCATCAGTCAACAGAAAGTAGACAACAATTTTCATGATGCCCAGCTGTTGTGGTGCGTGTAACCGGTCTTGGGTGTAAAGTAATTCACAAAATGGTTAGAGTCCTAGATTCGTTTCATAATAGGAAAAATAAACGACCCACAACAATCAAAACATATAAGCACAAATACAATATAAAGACATTCTCGAACGTGTGTGACATGCATCGGTACAATATTCACACATCACGTTATCGTCAAAAGAAACAAATTTTTGAACCAAAAATTACATGTTGGTATTTGATTTACAAAAATGAATATGACTACTGCACATATCAGTTTATGGAACTGGGCCACAGCTTCCAAAATAAAAGTGAAACTGCTTAAACTATTTTATGATGACCTATTGAATAATTTACTGAATTACTAAATTGCATACACATGTGCGCATTTAAAAAACTTATCACTTACTTACATCATAGAAATTATGCTTTTCCGCAATCTATTTTTAGTAAATATTCCTTTCATAACTTGCACACAAGTTAAATTTACTTATTTAAATTAATTCACTATTTGAATTTAATCATATATCAGCTATTTACAGTTAAGGGTGCTAGCATATCTTCTATAAAATCAAATATGCTTATAAGAAGTTACAATAGCGATAACAGTTTTTTTAAATCTCTACCAACTAGATTTTCCTGTAATATTTTCATAAAAAGAACCCAGAAATCCCTGCCAGGACGTCCTTTTGGCTAGAACACATTGCTATGGCCAATCAAATAACAGATCAAGTACGACCCCCCCCTAGAGAATACGTGAACTAATCCAAGTTATATTTTTAACTGACCTTTACAGATTAAACCATTATATTTAATAGGGGTGTTTCTTTAACACACAATACAAATAAGCGCAATATGTATTGAAGTCAATGGTGTGAAGGACAATGGGACAATGTAAATGTTTCATAAACTAACTATTTATTTACATCAATCAATGTTTTGTGTCACCTCACCTCACCCCCTCCCTCCTCCCAAATAACAATAAAAAATTGAAGTAAAATAGGTAATCTTAGCACTTTCATTGTTTATAATCTCGATACAAATTACCTTGTAATTTAGCATACACCCTTTTCGTTACCTCCCCTCATACTAGAAAACGCAATAGTTGAAGTTTTGTCGTAAAATAACAATATCACACAAAGAGGTCTTATTGAAAATTTTCACGATATGGAAATAAAATTAAACTTAAATAAACTAGCTTTTTAATGTTATCAAAGTAAAAAAAAAATTCACGGATTGAATTTAAGGATGAAAGGAAGGGGATTTGGTTTGTTTTGGATAAGCTTTTATTTTCGCATGATAAATGTATGTATGGCTCGTACCATTTATAGCTTTGAGTTTCAAATATGCATATCTTTATAACTTTAAATAAGCACTTACATGTAAATCAGATTTAATTACACACAAATAAACGTTGCTTTAAATGTTTCCAATGTTGGCGAGGCTTGAATCTAATGTTAGATGATACTAGGATGTTTGAACAACACATACAGAACGTATGCGTAAATAAGTTGTTAATCTTGGCAGTGGGCTTAAGGAATGTCATATGCTATTTTCAAAACAATACATTACGAAGTGAGTTGTAGAAAGACGGTCAAACCTGAGAAAGAAAGAAAGAAAGAAAGAAAAAATGGAAGGAAGGTGGATAGATAGAAAGAAAGAACAAAGAAAGAACGACGAAAAAACTAATTAAGACAACAAAAAACACACTTCATTTAATTTAGACTGACTGAGAAGACGCCATTAACTTGTACATTGTGGAGAGCTGTACTGTTCCCGACATCCAGTGTAAGGAGTTTAGAGTGCTCTGCGTTTGATCATTGTAATAATCATTATATAAACGATAAGAAATGTATTTGTATCTTTCATCTATAGCGCTTTCCACCACCGTCTGCGACAAGGCTAAAGTGGTGGTTGATCTCGAAATTATATTGTTAAAAACGTCTTAAAATAGATGTGATTCTTCTGGAAAGTTATGTTCAAAGGAGCTGAGATGATACAGTGGGCTAGAGTTATCGCTCTTGCTTCTAATACGATATCTAATGGAACACTAGCGCCTTTACCCTATAGATATACATGCAATTAATCAGTGTTTATGATTTTTTTTAAATTGGATTTTGGGTCTGTTTAGTATTTGGCTTGATTTGTTTCTATTCGTAATGGAAGCTCGAAACCACTCTTACAAAATTCATGGAGTCAGCAACACATAAAAAAATTTGCTCATGCCTTTTTTTTTTTTTTTTTTTTTGACATTTAATAACAAGGTTATTTCTAAATGGACTCCAGAAATATAAATTACCATTATTTGTTTTTCATTTTCCAGTTTTCTTGGAGTCCGTAACCTCGGTAGAGTCATTAAAACATCAGTGTAAAGGATAATTACGAACGCCTTGCAAAATCATTTTAGCTAATTCAACATGAGTGAAATTGAGTTCCATGGATACTAAAAATCTAAAACATTCTAGACGAAAGCAACATGTCCTAGAAAGGCAGCGATATGTACGCCATCTAATGAAAAGAGAATTGAAGGCGGAAGTTTACCCCTCGGCCCGGTGAACGGAAGTGATAGTTTACATCGCGCGTTAAATTAATTGCACACACGCAGTCTGATCGTTTACTTTAGATGAATCTGTCTACAGACCGCCAGATCTTGTGAAGCAAAAATCAGAATCTCCGAGTTACTTTTAGTGGTAAATTGAATACACTTTAAACCCATCAGTGTTACTTTGCTTTTAATTAAATTCTTAATTCTTAAGCCTATAATTTTTTAGGGGGGGGGGGGGGTGAGGGCTTGAGGTGATGATGCGAGTAGTTAGAGAGTAGACATATGTAAACAATGGATTCTGAAGTTAAACATGAAAATAATTTATAACGTGGTGTTTTGTGACATTAAATCACGAAATCAATACTTTATCACTTGGGTTTCGTCAGAAAGTGTATGAAAATATTGCCTTCATTAAAATTGAATTCATTAAAAGTTAGTGCACTGAATTACAGTATGTTGATTTCATAAAATACTATGGTAGGAACGATCAAGGATTTCAGATATGAGTCGAAAATTTATCTTCTTGAAATTATGAAACTTTAAGAAGGAATACTTTCATGGAAAATGAAATCGATTAATAGTATCTCCGCATGTGTATTTGTTAATCTTACTTGAAAATACATGTTATTGATTTTTCTCCATACTATTAATAAACTAAAGCAACGTAATTTAGAAACAGCACAGAATTCTGATAGGCACCGTCATGCTGTGAATTTGCTGGAGACAGACCATGTTTGTAATTAAATGAAGATCATTCTCAGAAAGTTATATAAACGTTCCCTTATATTATAATATTACAAGCATCGTGAAAGGTACCACTACTCGACTTGTCCAACCATTTCTAGTTTGCATGTTTCCTTTGAATGAAACAGAATTATGGTAAGATAGGCGACTTCACGCGACAGTGTGAGTAATACACACACTTACTGGCCGTGTCCACGCTCCATCTGAATTCCTGTACATAGTTTCATAGTTTCATAACTAGTAGCATCAAAAAAAAAAAGGTTTTTTCAGACCCCTGCATCGTGAACCTGGCCTTTACAGAAACAATGTCGCATTGAAAACCAAGGGATTCCAAAAAGTAAAGCGATATTTTGTACGCAGAAAATTACACAAATCCTGCAATGCAAGATGATCAACGATCAAGAATATAGCAAAAATAGTCATTCATAAAAAAAAAAGATCATCTCTATCTGAAATATATACTGAATGGTAATTCCAGCATTTGTATGTTTATGCATCTTCTTGATAACAGATGGCGGGCGCCGACTACCTCAGAAATTTTAGAGACAACTTTTCTAATGGCATTGCTCTATTCTAAAATTTTGAAATTCGATGAATTTTATACTAGTTATAACCACTTCACCAGGAATAAAGAACAAAAACAAAATGGATTTTTTTTTTTTGGTCTTGTTTTGTTTATGTTTGAGTTGGGTTTTTTTTATTAATTATTTGGGGAGGGGGGGGGGGGGGGTAAGATATGGTGCCTGTATATCGATTTCGTTTGCTTTATAGCGTTGAGAAGAGTTTTGATTCGTCTTTTATTACCAACTACGGTATATAATAATGTTCTTTAAAAGAGAAAATTGATTCGGATTCGTTATCAATGCTAACTCTGGAGACAGAAGGTATATCTACACCCACAGTAATTATCAGTTGCTTCTCCGTGATGAAATGAGAGATCCAGAATTCTTACTCCACCATACCAGACCCAATAGCAAATCATTTACCCGAGAAAAACACATAGCCAGGTAGCATCGCAATGATGAGTTTCCATGGAAACGTTTTCATACCTTTTGTCAGGTGTGTGGGTATATATAATACTAGACAGTTGTCAGATAACTGTTTGTTGACAGACGACAGAAGCAAGCGCGCTGTGTAATGATCCAGACCCCAGTTTTTGGATCCGCCGCTTGCGTTCGCTCCCCCTCCGGAATCACGAGTTCCCTCCGTCCCCTGTATTCTCCCATACCGATACAGGTAATATATTATCTTCATACTTGGTTAAGGGGCATCTGTTATGAAGGTGTTTTTCAACGCTATATTCATGTACAAATATGTATATATGAGCATTTTCATACTTCAATATTATAGTATATTGTACATATCTTTATTCCTTTGAATATAATAATTTGTCTTGTTACGAAGAGTTACAAAGTCTTACTATGTATTGACTTTAAACTTGATATTTGGTTCATTTGAATATACCATACTTTTCTTTGTCTTTGTACTGACTGAGAGTGGTAACTGTTATGTTCTACACTAGAGGTCGCTAGGTGTCATGACATCTTACAATCGCTTAGTATCATTATAGTGAAAAATAAAATAGTTCGTAATACGCAACATCACTAATATCATTATAGTAAGCATAAATTATTTGTATCAAGTAAACTATGGTGATATTGCGCTGGGTTCATGTATTCTAAATATTCATAATTAATATTTTTATGAAATGAGTTGGAGAAGACGAATGATAACATTGTTTGGAATTCAATGTTGTTTAAAGAATTATGAACAACGAAATCGGCCATTATTACGATATGTTAGTCATTCTTAAGAGTTCTTTGTACAATATATCACCACGCAAGGTTCGTGGTCAAGCGGTAGTATTTTTGAGTGAGAGAAAATACCCGGGTGACCGAAACTTAAGATCACATGAGTATGAAATTATGACTATAATTTTTATTTCATTTTTCTCGGTTACCTGTTTGTTGATTTCATTCCCTAACATTCCCACTTCAGTGGCCTCTGTTGCGAATATCTATTTCTCGGAAATTATCCAATGAACGATACAAAATGTTAAATTAATAAATGAATTGGAACTTGGGGAGGGTGTCAAAATCGGATAAAAAGCAATGGTGACGTGTTGCACTAAACTGTGTAAAATTGTTAGACTTCGCTCTACAGCAGTGTGATAAAAACCCGTAATAGAGACATGTTAAAAGAACGACTAAAATGGAAGTCTTAATGTGGGTATAACGTGATACCATTTCCATTAGTGATAGAGACCTCTCGTATCATTAGAAGAGAATATAAAGTGTGATAGTCTCCTTGTGTGTGTTAATTTTTAATTTTCATTTTGCTGAAACACAATGACTCTCGTCACTTGCAAATACTGATAAAACCCTGTAGACTGTGTTACACATTGCACTAGACAGTGTTATATTGTGAGTCAGGATGCTGATGAGAAATTTGTCTTTCCAGTACTATCCTTGAAGTATGTTGTCAATCTCAGAGATACCTTCATCAGTATCTTGACCTTTGTCACTATAAATGTCTAATAGGGTTCATATCTGTGCCGGTACTTCATTAGAAAATCCTTATTTAGATTTAATGATTAACAAGTCACCATATATCAAAATTCGCAGTTTTCATTGGTTAACGGCACGTGGCTGTCGCGCGCACAAAGAAAGGGACAGGTGAGATCTACAGAGAAAGCTTTCATTATACCTGGTGTGTATATCCCAACACCTGTAAAATCTGTCAATATCAGCATTTTTTGTAAAAAGGCGCATTGCACTGGGTGAAAAATGGGTCATCTCAAATTTTTACCTTTAGACATGTGGCATTTTTTACAAGTTGCATGTAAAACAGACAACAAATTAATTGAGCGCATGAGTCACTACGTTCTAAAACAGCGATAGGAATGCGGACATTAGATCTCTTTGAGAAGCAGCTTCTCACGTGTCTGTTGTTTCCTGAAATTTACTCCTAACGAGTGCCTTTTTTGCCTGTTTGTAATATTTATAGCTTATTGACATCTGCTAATAATAAGCCTTAAATGTTATTTTTTTCTCGGTTGTTTTTGAAGACGCCATGGATGAGTTACAGTAGAGCTGCTCCGAGAACATCTTCATTAGTCGGAGTAGATGATTTCTGGCTTAAATCTTACTACAAGATGCCTTTAGCCAAACAAAACTAAAACCCCAGGGGAAGTTTATCTCAGAAATTTAAGGAACATTCAAACTGTTTGTGAACGTCCTTAAGAAACGATTAGCGATGAATGCTTTCAGAACAACACAAAATTTAAAACGTACGATGCCTGCAGCAAATAATTATAGTCTAACTTTACTAATACAGGAATCAACTCATAAATTTTATATATATATATATATATATATATATATATATATATATATATATATATATATAAACTACACAAGTACATATAGTAGTATAGTAGTATAATAAAGATATCAGATATAAGCAGATTGAATATATACTCGACTAGTTTCTTCAGTTCCTCAGGAATATACTGAATATTGCTTAATTAATATATTGATATATATATATATATATAAGCTTGTAGTTCTCAGTCTCCTTTTTTGACTTGTAGGAACTTTTATCCAAGTCCAATAAACATAGCCAAGTATAAGTACAGACATGTAAATTCAATGAAGAACATACTGCTCTTCACGATATCAAAATGTTCAGTTTAGAGTGACTGAATTATAACAGAATTCTTTCCCCTGTGCTTGAAGTTGGCCTTGTTACGTTTAAACTACTGTCACGTTTTGTTATAGCATTCGATTCTCAGCTTAGATTTAATTTTCTTCAGTCATGCAGAAGCTTTGGGTCCTCCTCGTACCCTCAAGTCACGGATCTAAGAACGTTATTGAGAGCATACTTGGTTGAATGAAGATAGGGATCTTTCTGTAAAAAGTGCCCGAGAAAATAAACTGAAAGCTGCATTGAAAATATCATGATGCGCTATCTGAAGAACTCACTATATATGATATTTGAAGTCTTCAACTTTGTCTCTAAGAAATAGCAGCTGAAATAAATCGTGTCTAGCTTGTTTGTTTTATGGGCATACATTGTGGGGGTAGAAGTGTATGGGGCGATTTGTACAATCGGCGAAACATACGATTTTTATTTTCTACTTCGGAATTCTATTCTCAGAGAATGGACAATATTCATACGCATTTACTTGTTTTATTTGTACAAGGTAGTTTAGTGAAAATGACAACAAAAAATATATAAACAATTGGGTAACAATCCCTCTAACTTCCTATCATCTGTGACGGTCTATACTTCTACACCAGTTCTAACTTTCTATCATCTGTGACGGTCTATACTTCTACACCAGTTCTAACTTTCTATCATCTGTGACGGTCTATACTTCTACACCAGTTCTAACTTTCTATCATCTGTGACGGTCTATACTTCTACACCAGTTCTAACTTTCTATCATCTGTGACGGTCTATACTTCTACACTCGTTCTAACTTTCTATCATCTGTGACGGTCTATACTTCTACACTCGTTCTTCCTATCATCTGTAACGACCTATATTTCTATACCATATAAACACATATAACGTTGTTTTATAATTTTCGTTGGCAAATTATATTATATCAACTTTCGTAGGTTTGTTCAAAATAGTGTTTTGTTGAGAACGTCCTGTAAAACCACTGTATTTACATTGTTCTTCGTTGAGTAATTGAATTTACAAAGCTACGGAAAGAACAGAAATTGATGTTTAAGACAAAATATGAACCACAGCATAAACCAGGTTTCAATTGTGTACGAAAATGAAACGCGAGGACAGTTTTCCCGTCAATAATTTACGCAGTCGTTGTAAATCTGGACGTAGTCGTCATATATACGCCAGGACACACGTAAATCTGGACGCAGTTGTCTCATATCCACCAAGACACGCTGGTTCTGCCTAAGAACTTATATTATAGTGGGATACAGTAGATCCGCCCATGGCATCATTAGTACATCTGAGCTCATTAAAAAGATTTTATGAATGCATGGCCTCTGTATTTATCATAGATTTTGTAACGGATGGCCTCTATATTTATCATAGATTTTGTAACGGATTACCTCTATATCTATCATAGATTTTGTAACGGATGGCCTCTATATTTATCATAGATTTTGTAACGGATGGCCTCTATATTTATCATAGATTTTGTAACGGATGGCCTCTATATTTATCATAGATTTTGTAACGGATGACGTCTATATTGGTAATATATTTTATAAATGACCTCCATATTTGCAATAGATTTTGTAATAGATTTTGTATTGGGACATCACCAGTTGTAGGTGAAGTACCACAAGTTTAGACCTATGTTTAGTGCCTACGTCCACATCAGTGAGGGTTCGTATCGAACAAACGCCTGCCGCCACACGGGATCTCAGTTTTTGAGGTCATATCCGAAAGACCCATGATTCTCATTTCTAAATGCCGAGTGTTTGTCGAATGAGCAATCACTACCTATGATTTACGTCTTAGGTTTGATGCGGCTATGGCATGAGCGGGGTTCGAACTCATGACCTCCCAGCTACGAGGCAAACGCTCTACCACTGAGCTACCGGTGATTTATTAATGGATAGCCTCTATGTTTGTCATAGACTTTTGTAACGGATAGCAAAGACCTCTATGTTTATCACAGATTTTGAAATGGATGGTCTTTATGTTTGTAATATACTTTATATGTTACCTATATATTTGTAATGGATGGTCTTTATGTTTGTAATATACTTTATATGTTACCTATATATTTGTAATGGATTACATAATGGATGGCATCTTTGTTTGTAATAAATTTTATAATGGATGGCCTCTATCATTCCGTTAGTTCACATATGTCACGCAGCCAGATAGATCCAGAAGAAACCTGGCAACATTCAACAGAAGATTCATTACTTTTACAAGGGCAACATGGAATGAATGATAGTTCCTCCTTGCTAAAATAAGAACCGGGGGTTTATTATTCAACAGATAAATTTAAAGGTGGAGGATTTACGGTATTCTTGAAAGCGATGCCGGATCAAACAGAGCTACTGTCTTATCATAACAATGCAGTAGATCTGTCATGATGAGTAGAGCGACTCCCCCCAAAAACAGCCCTCTTCCTTTGACATAAGCGAGATTTATCGAAGCGAGAAGACATTCACCAAATGTTTTAAGCATTCTTGCGTCGCGTGTTGAGGTAAGCTTTAGTACATAACTTAACACTATAGAAACAAAGACTCCACGGCTTCACACCTATCAATAAGCATTATCTTAATATCAAACATGCTATAATCAAACAGCAGACGCCAAGATAGATCGACAGAGCGTTGGAGTAACACGGGCCACCATCAGCAACAGGGCGCTGTCTTATCTAGGACTACCGTGTTTTTTATGGCGTGATAATGGTTTCGGTTTCTCTTCATTGTTGAAATCCGCCAACTGTTCTACACAGATTAACGAGCACACGTCTCAGCTTCCGGAAACCTGCTATACTAAATGGCCAGTTTCTCCATGTCTTTCAGCAGTTCTCATACTCTGCAGTCGTACAGTTTAATTAGCAGTGCCTCTCTGTACATTTGTAACATATCATAGTAATAGAATGATTAGCCTAGCCACACGGGACATTGAATCGTATGTACAGCAAAATTGAAGAATAAGAAAATATTTCCATTAATCATGAACCTATCAATCTATACACAAAGGAGAATGCATTAATAATTAATATACTACTTCCTTTTTCGTACACGTTCTCTCTTGAAGTATACTTGATTTCATTTAATGAACTGGCCTGATGTCTCCTTGCTTTCATTTGTGAGGTAGTCGTCACTGACAAGGAATGCCATCATTACAGATATCCTACTTGATCTAGCAGATGCATTACTTTTAATAAAGCCTTGCTTTCCACGTGGAAATTAAAATCCGTACAAAGAACCCTATTCTGACAATTCTGACAGTAAGATATAAAATAAAAATGAAAATCTGCAATAACGCTACGCGGTATATTTGCTTTGCAACAGGCCGTAAAGAAAATTTCAATTGAAATTCTTTTTAGTTCTTGTCAGTTCTCTGCCTATAGCTGCATTTTAGCGGAGTCCCCAAATTAAAGATAACATCCACTTCCTTCCTCTGGGGCAATAACATGTCAAGGTGTTTGGCTTGTAGCTGCAAGTGTTTCTAGAGAAAACAGTAAGAGTGAAAAGTGTGCCAGTATAATATCGTGAAAGTTGCGATAAGCACTAAAATTCACGAGATTAGATTTTGAATATGGTTCAAAATGTGAAAAAGTAGTAGTATGATTTTTAACTAGCCCGTGATATATAAATTTTTTTGATTCAACTACTTTCTCAGTTTATTTAATCAATAAGGTATCATATTTGAGTTGAGAAAATTTTTCACTTTAGTGCTATGTATGTACATATCCTATCGTTTTTGATATACAAAACAATGATTGTTTTATAATCTGCTTTAAATCAAATGTACCCGGTAGCGGAAGCTCGGTGACTAGAGCGTTCGCTTCGTAACCCGGATGTCGTCAGTGCGAACCGTTAACATAGGTAGAGAATGCTCCTTCGCCAAACGCTCGACATTTAAAAGTGAAACTCACGGTTCTTTCTGATATGGCCTTAAAAACGGAGGTCGTGCATCGAGTGTTGGCACGTTAAAAAACCTTCACTGCTACGGCCCTGAGCGTTAAGCATAGGTCTAAATTTGTGGTACTTCACCTACAGCTGGTGACATATCAATACGAGTGAAAGATTCTCGACGGGACGTAAAACAATCAATCATTAACGTCCTTTCTTTTCTATTAAATATATTATACAAAAGTGATCAAAACAAGAATACTCGTATAACATATTTTACATTTTAAAATCTGGCGATAGATAACGTGACGTCAGAATACACATTTCTGTAGACAGTAACAAACCAAATAAGTGTTTTGTTTTGTCGAGTTCCAGTATGCTTTGCATGTAAATATGTACAAGAAAGAAATGTTTTTTTTTAAAATACTTTCAGCCCAAATATGATACCTTATTGACTATATAAACTGAGAAAGCGTTGAAATGCCCCATGTTGCCGTTTAATTTTTTTTACCTGTTCGTCGTTATCACGTGATGCATTTTATCCAATGACAGATATCATCATTCTGATCCGAGGCAAAACAATGTCAATTCTCTGTGACTGCTTTCCATTACGAATAATGATACTAGCATATGGAGTTGTATAATAACGGGAAATACTGAGCTGACGAAAGCGTGTGTCATACACGTTACATTGTGATATCACATTATTTACCTGCGTCTTCCGCAGGGTGTACGGAAATTTACACCCGATTTGTTCACTCGTTTTACAAGCTGCATACAAAATAAACGGCTACTCGGTATAATAGTGATATTTGAGCGGGGCACAGTACGTTTATGAATAAGTTGAGTAATAATTGATAATTATAAAGCAAGTGATTCATATTTGAATTTCTATATATTTATCCATCCAAAATACTACAGAATTCACATCAAAGTGTTTGATACTATCTATTTGACTGTCTGGGGGTTTTCTACGTACGCGGATTTATCAACTTCCAATTTCGAGCATCATCGACAAATTAAAGGTAACTACAGCATACAAACTGGGGTTTTTTATAAGTTAGAACAATATTTTACTGTGAATACTAAGAACAAGATACAACGAATTTCCCCTGTCATCCACAACATGTAGATGTATTGTCTTGAAATAGTCCTTAACATGCTGCATCACAAAGGGAAATAACCCATATTTTCATGTTGCCTTACAGTGTATATATATATACACACAAGTAAACGGTGTTAGAGTAGTACATGATTACACATTACACAAAGTCAATGCAACTCGTGGGAGACATTTAAATACATGTAGTTAGGTAATCTAATGGATATTGTTGGTAAAATGATTGGTTGTGACGTAATCAAGTATCTACTTCCGCTTTTTAAAATATACACGTTTCTGAATGCGAATGTACTTCAATCATCTGTTGTTTGCTGTCAAACACTTAGGAACGAAAGTTGTTAAGAGAAAGAAAGAATTCCTAGAGTTCTTGGTGAGGCTGTGTATGCGTTTGTATTCAGTTGATGGATTGTGCTGTGTTCAATTTAAACTGATGTTTGACACGTTGAAACATACAATGTACGTTGAATAGCCATTATATAAAAGTTTGAATACACGGTTTTAGAAGAATTTCAGAAGTTAAGCTGCTTTGGTTTAATGGAGATATCCGGTAATAAAAAAAAACTTTAAAAAATGTCCACAGCTGGTTGGATGCAGGTCTTTGTGTGTAAAAATTTGAACTGACAAAACTGAGGCCACTTGATAGTATTGCAGTTATTGTCTGAACACTTAACTAAACTAGTAGAATAAACGAATATATATAAACAAGATAATAAGACCTACTAGTGTGCATTAGTACTTGTTACTAGTGTGTACTAGTATTTGTTTCTAGTGTGTACTACACTTGTTTTAGTATATACTAGTACTTGTTTCTATCGTGCACTAGTACATGTTTCTAATGTGAACTAGTACTTCTCTATAGCGTATACTAGTTGATTGATTGATTGTTTGTTTGTTTGTTTTACGTCCCGTGGAGAATTTTTCACTCATATTGAAACGTCACCAGCTGTAGGTGAAGTACCACAAATTTAGACCTATGCTTAGCGCTCAGGGCCGTATCAGTGATGGTTCTTTAACGTGTCAACGTCCACCCTGACACGGAACTTCCGTTTTTTAAGGTCATAACCGAAAGACCGTGATTCTCACTTCTGAATGCCGAGCGTTTGGCGAAGGAGCAATCACTACCTATTTTTGCATCTTAGGTTTGACGTGTTATTAGGGCTCGAACTCATGACATCCCGGCTACGAAGCGAACGTTCTAACCACTGAGCTACCGCGGTTACTAGTAATGGTCTCTTGTGTGTGCTAGTATTTCTTTCTAGTGTGTACCAGTACTTGTTTCTAGTGTCCACTAGTCCTTGTTTCTAGTGTCTACTACATCTAGTATTTTGTTTCTAGTGTGCACTACTTGTTTCGCGTGTGTACTAGTATTTCTCTCTAATGTATACTAGTCCTTGTTTCTAGTGTCTACTACTTCTAGTATTTCCTTCTAGAGTGTACTTGTGCTTGTTTCTAGTTTGTACTAGTACTTGTTTCTTGTGTGTACTAGTATTTGTTTATAGTATGTACTAGTACTTGCTTCTAGAGTGTACTACATCTAGTACTTGTTTATAGTTTGTACTAGTACTTGTTTTATTGTGTACTAGTATTTCTTTATAGTATGTATTAGTACATATTTCTAGTGTGTACTAGCTGGTGCAAGAAAATTCAAAACAAACGAGTTTATTGGTCTATAGAAACGGCTATAAAGGGTTAGGAGGTGGATAAAATATACAGGTTGGTAATAGAATATGTCTAGAATTAGGGAATGAAAGGTATTCCATTGACCAATGCTGGATAGTGGAGAAATGTATCCCCAACCGTGTGCAGAAAATCTTGCGCCATAAATTGCACCATGTTTGCATTACGGAAACTGTAGCGTTATGGTCTAAAACTAAAATATAAAACCATAACGCTACAGTTCTGCAGTTAAGTGTTTACTAGTACATGGTTCTAGTGGGTATTAGTATTTGTTTCTTTTCGTGGGGTCATATTGTTATGGTGTAGGAGGAAAAAATACATGCTCGTGAGAACTGCATTATTGTAATTTAAATTCTAGTATTCTCTGATGACTTAACGAACGAAGATAAAATACTTGCGAAAATATCATCATCTTTGCCGACAAATGGCCATCGCTGTTTTCACGTCGATAGATATTCTACTTTAAGCGACGATTCATTTTTGTTGTCATTTCATTATAATAAATTCACGATGTACAACATTCTGCAATGAGCAAGATATTGCAATTTTGTAGCCATTTTTATGAATCGCTACCGCACTTATAGACTTAATTACATTGAACACAAGTTGAAGAATTAATTTTCTGTTGTTTAAATGGCGGTACGAATTAATTAATTTAAAATAGTTTCGTTTTAATTGTATTTTAATGGAGTATGTCTCTTTTTATTTCTTGCAGATGAACCGCCCAATCCAGGTCAAACCGGCAGATAGCGAGAACCGGGCGGGTATGTCTGTGTTGTACGCATGCGTTGGCAGTTGCCGGTTGAATATCAAACGTACTCGATATTAAGTGAATAAAACTGATAGCTGTATGTTAAATGTTTACCTAAGGTGTGTGTGTGTGTGTGTGTGTGTGTGTGTGTGTGTGTGTGTGTGTGTGTGTGTGGATCAATTTCATATTTGGATAATATTGTAAACATTTAGCAGAAATAATAACAAGCTAATTAAAACTTCAGAAAATAAGTATGCTTCGTTATTACAAGCCTTCATCTTGGCATGTGCACTTTTGATTATTTTATATTCAAATTTTATTGTTTTCTCAAACGCGTTGGAAAATGAACAAAGCACTGTTAAAATGAAAATTGACTCTCCCTTTTTCACCATAATTAAATTTTTAAACATGGATACCGGATTCCTTTCCGGGTTTTTTTTTTCTTGGATATCATTGTTATTTAATTTGATGAAGTGTAGTGGTAGGTGTATTGTTAGGGAATAATTATTCAAAATGAGTATGAATTAATTATCAATAATTTGTGACGACATGTCCTTTCTAATTGGAATATATACTGTCAGCAAGTCAGAGCCCAAGACGAAAAGAAAATCCGATTTTGATTTTGATTTTTTTTTTTATTAACAACCCTAGCACACAACATATTGGTATCCATAGTAACAGTAACCGAGGATGACAGACGACGTATGTTTCTCTTATTTGTCTCTCTACATTCGTTATTTTGTATTATTTTTATTATTATTAATGAGCTGAACTGAGAAGTTTGTATTTTTGTTCTGTACAATAAGTCGATATTTGCTAGAGTTGGTGTTATTTAATTAACAGGTGCGCGTCTCTAGGAAGCTCATCTGTGACAATCCTCTATAAAATTCACAGCATTGGTTAAGAACGAATAAACAAGACAGGCCTAGAATTTCCGAGTTGACGATACCGGTGTCTCTTGCTATTTGAAAACTCTTCTTTCACCACAGAAACCTATACAGCGATTTTTTTTACACTGTTCTGATCACTGAAATGATGCATGCAAATCGTGTGACATTTGAAGGACAGGGATGGCACCTTTTCTGTTTCTAAACATCTAATTTAAGTGATTTTCAAGACGATTACAATCACAGTGCTGCAAATGCAGCGTGGTTTCCCAAACATCTACTACATGGATACTGCGATAAAATAATTAAACGTTAGGCTGACAACCCAGACTACTTATTATAACGTTGATAAAAGTTTCAGTTGCACAAATAACATTTTGACCAAATAAGGAAACATATGGGGGAAAATTGACATAGAGATTAAAGGGTGGGATCGCCATTGTGCAGGGGATTCTGTTGTCACCACATGCCTCGTAATGCACTATGTATGGTCTGGTTTGGGATTAAACAAATCCACAATTGAGCCTAGTTTTAGTTTACAACCTGTGAGAGACAATTAGAAGGTTTTCTAAACTATTTCAACACATTAAATTTTCGTAGAACAAAGTCTTGAATCTGTCGTTCAGTCCTCCTGAAAGACTGCATTATATCCACCTCCAATCAGCCTATGCTTTGTCTATGATAAGCACAGTTTCAAAATTGACGACGTTTTCCGTCGGTGTGTCCACAAACACCATGAAAAGTTGCATCTTGGAGCGCGGCAGAGATTCTGACCCAGAATACAAGCCTGCTTTGTTTATGTAATGACGTAATGGTTGGGGCTTGAATGGAACGTGCACATGACGTAATGGTCGGGACTGCGTAGAACGTAGTACATGATGCGTCTTTGGGCTTCTATATATTTTCAGATGTAAATGTAAATTCTCTGTATTTGGGTATGATGTGGATGATCGATTGGTTAATATTGAATAATGATCTATGTTAGAATGAATTTGAACATAGACACTGGTATCAAAATATCTATGCATGAAAGAAAGAAATGTTGAAAATAACCGACAGGTAAATATATCTGTACGCACAGTTTTCAGGTGGAATAGAATAACTTGATTTTGATTAGAAATACAATATTGAGAGAGAGAGAGAGAGAGAGAGAGAGAGAGAGAGAGAGATTTACCAACAATATGTGCAATGTCATTCTAATGAGTGAACCGCGGGGATATGGACATTATCTGAGATTTTGCCAGCCTGGACGCTCAGAAATAACCTCTGGTCAATGACTCTGCTAATCAGTTTGCTGGACAGGAGGCGCTTTGTGCTCAGGACAAAAGTCGCGTGTCCTGTCATGTCCCCGCGTGCCTCGCAGACGACCTAACAGACGACACACAACCATCGTGTCTTGCAAGTCAGGGTTTATGAGAAAGAAAATGGAATTCATTATTGTAAATCAGTTTCCTATAGTTTGTCGTATTTTATAATCATGCAGGAGAATGCCCTTATTTCACTGTGCTGAAATATTTAAATACAACGAAGAATTCTTTGTTTCCATCTGTCAGAGACAGTATTCTCTTTTTTTTTTCTTTTTTTTTTTTTTTGATTTTGTTTTGTTTTATTTTTTTTTTATTTTCTTTGTTTGTTTTTTTTTTTTTTGGGGGGGGGGGGGGTTTGTTTTTGTTTTTTAGATTGAGAGTACTCTCACATAAAATCTCGCACGAACATTTTCAAGTTTGGCACTATCGTCATTTTTTTTAAAGAAAAAATCTCGAAAACAGACCGTCTTTCTTCCAAGTGTAAACACTGGAGGGGAGCACGATTTTTCCTCCCATTTTAATTTCAGACTACGCTGACTTCAAAGACAGACATGAACGTAACATCTTTCGGGGTCTATCCACATCTGTACTGTGTTTAATTCATTGTTAATTGTCGAAAGCTGGCGAAAATATTTCTCTAATGCGCGGCAGGTGAAGTCATTTCACTTTTTAAGAACAACATTCAACTTCAATCAGACAAACTAGAGATGGTTTTTGCAGAATGAAGGTACCGTCTCTTTCCCCGAACAATAGTTAAACACTGTGAAAGGATCACCGAGCGGCATTCCCCTACAAGATGTGAAAATAAATTAGCTGAGCTATTTCACTTACGGCCCCACTCTCTGCCAAATGCATTTCCTATTTTTCATGGTACTGCATATTGCTCAGTATTTTTGTGTATTCTCTCTCTCTTTCTCTCTCTCTCTCTCCAAAATACAAACACAAATAAATGCACAATTTTATCAGGTTCAATTATGCCAACGTATATTCAGGTCTTTCTTATTTCGTGGAAATCAATCATTAAACACACAAATATAAAAAAAGCTTTTCCCGGAGTTTTATTCGGTGTTGCATTACGTGACTAGTTTTCCAACACTAGTTTCCTTGATTTTAAACCAGATATGTCTTTGTTCGTCAAGTATTGACCTTGCTCACGTATTGTCAAACCTCAGGTAAAATCTCCGTCACACGCTACCACAATCTCCGGCGCGCGAGTGACGCGTGCCGATATGTGGCGCGTGCCTCATTTATCAGATATAATCCAGGTGCGGATTCATTGGGGCGGAAAACTTGATATCGAAAGAACTGTTTGATATTTAACACGCAACTTTATGAACTTGTAATGAACGCGTGATTTACTAGATGACGGTGGGAGCCTTTGTTTGGTGTCAGGCTGAGGATATGATAGATAATACATGAGTATCGACTTATCTAAGTAGAAATAAAATCAATTTGACGGGTTTAGAAATACGGAAAAAACCTAATAGGTGTCGGATCAAAATGGACGGGAGAACTGAACCTGATTATCAGTTGCAGGCATCAATGTATGTGCACTTTCCGGAATGTGAAATCACACAATGGTCTGAATTTAGATGGAGTGATTGAGTAGCTCTGTAACAATTTTGTCCAATCGGTTGTGCAAACACACTTCTGCACTGTAAGATAAAATGCGTGGGAATTCATTGATTTTTTTTTAGCCCTTTGGCTCGGGGTAAAACTTTGTCCTATTCTAGTGCTTTGTTTGACTATATGTGCTCGATGTCACGAACGATCAGAAAATCTCATAAAATATTACTTCTTTATTTGAGGTACATGATGCGTTTTATTTGTAATGGCTACCCAATAATATGATCATAATGTCAGACAATAGCCGACTATTCGGAAATATAGTCATTCGTTCGAAAATACACCCAACCCATTGTGAACAAAATCACAACTACAACAGATTGTGATTTAGACAATGAAGATCACCTCAGAAACACAACCTCATAACTCGAATAACCTCTGTTGTTTTAAATTTTGAAGACAATAATTTTCCTGGGACACGGTAGTATACAGGAGTACAGTGAGAAGGTCCGGACATCTGTTGGGTAGTCAGCAGCACCATTAACGGGTACCTGTTTAAATATTTACACATCTGTTTGGTAGAAGTGTATCGATTACCAGAAATCAAAGTACATATACAGCGTAGATTTACACTCACTCAAATGAAAATCTATACACGTTAAAATGAATAATCCAAGCAACACAAGGTTAATCACTCTTCAGTTTCGTAAAAGCGACGTTTTACATCATGTCTAATATTAAGACAAAATAATGAATGAATATCTTTATATAAACGACTGTAGAATACTCTTTTGCAAAATGAACATTATCTATACGGTAGAGAGAAAAAAAATGAAAGAATATATCATAATTGACGTTCTGGAGGTACGTATATATAACTGAAATTAGTAACATTATGTGTATCTACATATATATTGAAGGAATTAAAGAGTATTAGGTTGTTTGTATTATGGCGGTATAGAAAGAGTGGCAGCACAGGAAACCGGTTACCACGATGTTATCCCGTACTTTCGTTCTTTTTTTTTATTATCCCGTATCATGCTTTTATTCCCCACACATGACTGCTTATTCATGTTTTGTAATTTAAATGTTTAATTGCTCGGTGTGTGAATTAGGTAGTTTTATCGAGAAATGAAATACATTTTGAAACAGCTTATTATGTGTATTGATGAGGAATTTTGGTAAATGTAGGTATCGTGATTTTATTTGAAATATATTGCAACTAAATGCAGAGTTGTTTTGAGAATCCAAATTCGGAATGAAAGGTATTCAGAATGACCGATCGTCTTATTTTGATTGGCCTTAAGACGGTAGCTGTTCAATAACGAAAATCTTGAAATACCAATAATATATTATCTGCCATATCTGTGTTGACCAATCAGAGCATGCGATATGTACAGAGGTTCGGTATGGACAGGTGGTCGCGCACCTACCGCTCACCTCTAATTGCTTTGATGTCCCGGATGACGTAACAAAGACATATCGAGGCAGGTGCTTGTCATTACAGTTTTCGTGAGTTCTGTTGAAAACCTTAATAATTATGCGAAATCAATCCTTTTATTGTTTGGGTTACATTTTCAAAATGCGCACATTGTGTACAAACTTGGCTTGTACGGCTTCGTAGATAACTATCGCCGCCGTTGCTGATGGCATTAAGATGGCTACTTCACTACATTTACTTTGGATAGTCACTGGATTCGACAAGTTATCGATAGATCACACATATACATCATGTAATTCACAACTACAGACAGGTGAAAGCCCACCTGAACACATTACGACGGCTCGGTTGTCACCACATTCGCACTCCGGTAATTAGTAAACGGGTGCGTTTTCGGTAGGGGGTTGCTACACATGACAGGTCAAACGACCTGAAATATGGCAAATTTTAGCGCGTGTCCGTGGAGAGCGAACACGTGACAAGTGTGAAGTTTGTAACAGTTTTAAGTTTGAAAGAAGTCTTGTCTTTGTTTGACTTCATGAATCTTATGGAATTGTTTTAGTGGGATTTTTTAAAATCATTATGCTAAAGTTTGTCTTATAAGATTTTTAATTTTCTTAATTAGATCATTAGGATTAGTAGAAGCATGGTATATCTAAAATGCAAATCACTTCCATTTACAAATCAATAGTTCCAATATCTCTCAGAATGTCCGCCTTTGGCTTCTTAAATTCCCCATGGAGGTTTAATAGCTGCCAGCTTCCGTAAGTGGGTGATACCACTTATGGAGGGGGGTTCAGCTTCTTTGTCTGGGACTGCGGATAATGGTAAACAAAGCAGGTTTAATCGTTTTGCGTAGCAGGGTCTTTGAGAGAAGATAGAAGATCTCGCAGGCTGCGGTATAAATCTCGCGCGGGTCACGGGACCGTGTCATTCCCTTGTTGTGTGTTGGTGTTGTAAACTTGTTGTGATACAAAGCTTTATACCGTTATAATTATTTGTTGTGTGGTTTAAACTTCATCAAAATGGTTGCTGGAGGTATGTTTTAGCATTAATTAGTCAAAATATTTATTATTTTAAAAAGCCCACAATTTGATTTTAAATTTTATTATAAATATTACTGTATTTCATATTTTTGTTAAAAAAAATATGTTTATTACATACTTAAGGGTATTCACAATACGATACTATTTTCTGCGTTCGTCTAAGTTTTTAAAAAAAGGCAAGGAATTTTCTCTCCGCAAATAGCAGTAATTATCACAAATGTTTGTTATTTTCTGCATATTTTGCACTGGGTTTCATTAACACATGCTAATTACTGATCTGAGAGATGAGATGTGCATGTCGTGCTGTGCCCATATCCTCTTCCTAACTTGCAAATAACTGGTAAGAGTTTCATTAGATCCAGGTTCGGAGGACATCGATGACACCAACCGTATGGAGTTTTCTGTATTATTGATTCTACAGAAACAGCACATCAAATATTCATAGATTTCCAACTTAATTTACATTGATGACGCGTTATAGAGATTTCAAATGACCAAATTCTTTCTCTTTTCTTTTTGCACACGCGTACATTTTACATGCGTACATACTTTAGTCATGCGTCAGGAGATTCTGAAAGACAATTAATTTGCGTTATCAAATATAACTAAATGTAACAAGTTGTAGGAGCTCGTCTCTGCATCAAATCTTATCATGGCGTCGCATGCAAGTGGATTAGGTGAAAGTATTACAGACATCTATAATAGCATTTCCTCAAAACCATGTCAGGAAAAGACGATAAAGAAAAATTTATTGAAACGCCAAGGATGTTGAAGAGCAGCCGATAAATTCCGTGATCAAGCAGCTTTATAATCGGTATCAAAAATTAGGATTAGGATGGGTAAAACTATAAAGAATGCGCTTGTCAATCCCGCTAGAGAGTGCCAGGCTTATTTCACTATTTTTTTCCCTTGATTCACGTTGGATTGGTGTTAACATGTGCATGTAATCAAAATTCATTTTCACTTGAATCGGCTTTATCTTCTGCTACTGACTGCCTCCTAGAGCAAAAGGTCAAGGCATTTTACGAGTTTTCAGTGAGTTTCACTATCTTTTCATTAGACACCCCTCCCTAGTATGCAAGAAACTATGCAGACGATTTTCAAACCACTGCACACCATTAGTAAACTGACTGCATGCTACTTTCAGTTTACCTCGTCGAAGGGAAACATCTATCATAGTGAAGATCCATCATTTTGGTATATCCCAATTATTAAAATTTTATATGATAATGCTGGACCCATAAGAATAAAAATAATATACTAATATATTGGGGAAATCAGGTCAGGATATGCATAAATTTAGTAAACCCTCCCCAACGTCCAACCCTACGAAGATTGTTAAGGACAGGTGTTGTACGGAGCAATGAGGCGTAAGAGCGCCAGGAGCTATTCCGGACTTCCTTCGGTGTGCAGGGACTAGGGCAATGAACAGGAGCGGGAGGTCTATTTAGCAGATGTCATAGCAAATGAAGCAAAGTGCCAGACTTTGTGTGTTTAAAAGTAATTTTGTTAAAAGCAACCCGTTTGTGTATAGATGAAAGTAGGTACTAAATCTCGCGGCCACGTGCCAGGACAATGGAGTCGCGTGTCAGACGACATGTAACATAATGGAGTTGGAATGCATTATTAGATTTATCGCCCTCTCAGTCCATCCGAAAAGGTGGTGAAGTCTGTGAAGCAAAACAAGATAGTTACACGAAAAATTAATATTCCATTTCAAGTAGCCACTTGCCTTTGGATTTGGGAAGTTTTATCAATAACGTGTATTAATATTTCTTTTAACCTTATTAATTTTCCTATTAACCGAAAGAGCAGTTGAGATAAGCGGGCGAAGTTTTCTATGACACCAGCGAGCTAAGTTAATGATCTTTCGTGAAAATATGCAGAGAATAACAAAACGCCGGATGTGCAAAAACGTTTCGCCCGGTAATCCGATTATCTTAACTTCTTTTCATTTATATGCATTTTAAACAGTAAATATTATTTTTCTAAAACCACGAACTTTAAATATTTCATACAACAAATATGCAATGTAAATATTTTCGTTGAAATTAGTGAATTATTAATTTAGTGGTAAAGGGGTTGGTCTGCGCGACATCTGTCGGGAACTTCTTTGTCGTCTGTGAGGTGACCCGCGACAACCGGCACGCGTTTTTACTTTAACAAGGGTACATAAAACCATACCGTGTGAACAGCTGTCGAACTTTTTAAGCGGGATTTGAAGATTCCACTGCCGAATGAAATAATTGAAAGGGTACAAAAAAGGTGGAGCTTTATATCGCCGTGCCGTGCGATAGTACCAGCTGGTTTGGTCGTTCCACTTGAATTACTGAGAAATCTGAGGAAAGTTATAGGTGTATGTTTTCAAACTTCATAAATGACTCCGCGTAATGACCTATTTCACTGAATAACCCATTTCACATAAATGATTTGAATATATGTTATGTAAGTATTTTTTTTTTTTTTATTTTTTTTTTTTTTTTGCGTATGAAATCTAGACTTGACGGTCCAAACCACTCTTTTCATATCTAGAAACAAAGTTACCCAAGATGAAAGCGTTTCTTACATGGGTAAATTTATATTAGCCTAGGTGTTGTAATTTTTAATGACCAGATTAGTTCAGTGCGAAATTTTACTGCTGTTATATATTTTCTTTTATGTTAAAGTAGATGTTTATTTATAATGTCTAAAATCATATCTAACAGATTCTACGGGTATTTACAGAGCGATTCTTGATGAAATAATTTGCTACTCGTTAGTTAAAACAATATTATCGTTCTATAGCGTTACATATTTGATTGAGAACCATGCCTTTGCAATCTGAAAGGATAAACAGTTGGTCGTATTTCAGGAGAACACATTTAGTGTGGATAGAAGAAGGACTATTGTCCAACTATAGAACATTGGTCACCTAGGAAATGACACATCTAACAGGAGATGTTGGTAAACAAGTTATAAAGTGACCCACAAACACAGAGCTCAACCTAATCTGAAATCTAAATACAAGCTGTTCACAGACGGAAGTGTTCAAATTCCAAGCAAACGTTATGTTTTCTCCTGAATGAAATGATTCGGAGTAAATCTATTGCAGATCACTTAAGATACCGGGCAAATGATGTACAAGTTGCTCATGAACGTCTTGTTTTTTTAAATCTAAAAAAAAACTACCCTTACGGCGCCTCGTGAATGATGCACATTCCTAATAATTTTTCTCTCTACTACAAGTTCTGAATTTTTGAATAGACGATTGGGGACCTGTTTTTGCAGGGGCGAGCGTTGCCAGCATTCCTACCTAGGGCGGATCAAATAGCCCAGGCTTTCTTTCTATTCAGGAGGAAAGCTTTCGTAGAGCTGGGCCAGGGTACGGCTGGCGGGAGGGGAGGGGGGTGGAGAGAGAAGGGGATGACTGAGCAAGACATGAGATATGAAAATGTTATTACGCTCTTTAAAACGTCTATTGGATTTTTGTTGTTGTTTTTTTTTTATATTCGTATTAATTAACACTATACCAATCTAGCTACAATAAGTCGAGAATCATGTGCTCCTGTGATGTGTGGTGTTAGCTATTCGATATTAAGTCAATATCGCACTCCGATAACTTTCGCATCTGATAATATTTTTTCAACATTTACCATTTCAAAGAGACGCAGCGTGAAAATTGTTGATATCCGTCAAAACAACAGGGCTGAAACTAACTACAATGGTAGGAATGCCTAAATTTATAAATCTGGAAAACTTCAGGTGAATAAAACTGATTAAACAGACACTTAATTTCTCATTACTCGGGAATCTATTGTATCTCTATATCCATCACTGGTCAATGTACAACATTTTTACGCGTGATGCCGTCTTGTTAGATAATGATTTAAAGTGAATAGGACATTGATTACAAGTAAATCTGTTTGTGTGGGGCTATGATTCCCCATCTGTTTGGGGGATAATTTAATCTACCCGGAGCGGGGACCAAAGAGATATTTCTGGGCCAGTAATCAGGCGGGGAAATCAGCTGTTTAAAGTGAGACGCCATCTGTCTAACGGAGCGGGAGATGGAGAACAGTCGTGCTTCATGGAAATTTCCTCTGTATATTAATTATTAAAGGGGGTTACGTTTCTTGTGGCCAAGAATGACACATGTCCTTGCTTTCATGTTTGAGAACAAAGATCGGTACATTACGTGTCTTTATTACCGTCCTCAAAGTGAAAAGAAACGGTGATGAAAATAGTCATAGCTGCGAGAAGCAGACGATAGTCTAGCTGTAATAGTAAACTGCTCTCTCTCTCTCTCTCTCTCTCTCTCTCTCTCTCTCTCTCTCTCTCTGATCTTCAATGCAATTTCATGAAATATACTACACACATGACATCTATTAAATACACGAAATATACTATACACATGGGTATAGACTACAAAGATGGAGAGGTCTGCATTCATGAGCAATAACATTTTCCTCTTTAAGCAATAGACATTCTAATTCAGTCACTGTCACGTAAACTATGGGTGCCATACAATCCGTTGGTACTGTCTTCTTTCATAGAGATATTCATATCAACAGAGAAGTGTTTCAATAATTTACAATGCCGTTGTTATGGTATGGGGGAAAATCGTTTAAACTGTCACTGAAGCCTTAGTATAGAGGAAAAAAAACCTGTTCCTACTGCTGCCAGTGATGACGCAGACAGAAATCCGTTTTATACATATAGTGTGCCCCAGAATTTCAAATCATTTAAAGTTTGATATGCAGGTGATGGAAATGCGACATTCAACAATCCATAAAGCAGATAGATATATGTAGATCAAATCAAAAATGGTTAGTTATGAAATAGAAAGGAAATTCAGCACCATAATGGCTCTAGCGACATAAAATTGACACTGTATTCTAAATTAAGAAGCATTTACAAGGTTCAAACACGTCTGCCTCCAAACAACGTCTCTCCCAGAGGCATTCAAAGCTAGTCAATGACGTCATTTCCTGTCAAAGACATCTCCCGGAACCCAATCCCCTGGTTTTAAGCGTGCGCTGCCTGGCGGTTTCTATAGACCACGGAGACAAAGTGGAATATCGATCTTCTGGAATCTACACAGGGCTGATTCCATCTTCCCTTGTAGAAAATAATTGATGTGCGCAGTGCCCGGACCATTCCATTGCCGACTCTGTGAGTCAGTCGGATTACTTGGGTCGATACTTGTGTGCTGTGCTTGACATCACAGCTTGGTATTAATATAACGTAAGGATGGACATCTGAAACCTCATCATGTCAGGTAACTGCTCGAGGAAATTCGGACCATAATGTGGTCGTGAAGCTCGACTGATGAATGTGACTTCCTCCGCTGTCAATCGTGGTTATTTACTGTTTTTCTGTTTCATGCGGATTTCTTCCTTCTTTTTTTGGAGAAATTTTAATTTAATTCATTTATTTGTATTGTTCTGGTATTGTTTCGAGATTTCATGATATGGAACGTGTGTCGAATTTAAACTGGATGTTGAAATATTCCTTTCGCTATATTCACTTCATTCATTTTTAGTGGATATTATTCCTGCCGTCAGGGAGATTTTTTCAGATGATCTATAGCTTTACAGGATGAGGTTCAATATTTGGTAAATGATTACAAATGAAACACAAAAGTTTGTTAGAACAAACGTAAAATATGGTAAAGTGTTTCAGAAAATTTGAATTCTGGAGTAATCGCAAGACTTCATTTTTATGGCAGGATTGTTCGGCACAATTAAAGAGAACTATCGTCATTTGTTATCGATTTTCCACCTGTATACGAACGGATTTATACAGGTGTGCTATCGATCTGGACCGCCATCTTGGTTTTTGTTGATGCTGATTTTTTTTCTCCGATTGAAAGAAAAATATAGAACTCAATCGGATTGTATCGGCGTCTGATGGAATGGTCCTATTGATTTTGTTCTCAAAGCTCTCAGATGTTTTCTCATATCTCAAGACTCTGCTTCGCAGAAGCCATGCAAACACACACACGCTCTCTGTGTGGTGAAACTGAACTTGAGAGTTAGTCTTCGAAGTGATTATTGGGATACATCCTAATGAAAAATTCCGGTCTTATCTCGGTAATTTTTGGTATAATTAGAAAGAAAAGTGAAAGTCAACCCGACTTCAACAGTCAATTATCCTTACGGCTTGGGCTGGTATTACGTGGATTTTTTTTTTTAAGAACAAGAAAATACAGACACGTGTACTAGTATTTCAGGAGGGGATCGCTTCATCGTGTATCGTGAGACCTAATTCAGAAATACCGACAATAAAGTTCGCTGTCTTGAGCTTGTGCTGAACCCGATCTACTTGTTAACTCTTAATTTTCTTCATCTCTGCCTCTGTACTTTTTAAGCTCGCTCATTAGGTTTTAATTATCAACAATTTCCAACAGCTTCCGCCCGATCCTAGCAGACATGTTAAAAGTAAACTATTTTATTTTTTTCGACATTTTTTCTTCCAAGTCGAGAACAATGTTTAAAAGCTGATGTGCCAAGCGGAATGAATCATCTCGACACGTGTCAAATTGAAGAATTCCGTACTCAGTTAAAACTGAAATCGCGTCCTCGTTTGTTCAAGTTTTTGAGTTGTAGCCAAGGAGATAAAATAAACAATAAGAAGAATCTTGAAAAACGACCTCTCTTCCTTGCTTATTGTAATCATCGCTCAGTTCACTCAGGGATGTGAATTTTGTTGAAAAGTGATGAGAACGTGTAATTGAACAAATTGTTGTTTTAATCATTACAGAAGACAGAAAGCTTTTCGTGGGCATGCTCAACAAGCAACAGACAGAAGATGACGTCAGGCAATTGTTCCAGCCATTCGGAAATATAGAGGAATGCACAATATTAAGGGACCAAAATGGAAACAGCAAAGGTTCGAATTGATTGAACTGAATTCAGCATCTGAATTGAATAACAGGAACGCACCATGTAGTGAATCTAAATAATCAGATCATAATTGATGTGCATGCCAGAACGATTTAAGACTATGTTGTTAATCACAAGTATATTCAACTGTTTTGTAGGTTGTGCTTTTGTTAAATACTCTGGTCACAACGAAGCCCAATCGGCCATTAACGCCCTACACGGAAGTCAAACGATGCCGGTAATGCTAGTATGCATTTTACTATTACTTTTACCACCAATTTTATCTTCTACATAATCTATTTATCAAACACTGAACAGGACTTGCTCAATCTACCGGTATAAACAAACTGACTTGACCATTTGGTTCTAGGGCGCTTCTTCTAGTCTTGTGGTGAAGTTTGCGGACACCGAGAAAGAACGACAACTCCGTAGAATGCAGCAGATGGCGGGGCCATTGGGACTGCTCAATCCGTTTGCTATTTCACAGATTGGTGCATACGGTGCCTACGCCCAGGTATGAAATCCGTACATTTAGTTTTCAGTTACACGATTTGTATAGTAAATCTCCGTATTTCGGACATAAAGGAAACATTTAGTAGAGCCCATTACAATTTTCATTAAAGTACGATCCCTTACAGCAACAAGCTGCTTTAATGGCGGCAGCAGCGACACAGGGAACATATTTAACTAGTCCGGTTTCCACATTGGCTCACATTCCACAGGTCGGCGCCTTAGCCACGCCCAACGGCATCACCACTGGCGCATTAACACCTACGACCGCTACGTTAGCTAACGGTGAGTCTGTAAGAGGCCAGGAGTTGTAGATTAATTTGACAGTACATGTATTTTGAACATGAAAATATTCGTACTGATTTCATTTTCATAAACGCAAAATGTTATTAATACAATACGTAATTGTTCAATGGTGTTCATTAAAAATCAATACACAGGTACCACGGCTATAAACGGAGCGCCCCCTAGCGTGTTGTCGCCTACTGCCTTGGCAGGTTTTCAGATTCCGCAACATAACGGACAGACCCCAGAAATCTACGCTAATGGCATTCCCCATTACCCCGGCGAGTGTCAGGTGGTTGAATTAGGTAAATATCTTATTAAATGCCGATATTCGAAGTATTGTATATGCAACTGAATGGTTAGTTGGTTGTATATTGTTCAACGTCCCGCTTGAGAATTTTTCACTCATATGGAGACGTCACCATTGCCGTTGAAGGGCTGCAAAATTTAGGGCTATACTTGGCTCTTACAGCCTTTGAGTAGGGAGGGATCTTTATCTTTCCACACTTGCTGTAACACGGGGCCTCGGTTTTTGCAGTCTCATCCGAAGGACCGCCCCATTTAGTCGCCTCTTACGATAAGCAAGGGATACTGAGAACCTAATTCTAATCCGGATCCCCACGGGGCTGTAATTGAATGTAAATTTGAATATCATGGAAGGAATTCAAGCTATAATGAAATTACAATAAAACATGGTTAGCGCAAAGTATCAGAAACAACCTTTTGTGATGGTTCGTGATAACAGTGTTATTCTGATTTATTGTTAACTGCTTCGGTATCATCAGTAATGAATTCACTATAAATGTGTTAGTAGTAACCGTGCTCTACTGTATTGTTATTCAAACGTTTCTGCTTCCAGCTCAAGCCGTCACAAATGGGGACCCATTACAAGCTTATGCTAGTATGCAGCCATATGCCGGGATAGGTAGGTGTCTCGTGTACATTTTCACTTTCAAGATACTTGAATATGAATGAATTGTTGACGTATAAAAAAGCTAACGACTCTAAATAATGTATTTAGCCTATCCAACATACGGAGTACAGCAAGCATTAGCCCAACACACCGCCATTTTACCGGCCCAGAAGGAAGGTATGCTCACTCTTAGTGTTGTGATATGAACTATAACTTAAACTAAAGAAATTTTAGTAGCGGTAATAACAAATACGTTTTGTGCAATAACATGATTGGTAGTTTAAGTCCAGCTTCACTACTAACATTTGATTATGTTAACTGTGTTCATTTCCCAGTATTCATTCTAACATTGAAGGAGGTCCGATGGTTCTGAATTCAACTTGCGAATTCCGTAAAACGATATAAATAGAGTTAAAGCACTCGGCGGTTGACGCCATTGAGATTGTTGGTTCAGAACCCTGTTCTTCCTTCGTTTTGACTGTTGTTGTTGACTTGTCTGTGGTGACCAAAATGATGACCAGGGGGTGTATCTACAGTTGTATTTACAGGCCCAGAGGGCTGTAACCTCTTCATCTATCACCTCCCCCAGGAGTTCGGAGACGCCGAACTGGCACAGATGTTCATGCCGTTCGGAACAGTTATTAGTGCTAAGGTGTACGTGGATAGAGCTACCAATCAGAGCAAGTGCTTCGGTAAGGTGGCAGATCCAATATCCTTCTATACGTAGAATTTAGTTTGTGAAATTCTTCAAAAAAATTGCTTCAAATGTAAATATAATTTTAATGGCGGAATTGCATCAGGAAGGAATGTTGTATGACCTAAAATATATTCATACTTCACAGTGTATTCCTACGCCAAAGCTCGGGAATTGATTTTTTTGAGAAAATTGATATTTAATCACAAAGCACAAGAATTCTTATACAAATATATAGGCAGGAGACGTTACTTGTCCATAGATACACCCGCCTTAACGCAAATCACTGTTTAATCGTTACAGGGACATAATTGGCTAGCCGAAGACGCAGTTTTATTATTACCAGTATATACCTAGCTAGTCTAAGGCGCTGTTTTATTGATAAATGTATATAACAAGTTAGTCTTAAGCACAGTTAGTCGTTACATGTACAAGCTAGCTATCCTAGGTCATTTTTTAATCGTTAAATCTACATAAACTAGCGAGCTTAGGGCGCTGTTTTATCGATACATGTACATAGCTAGTGAGCCTAAGACATTGTTTAATATTTACATAGATAGATTAAGACATTCTTCTATGCTTTGATTTTAGGATTTGTTAGTTTTGACAACCCTACGAGCGCTCAAGCGGCAATCCAGGCGATGAACGGCTTCCAAATCGGAATGAAGAGACTCAAAGTTCAGCTGAAACGCCCCAAGGATCAAAATCGACCGTACTAAAGCTGCACTGCTTTAGTTCTTAAGGTAGGCAGGCAGTAAGATCGGCAGTTAGTTACTTGTTTTGTGTTACCGTGGGACAAATATTTGAGATTTAATTCTTGTTGGGATATTTGTCTGCCTTAGGAGAGGACGTTTTCTCCTTTCTGTGCAAATTATGTTAAATGTCTTGATACTTCTGATTTCTATATATTTGCTTGTAAATCATTTTTGAAATGGAAAAAGAGAAGAAGAAAAATATGGCTGACCGTGTGCCTATCTATGTCTATCTTTAAAGATCCTCAAGTGAAATGTATTTTCCTGAAGAAAACATCTTTTGAAAAAAATAAATTATAAATTCAAAAACAAACAAACAAAACACAAAAAACAAAAACAAAAAAAAAACAAAACCCGACATTGTCGCTGTGCTATCACCTTGAACTTTTTGTACTGTAGCTCAGGGACAACAACTCCTGCTTGTCTCAAACAAAGAGAGATAACTCTGATTCGTAAGTGTGGGTGGCAGGTGTAGTCCATTGTACCGTGTGTAGATTTTACTGGTGTAGTAACCCGGTGAAGTTATTGTGTGGCTTCAGGTTTCTCTACTTCGTTTTTGAGATATTGTTCGTGACGTCATAATATTATATCAATTGTCACACGTCTTTCATTTTTCACGATTTTTATTGACAATTATGGTTTTATTTGTGTTTTACTGCTTTCATAGCTATGTGATTATTGTATGTTGTGTTGAAAGTACACATTTTTCTTGCATCTAACTTTGGAATCTTGAGCCGGGGCTTCCATCGCTATGGATACAAAATGCGTTCTAGTTGCACCAGGTTTAAGGTTATTCTGAAGAATACTAAAATCTGTTGTAAACCTCCTCTAATTTTGACTGTTAAACTGTTACAATAAAACCTCAATCCATTCCCTTCGGCATTACCTTACACACTAATTTCAACTGAAGGCTAATATCGGAAGCCTGGAAGAAAGATGCGCATGCTTAGTCGTTACTAATTATTAATACCTGGAAATTAGATTCGGAATTATAAACATCTTTAACATGCTGGGTAGAGAGAAAGAAAGAAAACATTCCTAAACCCTTTTTTTATTTTTTATTTATTTATTTATTTATTTATTTTTGAAAGTTGCAAATCAAATATTAGCGAAGTATTGGGAGAGAAAAAAATTTATCATATTCCGTTCATGAAAATGGAAAATATGCACCTTTATTTTTTTAATTATATGACATATTTTTCAATTGTTTCATATTTTATCTCAGTAATCTGAATATGTGTTTTTAAACATGTATTCAACAATCAAACATATCTCAAACTGTTAATATCAGAACAGTGGATAGATACACGCAAGACTGCAGAAAGTAACACAAAATTTACATATAGATAAATAATACATCGACATTGTAGATTGATGATGGTTTGCAAAATGTGAGCATTTGAATCTTTGGTTTTTGGTGTGTTTTCAGTTCGTTTTGAATGTTTGAAATCATTGAATTACATTTTGAGGTGTGTTTGATTACTGTTGTGACAACACGATCTCATATCAATGTCATATATATATATATGAAATGTAGGGCACGTCCTATGTAGCCTAATTATAGTTAACGACATTTACAGAATGCAAAAGTATATCTAATTCTGTAAAATAAAAATACCCTAAAATATCTTTAAAGGAAACAAAAAATCAAAATGAAGAAAGGGAAGAATAAAACTGTACACTTCCTAAAGACAGGCAATCCACTGGGTTTCCTGGTCATCGCAAGAGCGAGTTTTACAAACACACTACAGAAATTTAGTTCCTCGCCCAGTTAAGGGGGAATAACACATCATTAAATGTCTTCAAACTCCAAATTTGCCGTAGAAGTAAAATCAGACATGTTTTCTGTATCCTTTGGAAATATCCACTCGTGTGGTTAGCTCGGTGTATAAGGGTGTAGGTCAAATAGTCTGGGGATTGCGCATTCAAGAACCGTAGGATATTTAATTTCCTTTTTGGACGATTTATACGAAATCTTGAAGAAAATTTTTTAAGGTCCAATATTACAACATTACAAATCACAACAATGTTACATATATACAACAATGTTACACATACACAACAATGTTACATATATACAACAATGTTACATATATACACAACAATGTTACACATACACAACAATGTTACACATACACAACAACGTTACACATACACAACAATGTTACATATACACAACAACGTTACATATACACAACAGATTCTATTCATTTCAGTGGATGTGTTATCCCTCCTTAAATGATAGGTGATATGTACTACTTTAAGAATACCTTATTAATGCGGCCAAACTCCCCCTAAAAGTATTATATATTCCTTTCAACAGGTTAAGTAGACGGAATATATGTTTACATGTTGATTATAGACTACACGTATTTCAGATAACATTATATTAACTTTACATCCAATCTAAGTCAATGACTTCTTTTTAATTTCGTCTTCTTTTTTTAGAAGCCAGGAAGACGCAATGAATGGAACACACCTCGAGGGACGAACTCTGATGATAACAGGGTACCTAAGGGAGACTACCCTATACGTGACTTTATCTGTAAATAATATTCATAACAAAATTTTTTATTTTCTTAAAAAGAACGTGTTCCCACCGTTTTTGTAAATTAATGAATGTTGTAGACTGTTCAACACGACTCGTTGTGAGAAATGTGTCACGGTGTGTACAGAGACCGATTTTAATGACGTACAAAACATTTTTCCCACCTTGCTTATTTATTATATTTTATAAAAATTAGTTTTAGTTACATTGAAATGTTTATGATATATATTATATGTTATATATTTATTATATTTGACACAGTGTGTATATTTGCCCCATATAAAACAACCATCAAGTTTTGATGGGTCTTATTTCGCTGGTAAACATTCCATGTTTTTGTAAAGATCGTACTACGAGATGCCATTGATGTAATTTCAACAGCATTTTAATGACTTTTTATGTGTTAAGGTGTAATTTTTACAAGAGGATATTTTCAAATCAAATATTTATATATTATCATATATAATATGTATACGCACTGTGTATTACTTCATATTAACAATAGGCGGCCGCTCATTGGATGTTGTGATTGGTTGCCAAGGACACCCTAGCTGTTGTCAGGTTTTCAATGTTCACACGGTAGACAGTCGGCTCAGAAGAGTTTTGTGTAATCTAGTGACAAATTCAATGTTGTTTTATTTTTTAACATCAATGTAAATTTGTTTTTCAGTAAGTGACTGTTTATTTTGGTGAATCATTGGTTGTTTTACATGGGGGAAATATAGACAAATTACTTGTATATATCTTGAACAAATGCATTCCTGGTCATTTTCATTCAATCCTGTCATGATATCATGTTGTGCCCTGGTCAGCCTCGTTTTCATACCGGGCAGGGATCAAAGATCACTTTGTTGTTCATTATATGAAATTTTCTTGTTAATGATTTAATCCAACACACGATCAGCTTGGATTTTATTTAATTTGTTGACTGGCCCCTGTTTTTATCGATGGACAGAGAGTTTGTTAATTATTACTGCAACAAAGAACGTATTTATTTATTTATTTATATTTATTTGTTTTAAATATCATCAAGACATTTTGTACATATGTAGTTTAGACCTGCAATTCTACTTAGTTCACTTGGTATATCAGTGTTTTCCGCCTAACATGACATATTATTTTTGTTTTTGTTACATATTTAACAACGGTTATACAGCAATGGTCTGTAGTTATTGGAACAGACTGGAGTTTTAATAATGTGCCGGTTGTACCTTTAGATAGGTTGTATTTTGTCTCAAAAGGTCAGAGTTCAATGTTATGTTACTTTATTGATTTGAAAAAATCCAAGAATGTGCAATATTTTATATATATTAGAGATCATATATCTAGTCAGGCATTTATTCACCTGAGAAAGATTCGTTGTTCCAACGTTGTATTTGACCATGTCCG
This sequence comes from Ostrea denselamellosa, assembly GCA_024699665.1. Taxonomy (NCBI): domain Eukaryota; kingdom Metazoa; phylum Mollusca; class Bivalvia; order Ostreida; family Ostreidae; genus Ostrea; species Ostrea denselamellosa. The sequence continues at coordinate 1,411,801 of JAMZEH010000045.1, read as the reverse complement.
TAGACGACATGTGAAACTGGGATATTAGTACTTAACACTGGGTATATGTACCTTTTTTTTTTTAAATATTATTAATTCTCAGGTGATGAGTGCCGTTTTCAAAAAGAAAATATTGGTGCAATCTTTTATAGCAAAATTTCGTATTTACTCGTGAAACTCTCGCATAATTGTGACAGTAATGTCTCGTGTGTTTTGGAGGACCTAAGAATCTCAGTGAATGTAACGGTGGAGACACTCTCGTGTCACGAACAATTGGCACCAGGTTGTCCAGATCTGTTTAGACATCGTGGTGTCTTGCCGCATTCGCCCTCTGACGTGAAAACTATTTTTGTTGGGTTAGAACAGATTTTGTACTCTTTGTTTTATATTTTTTTCTCTTGTACATTTCCTTTTTCCTTTTCGTGAATGTGTCAATCTTTTGAATATTTATAATGGAAAAGATAACATTTTTTTTTTTCTTTTTTTAAAACATAATTTACCCCTTCGTAGCTGACGCACTCCGTCAGAATAATCATGGCCTAGCATGATTCATTAGCCTCATAGTTAGACATTACATATAGCTGATTGTAAAAAAAAAAAAAGCGATAAAATAAAATAGTCAATCATACTGCAAATTTATGGTCTGTTGTTTGTGAATATAACGCTTTGATTAATATATATATATATATATATATATATATATATATATATATATATATAATACGCCTAAATTAACCCAACGGCTTCAAAAAAGGGTTGACGTCACACAGTCAAAATAATTAAAGTAAAAAAGCAGGAAAATATGCAGTTCCAAAGTATATTCAAATCACTAGCGCGTTTTGGATTTTAACATTCATCCTCAGGTGTGAATACAAATTGAATATTTGTATATATATATATATATATATATATATATATATACGACCTTTCCAAAGAAGCCAGATACACGTGGAAAAGAAAAAGAAACAAATGAATGTAAACGGCACTATATCTACATGTAAGTAACCGTGTACAGTAAACTATTGAACCATAAAACCTCGCACTGTAAATGACGGGGAATTCAGTTATTTAATTGTGAAATCGGATCTACTTATAAAACTCTACGATAGCGATAACAATTAATAATTAATTCTTTGTCTTCCACGAAAATGTAGAAGAGATTGCACTTCTAGAATCAGGAGTGCATAGAATTTTAAAAATATTGAACTGAAAGACTAGACTCTCTCTCTCTCTCTCTCTCTCTCTCTCTCTCTCTCTCTCTCTCTCTCTCTCTCTCTCTCTCTCTTCCACATATAAATATGGTTAAAATTATTATGTAGTGTTTTAGTGTGAAAGTCAAATAAAAAACAATAATTTATATTTTAAAAAGATGTGACAAAAGTATACAATGAATATCAAGAAATATTCTCACCCTTGGTCGTCGCGAAACCTTGCAAATTTCCCCAGTTTTACCGCGGGCAAATTTCCCAACCTGTAGATTGTTTTCAACCAATAACCTGTAAAGAGATAGATAAATTATTTCATTCATCGGTGTTATATTCATGGGTATATTGAACTGAATTGCAGGTAGTACTGTAATTGTCAACAAATCTGGAGATAAATGTCATCAACACTTTCTTTTACAGCTGAGCTAGCACGACACCTCTCATATAAGGCCAGGTAGAACAATACCTGAACTAAGCATATCTGAGGAACAATTTATAGTCGTGAAGACAAGGAACTTTGGTGATCGTGTTTGATTAAAGTGAAGAAGGTTCGGTGTGTTTATATGACGGGGTTGTAAGCGGTTCTAGAGCGCAAACAGACAATTAATAATGGCTTATATATATATAGTTACACAATAGGTTCAATTGACAATCTTCAGATGATTCCGCTACGCTTGTACGAACCATGCCAGAATCCCCGAGTGCAATAGGTTAACCATTTCTGGTTTCATTGATATCACCAGGTGGCGCACTTGCATTTGAGACACGTGACTATGCCTGTGCTGTATAGTAGTTCAACTCATTTCACTGATTGTCTACACAAAGAGTATGTAAGACATCCAGTACTGTACATTAATCTTCGTGTTGTCAGATTGCAAATAACCCAAATCAAATAATTTATAACTGTCACAGGAACAGAGATGATGATTTCTAGAATTACATAAGAATACAAACCTACTTAAAGCGGAGGGGCATAGTGCTAAATTGCTGAGTCAACTAACAACTCCGCCAGCACGTTCTCGATGTTCATAAGCTGCATGCATTTCATCCTTCAAGAATTGCATACCCGCCCAGATTCTTTTGAGTGAAAAGATGCATTGTGTAAGTTTTCACACAATTTAATTATCGATACCACTGGCCAACATTTTGTAAGTATTTCATAGTTCCAGACTTTCTGACAACTGGGGCTAAACATTTTGTTACCCTGTTTTTTCAGATAATGACGAGTTAGGGTTATTTTCTATTATATTGATTAATCTACAAATATCTAATTCTAAGAAATGAATTTGTTTAATGAAGTCAATTTATCCATACCCATTTGAGAAAGGGATGTAAACTGGATAAAGGGGATGTAAACTGGATAAAGGGGATGTAAACTGGATAAAGGGGATGTAAACTGGATAAAGGGGATCTAAACTGGATAAAGGGGAAAATCTTTAAGTATTTCGATAGCAGTTGTGACTTTTTGTATCTGAACAATGTATTGATTCAGAAGCAGTATCAGATCAGATGTACATGAAATACGTCAAAGAGAGTGGAGAAATGGTTTCCATGGAAATGAAATTGAGTTAAAATTCAAATATTTATTTTCCTCATACCAATTCCACTTCATAATTCCACAGCAATGGGAAGAATTCGTTACTGTGACACAACCTTAACAGAAGCGGAAGCAATCATTGGCCGTGCAGTATTAAGCTATTCTGTGCTGATCCGTTACTAATGCGCCTAGGTGTGATGATTATATATATATATATATATATATATATATATATATATATATATATATATAAAGCATTAACTTATATAGCATAATATCTTATAGTTATCGTCCGCTACATAAAACGAGAGGCCCATGGATCTTAACGCTCACCTGAATACCACGCTTCACATTTTACTAATGTGCATACAATTTTAATAATCATTGATATGCAAACATTTCTAACATGTCATTACATTTTTCTTCCTTGGTGTCTAGAAGTAAAGTAAAAATATTTTCTAAGATGCAATGCATTTTCATTATAAAACTAACTTAGCTCCGACTGGGAGACTGGCTGAGGACCTCCCGATTGCTCATGGGAAAATTATGCACAAATTACGATTTCTGTTCAGCATAGTGAAAGCTGAAGCGACCGCTCCTAGATCTGACCAGATGTATGGTGTTCCTCCTCCGCCACAATGCAGAGCGACACGCAGTAGTCTCTGTTTTCGCAGACTGCAGTGGATGCGACCGAGTGCCTGACGGGGGATGACTGGGCGTCTTTAAGGTGCGGTAAGCATGGCCCACCGGCGTGTGGATACGCCCTGATATCCACTAACCCAGACAGAATCATCACCACTGCTTTGTGGATAGCTGTTGGTTCTGCAAATACTAAGGGGGGGGGGGAACACCTATAGATAAATTGAGTGAATTCCCATAGGCAGGCAAGATTTGTATTCTGCTCTTTTATGGCAACTGCTGCAGCTTACGTAGTGCCAGTTGTACTGGTCCTTCCATTTCTCTGGAGTTTACCAGCGAGACCGAGAGAGACAACACAACTGCCCAGACTTGCGCACTGAAGAGGAAACTTTTGTTACACCTTGGTGTAGAACCAACACGGAGAGCGGCAGTTCACAGCACAACTGGCGTAGAGCTAGACGCAAGGGGTTGTTCCCGACGGTGGGTGAGGTTATTTACTGGACAGCTAGCGTCCGCCACATTCTGAGCAGCCCTTAGTCAGTGACTTGTTTTCCAGCCACATACACATGGCCTTCAGAGTGCGTAGGGTTCAGGATTTGTCTAACAGTAACTTTACATCAAAGAAAACTACAAGAAGAAGAAACGCATAGGCCTTATCGGTCATCCGAGTATCAAATAAAAGTATCGCTAGTCCCAAGGGCTATGAAATCTAGAAAAAAATTCCTGTTCTGCATATCTAAGATAAATTCTTACATTCGGAAACATTATAAAACAAGATATGTCCTTAAAACTTATATGTGAAAGTACCAGTACTGACGAAAAACTTACAGTATAATTATGTTTTTATATTCTTATGAAGCTGAATTTATTCAAAAGCTGAGAGGAAAAAAAATATTTCGCTGTGGCCTTCAACTCGACATTTAGACATATAGACGACGTTTAATCTATTAACAATAATCATTTCCATTCACGATGACTATTCGATATATCCCAGTGAACTCAAAATAAAAGACACCACACAGTTTTCCACATCTGCTTTGTTATTAAATATTTTATTGAAAAATAGCCGGCAACGGCAAGCTAACAACTCAACTTTATGACAAACGGGATGATTTCTGCATCATCAACTTCCCATTTTACATACGAGGGCTGATAGATATGTTATGAGTCTTGTATTGAAGGAGGTTAACATTGATGTCCTTTTTCAGCCCTACTATTCCTTGACTATTTAAGGTTAGGTGCCTGAAGACTGGTGTTATTTGGTCAGTTTATATCGACGAAGTAGTATTCTAAATTAAATAAAGCAAGTGACTTTTGCAAAATAAACAAAATCGGTGAAAGAGCAGTGATCCAATATTTGCATAAGAAAGGTTTAGCACCTAAGGCTATCCATATTGATATGGTAGCAACACTAAGGAAAGATGTCCCTTCAATACTACAATAAAAAGGTGGATGGCGAAATTTAAACGAGGCAGGCAGAGCCGTGATGATGAGCCCTTTCCTGGAAAGCCTGCCACTGTTGCAATCCCAGAACTGATGAAAAAAAAATCTATGATATTGTTATGACTGACAGACAAGTTACAGACGATACATGTATATAACCAGTACAGTTGGCATTACACAGGAAAGAGTGCATTCCATTCTGACAGAGGATTTTACAATGAGAAAGCTTTCAGCCTGTTGGGTACCAAAACTTCTGACAGTTGATCAGAAGCACACCAGGCGCATTGTATAGCGTGCTGCTCTAAACCTAGATCCTGCCGACTTTCTTCAGAGATTTGTTGCTATGGATGAAACATGGGTCCATCATTTCACCACAGAAGGCAAACAAAAGACTTCTTTAAAAGTGGCATCGCTGGTAAAACATCGCTGGTAAAGATGTGTAGATACTAAGGGGATTATGCAATATGTTCGCCAAGATTCAGACCCTCGAGCAATATCCCATTATCACCTGCATGTGGTATTTATATCTCTCAACCGAATAGATATGGAAGCGGGGTTTTTTCTGCGTATGATCAGTTTTTAAATCGCGGCAGGTTACTGACAAACATGCTGATGTTAAAGGGTTCGTTTCAGGTTAGCATTTCGCAACTTCGATGGTCGTTATAACGATCTAGTTTGACAACACAACCTTTTATTGGGCGAAATGCTACGTGACGTGTTTCATACAATTTGTTGGGTCGTTCTTAGCTCACTTATTCTAACTGCGTATTACTCCGTTTATCTGATCAAGATATAAGGCTTCGCGGCAGGCATGACCGATCGACAGAGGATGCTTGTTCCTCCTAGGCATCTGATATCACCATTGGTATATCCAGGGGTCTGTGTTTGCCCAACTCTCTAATTTGGATTTTTTAGATTGATCACTGTTCGTTATAGATAATATTAAACGATAGGACTAATTGGAATCGTCATAGAGTCAAAACCCTCGGAAAATTTACAATTTCGGTTCACCCTTTTCTGATTTTCCTAAATATACATTTAGCTTTTATATCGTATCAGCAAACTTAAAGAAGACTTTCAAATGATAAGAAAATAATCACTATAATAATTTTGGTCCCAGGCTGGAACCAGGATCATTACCCCCTAGGATCATGAAATTACAATTTTGATAAAGGACTATTTACTTCTTCTAAACATCTATTTATTTTCAAGTTAGTATCAATAGCATTAACGAAAATATTATTTAAATGTTTTACACATATACACTATATATACCAGTTTTGGCCCAGCCCTGGAGTCCGGAGATCATGGGATTTACAATTTTGGTAGAGGCCTCGCTGCTGTACATCAATATGTATTTAGTGTTCCTGATATGCGGTTGTAAAACAGAACATTTTTGAAAATTAGTCAATGCCCCATCCTAAGGCTCCGGAGGTGCAGGAGTCCTAAACATTTATAATGCATGTCCCATTGTCCAAAGGTGCTTCGTACCTTCATAACAAATGTGCTTCGTACAAAGATGCTTCATAACTTGAAAAGATTTGGAATGACAGTTATTAAGAAGTTAGAATGTTCAATTCTAAACACCACGGACAATGCCGGACACTGACCAATTGCAATAGGTCACTTGAGTAACTCAGTTGACCTAAAAACCAAGAAACCAGGACATGTGCTAAGGTGCTGGAAGGCCAGAGGTATCAAACACTAAACAATAGGTTTATCAAACAACACCCGATCTATTTCAGATATGCTCAAACCTGCAGTCATTAACAATGAGTTACTGGGTCTCTGAGTAGATTTAATATAGCAGCACTACAAAAGACCCGTCAGACTGATTCAGGGAGTCTTAACGAGTCCGATTACATATTCTTCTAGAAAGAAAAGTCAGAAGACAAACCAGCCGCCCGCGTGGCGCAGTGGTTAGAGCGTCGGGCTCAAAGATCTGATGATCCTTGAGTCGGGGTTTCGAATCCCACTGTGGGACGTGGGTGCCGGTCTTTCGGATGAGACCGTATAAACCGAGGTCCCGTGTCGCAGTAGGTGTGGCACGATAAAGATCCCTCCCTGCTCAAAGGCCCTGAGTGCCGAGCATAGGCCTAAATTTGCAGCCCTGTCACCGGTAATGGTGACAGCCGCCGGATAGCTGAAAAATTGCTCAGGCGGCTATAAACAAACAAACAAACAAACAGAAGACAAACCAAGACAGTATGATGTTGGCTTTTGCTGTGCGAAACCTTTGTTGGACACAGTGCAACTAAGTTATACAGTAACAGATCGTTTCAAGTTACAATTCATAAACACCACTGATGGTCCAAACAACCTGCTCAGGGCTTCAGCTCTAACACTTACAGCTTCAGCAGGCCTCAGCAGATAGGAGAACCTCATAATACTGTGTGATTTCAATACTCGTATAGACAAGGACAATGAAGCTTGCCCAAACTGCCTGGGTAATTTTGGAGTCGTGAAATGCAGCAGTGACAAGGGTCAAAGGCTGTTCGAGATTTGTTCATTTCATGAATTAGACTCACAAATACATTCTTCTACACAAAAAGGCACCGTCGAATGTAAGGGAGACATCAAGGTCAAAACGTCTGCACTAGCTAGACCTCATACTTCCCAGACGAAGGTTTCTCCAAAGTTTTACCATCACCAAAATGTACCAGCTGTGATACGGACCACTCATAGGTGCACTGCACAGTCATAATCAATGCAAGCCAAAGAGGTTCTACCGTACCACACAACCAGGAAAATCAAGGGTTGATGTCAGTAAGACCAAGACAAAATTGTAAACTTTGGTACACTTTACACCCCGGCACGACAGTACAGTATACTTGTCATCAAAAGAAATGAGGAAAAAACTGAAGGCAGCCACATATAGTGTGGCTATCTCTCTACCTACGGAACGAAACAAAAATGGCTAAGTAAACGATTGGTTGGACGACAACTACAAGAGGCTTGATCCTCTCAATAAAGCAAAACGGACTGTCTTGTGGGCCTATAAAGCTCACGATAGCCATGCCACATTGACAATGCTTAAATTAGCAAGAAACAAAGTTAAATCTGCAGTGAGAGATGGAAATGACTATTGGACCAGACCAGCCTCTGCAGCTCAGTACAACAGACGTCTGACACAGGAAACATCAACGGTATAATGGCATAAAGAAAGCAGTCGGTCCACCCGTAGCTACCCCTGGAGTCTAGATCAGGAGCGGTCTACAGATAACATGATTAGTCGGACTGTTCTTGGTGTCATTGAACATCTTTCAACGCTGTCTAAACTATAGACGATCCACCATCTCTAGGGGACGTCTCCCAGACAGTAGACAAACTCCCAACAGGGAAAGCTCTAGGCAAAGAGTGTATTCCAGGGAAGAGATTAAAATCGGCAAACCATGTCTCCTAGCACCACTGCATAATTTGTGTGGAAATGTTGGGAAGACGGCGAGGTACCCAAAGATATGAAAGGCGCAACCATCAACACGCTCTATAAAAAGGCGATCTAAGTGAGTACAACAATGACTTAGACAGCTTATTCCTGAGCATTGTTGTCAAACTGTGCACGCATCATATTCTGCAGACTTCAACAACTGGCAAAGAGAGTATACCTAGAATCGCGGTGCGACTTTAGATTTAAAAGGTCCATGTTCTTCTCAGAACCCCAACTGCAAGAAAAGTGCAGAGAGCACAACAAGCCACTGTACCTTGCATTCATCAATTTGACCATGTAAGCATGGATGACCTTTTCGAGATGTTGTCCCTTATTGGCTGCCCACGCAAACTGTTTAGCTTAAAAAGTAATTTCATGACGGTATGATGAGCACTAACCCCTAAGCTCTTCGGCATCTTCTTTGGACTCCTGTTGAAAATCAAACGATGGCGTATATCTGTACACAGCATTGTTCGCCTGCACTCTAAGTCCAAGATAAGAAAAGTCATCAATAGAGATTTTGCTTTTTGCTGATGACGCAGGTATTACCTCTCATACCCAGGAAGGACTGCAGAGACTAATGACTAAATTTTCAAACGCATGCAACTGTTCAGCTTGACCATTAGGCAAAAGAAGATTCAGGACATGGGTAAAGAAACACCAGTGTTGCCCACTATTACCGTCAGTGGATAAAGTCTGGAAGTCCTCAACCAATCCCGGGTTTAACAGCTACAGACACATTCTCAGTAGACACCGAGATCAACAAACCCATCAGTACAGCTACAGCAACTCTGGCAAAACTAAACATACACGTCTAGGAAAAAACATCTTTCTGTCTCCACCAAATTCCATGTCTACCAAACTTCTATCGTCAGAACCCTGCTGTATGGCAGCGAATCTTGGTCTACCTAAACACATCAATAGAGAAAACTCCAGGCGTTCCACATGAGATGTTTATGTAGGATACTTGATATCACCTGGCAGTACAGAGCCATTAATAACGATGCAATAACAAAAATCAGGCATACCCTCGATGTACACCATCCTTCGCCTGGAAGGTGGTCGCATACCAAATGAACTACTTGCAATGGGCAAACGTATGGATCACCCACACCTCCGATTCACAGATATATATAAACGTAAAATAAAGGCATGCGACATCGATGTCAACAGCTGATAGTTCTGAAGTACACGCAGCAGACAGAACAGACTTGAAATGTCTTGTCTCAAAAGGATTTACTTTAGGTAAAGAAAGATACAAAGATCAGGCAACAGAAAAACGCCAGCCTACAACTGTCCGCTGCAGCACCCGATAGTACATAAGTTTTCACGTGTGACGGCTGTTGTCGAAAGTGCAAGTCAAGAATCGACCTCTACAACCACAGAATACCGTGCTCATCAACCACTTCAACACTCGAATTCCATTCTTTTCAATACTGTATCGAAGGATGTAGATAAACTCTACGCCGGCGCCAGAATCCTAAACCCAGGGATCATATAATTTAACAATTTTGTATAGGTTTAACTACTCATTACAATTTTGTATAATCATGCAAATATTTGCCTCTTTGATGTCCGAAAGTAAACAAGAAGTTGTTTGTAAGATATAATGCATTTTCAATATATGACCAACTTCGCTCCACCCTATTGTCTGAATTCAGGGGTCATGAACTTCACCATTTTTGTAGATGGCTCATTGCTTATTATGATCATGCAAACACTTTAACTATTTGATGCCCATGAGTAAAAAAGGAAGAGTTTGGAAGATTGCATTAATTTTATGGCTCGGGTCTCACGGAGGTAGAGGCCACGAAATTCCAATTGTTGTTCCCCTATATAGAGAATTTCCATGGGCACGAATTTTGGTCCTTTAATCGCCGACCCGTTTTTATATTCTAGTTGTGAGGCAGAGTTTGCTCGAGGGCTTCTGCATGAGAGGAGAGGATATCTTGCTGTTTCCTTCGCCATGGCATTTAGATATATCGAGGACGTTTTATCTTTTGGCAATGCTCCTTTTACGTTCATGTATTGGTGTCCTTAGCAATATTCCATTATCACCTGCATATGGTGTTTTTGTCTCTCAACTGATTTTATGCATAAGAGCATGCTCTCGGCTATTCTGACGTAATCTGGCATCCATCAGATGGCTAGAGATTCAGTGGAGCCCGAGTTTGGTGCAGAAAGTAAACAGAACTTTTAAATTAGAAAAATCGTGTTATTACCTATACTAGTATTTATACAGGACTGTAAATTACACACATTTACCACTCCGCTAATGAGGGTCTTGAAGAGGGAGGTAATTCGTACTGACGTTATTTTGTTCAGGTGATAAACCTAAATTGGACACAAATCAACTACTAGGTTATGCTGAAATATTTTTGATGTGCAGATGTAACTGATTCTTTAAGGTATTAACTTTTATAACATTTTTTAACACTAAAGATAAATTCAAGTGTTTTGCTCATTTGAGTACTCAGTACGTGAAATTTTAGTTGTATACCACACTGTATATAGCACACACAGTATAACTGGACGAATACTCCAAGTAACGTATTTGGTCTGCATGTGAAATTAGGCTGATTTGGCAATAGGACAGTCACGAAATCACGATCCTATTGTTTACACGTGGCTTTGTTTACATGATACGATGTAAACAGACTTTGCACCATCCAATGAAAATTATCGTAATACCCTGTGCGTATGTGAGTAAGTCACGCCCTCCTTGTTCTTAAACTTCCGGTAATGGCGGCTCTGTGATGAAGACATTGGGTCACAAAGTAGATTATTCGGGATAGCGATGTAAAGCAGACTTGATAGGGGATTTCCGCGATGGAGCAGGTAACATTACTTACGAAATATAATTTCATCTGAAGAAATCACATGCAAACATGAAAGAAAGTGAAATATTTAGTGGAGTTTTCTGTGATCCAGCAGCTCTGGCAGTAAGGATGTAAGATACCAATGACACAGAGGAAGACTGAATGGTATTAAAGTGACTTATGCACGCGTGTTTGGTTGTACTGTATCTTAGATATTATAAGGGCTACTTTGTTCATATGGACAAATTTACAGAATCATCTGTCAAATTTTTTTTTGTTTTTTATTTTTGGTTTTTTGGTGATGTATACATATAGTTGCTATCAATCTCCACTCCAGCAATCACTGATTGAATCAGGTCGTGAACCTCCTTGGGAAGCAAAAAATCTGGTCATAATGCTTTACAACGTTTTCAACATATTTACCTTGATAATGAGTGCTTCCAGAGGAACATACAAAAGTAATGCTTGTATTGTTAACTACTGTACAGTTATGAAGCATTGTAAGATACATTCAAAGCAAGACACAAATTGGTCGTCTTCTGCTAGAAAATTAGAAAACAGTGTCTGCTCCAGTAAGTTTGCTTTTGAGATCTGATGATGGTGCCAAAAAAGGCAAGAGTAACTTAGAAGGCTTATGCTGAAGCATTATTTCGTGATTTTTTGTGTTTTTACGTGTTTTGTCAGGTCATTCCTGGCACCAGACACAATAGTTTTGCTATTTCCTCAGTCAGTTTCTTTTACCCATGGAACATCATTCTCCAAATTTTTCTGATATGTATATGCACATTTATATAGTTTGTTTTTTATCCCGGTGGTCCAGGTAATGATCTTTTGAAGTTTCCCATCAGAAGCCATTTCACAAAATGTCTTCAGCCCCTGATTTATCAAAAGAACTCGAAGATAATTGTTAACACTTTTCACTGGCTTTAATAACTTAGCTGTACCAGGCCTTGAAATAATTGATGGTCTGGGGTCAGTATATAAATTTTGGATTTGGGGTTGTGCTTTGTAAAGAGCATGTGCCCTTGGGGCAAATTATCAAAATCCCTCAATGATTGGACTAGTAAATATTAAATGTGTGCATCAGGTTTATATTACATGCAAAATGATTTTTTGGTTTCTCTTTTGTTAAGTTGTACCATGAAGTAACACAATGTAGATAAATCCACGCATGTTTCCAAGGATGAGTTGTTTAAGGGAGTATACAATCGAATCATTCTTCTACACTTCACACAAAGGCACGAGACGAAGCTTTCTCAGTATATCAAAGAGCACGCATCTTTAATGGCTTTAGAATGGGATGTCTAATTTGTGACACTTTAGTAATCCGATGACGTTACACTTTGACAAATGACAAAAAACGACAAGGTGATGCTGACTATTGTCTAAGTGAATAGCATGGATAGAAGCAATAAGGTTACAATGTTTTTTAAACCCGCTGTTGATGCTAGTTTGAATAGACAAGACATTAGGATGTTTCATTATTTTTTAACATGAAATTTGAGCCAGTTGTTTTCATATCCAGTGGTTTGAAGGGACAGTGAAAATTATCAATTGACCGGTAAAAATTTAAGTTGATAGCCCAAGTGACCAGTGACTGAAAAATAAATATTTTAGCCCTGTGTACTGTAGAAAGTCATAGACCTTCTTTTCATCAATGCATGCTTGCAAACTGGAAATCACTTTTGCACTAATTTACAAAAAAATCTGAAATTTGAGTGATTATTCTGTGAATATTGGGTGAAAAGCATGACCCTCTGGGTCACAAAAGAAAATCAAGTGTAACACAACAAAATCGCATGAGTTGGCAACTGATATATGGTATACTATGTAAGTTTAATAATCATGATATGATGGTGCTGTATGTAAAGCGTAATAGAGGAATTATTAAACTGCTTTTCTTTCATGGAGCCATCAGATGTCAAATGGGGAATAACTGAACATTAAATCCTTTTTTATACTCAGTGCCAGTACCAACTTCCTAAGGCTAAGCTTGCTGCTAGAATTTACAAGTAAATATGAAGCTTTAATATTGATTTTTGGAATGCCCTATTTAGGAGAATCACTGCAACTAAAAGCAATTTGTATTCAAAAGAAGAAAACTATCAAGGATTTAGACGGGGAAATCATAAAGGTCAATGTGACCAAAAAGATTGATTTTCTCCTTCAAGATGGTAGCTAAGAGTTATATATTTAATCAGCTGTTGATTTGTCAATTATTTATAACATATCATATGATATATTATTTACTTGCATTTGATTGTCAATACTAAATTTCAGTAAACCCTTGGCACTTTCATATCCCTCCATTATTCTGTAGACAAAATGGCGACAGGTTAAAATAATTGCATTGCTTACATCATGTAGATTTGTACAACAGAAAATTAAGGAATATTGATTGGAAATAAAGTATAATTCTGATATTGTTCTGCGTCCTGCTCAGAAAATGTTGAATTCTTGTGGGAACAGTTTTCCTGCTTCAAGGTGAACTGACCAACTCCATTGGTGTTGTGTCTAAGAGCAGCTTCATCAATCACTCTCAACATTCTCCACATTTTATACACTCTCACATGTTTGTTTGATACACTTTAGATGTATACACTCTAATGTGTTTGTTTGATACATTATTTGATATATACACTCTCACATGTTTGTTTGATACACTTTAGATGTATACACTCTCACATGTTTGTTTGATACACTTTAGATGTATACACTCTCACATGTTTGTTTGATACATTATTAGATGTATACACTCTCACATGTTTGTTTGATACATTATTTGTATACACTCTCACTTGTTTGTTTGATACACTTTAGATGTATACACTCTCACATGTTTGTTTGATACACTATTAGATGTATACACTCTCACGTGTTTGTTTGATACATTATTAGATGTATACACTCTCACATGTTTGTTTGATACATTATTTGTATACACTCTCACTTGTTTGTTTGATACACTTTAGATGTATACACTCTCACATGTTTGTTTGATACACTATTAGATGTATACACTCTTACGTGTTTGTTTGATACATTATTAGATGTATACACTCTCACTTGTTTGTTTGATACATTATTAGATGTATACACTCTCACATGTTTGTTTGATACATTATTAGATGTATACACTCTCACATGTTTGTTTGATACATTATTAGATGTATACACTCTTACGTGTTTGTTTGATACATTATTATTTGTATACACTCTCACGTGTTTGTTTGATACATTATTAGATGTAGACACTCTCACGTGTTTGTTTGATACATTATTTGTATACACTCTCACTTGTTTGTTTGATACATTATTAGATGTATACAAAAAATTCAATGCTCTGATAAGTTTCTTGATAGTGACTAATGGATTTTCAAAGTTAGTCTCTCATGATGATATGTCAACCAAATTAGAATTAGATCCTTAGGTCCTTAGATGCTGACAAATATCACTACACAAGGATCTAATTTTAATTAGATAGGATTATATGTATAGCATAAGGACTGGATTGTCTGAGAGTCTGTTGTACAGATCATGCTCATTCAAATTCTCAAAAATCTAAAACTCTGTTTTGTGTAGTATAATGAAAATAACAAGTATTTAAAATTTAATGTGGCAGGATGGATATTTTGTCTCACCCCTAGGGAAGGGGGTGTTAAATATACAGACTGGAACGGGGGGGGGGGGGGGTTGGAGACATAGGAAATCAAACACAGGTATTATTTCCAGAAGTTTAGATTTGATGTGGTTGTATTTCACCCTGAGTGTCCAGGTAGCTTAGTAGTTAACACACTCACTTCTTACCACTGCAAACTGGGTTTCTTACTCATCATTGGTTGTGTAATGTCATCATAGTCACCTATCTAGACACGTAGGTTTCTTCTAGGTACATCAGTTTCCTCCTTAGCATCAATATCCAAGCAGACAAGAAACATATGTATATGAGTTGGAGAACTTGTTTGTTAATAACCATAAAATGAAGGAGGTTTACGTTTTATTTCAGCATGGAAGTCAAATCCTGTCTCCTGATGCTGCCGTGTTTATTCCACGACAATTTGCAGCTGATGGATTGTCACGGATTCAGCAGGTTCCACCTTACATGACAAACTGTTATCCATTTGTGGATGCAGACAGGTATTCATTGGCAGAGCAAGCTTACATTTGACCTTAGTTAACCTCTTAACATTTATTAGTCCCATGCCAGCTTTGCTGAAGGGGATTATTAGTTTACCCTCGGTCTGTCTGTCCATCCATCTGTTTGTTATTCCACTTGAGGTTTTCTGGTTCACACTGGGTAAAGGTATTCAAATGAAATTTTATACATGGCTTTGTATTGGATAGTTACATATCAAGTTTCAGTTTTGTTACGCTTGACCTACTTTTGACTTAATTATCCTAGGGGACTTTGTATTACCTGCAATACACTCAGAATGCTTGTTACTTATTATTATTCATATTATTGGCAGTATTATGCTTCCCCATCTCTGAATGGCAGCATTGTATTAGTCTGAATTTAGCTCACCTGAGTGATAGGCCCAATTTACAAAAGAGTGAAAGTAAAGTGGAGTGTTTTGAGTGTTTCAGACTCTTTTCCAGAAATACATTTGAACTGGAAATAGCTCAGACATGCAGAGAGTTTTTTCCACTTTTCTTGTAAATCTGTTAAAAATTAGAAATGTATTAACATATAGTGAAAATGGATGTTCCCCAAATTGTTTCATGAATACTTTTGAATTTTGAAAGCATCTTTATTGTGCTAGGCATGTTAAACACTGGAAATTGATGGAAGAAGTACCTTGTGACCTTGAGATTGTTTTTAGTGTTTTTATCTTACCTGTTTTCTGGTGAAAATTTGCCTGTTTTGTAAACTTTTCATTTTCAGTGTTTTGACCAGGTCAGCTTCAGACAAATTTTCCACAGGCATTCTTGGTTGAAAGGGATTGAAGTCAAAATGAAGAACCACATTTATTTCCAAGGGAAGATAATAAAGAAATAGTTAAAGAAGGGTGGGATTATTTGGAAACAAAGTGTTCTCAGAAACCAACGAATCACAAAAGCTAAAACTTGTTTGATTGATTGATTATTTATTGCTTTCCGCCACACTCAACAATTTTTCAGTTATCTGGTGGCATCCATTTTTTTTTGGTGGAGGAGAGAACCCAGACACAATGTACCTGGGAAGAGACTACCGACCTTCCGCAAGTAAACTGGCAAACTTGCTCACATAACGCCGCGGCCGAGATTCGAACACGTGCCGACAGAGGTGAGAGGCTTTGTGATTTTGAGCCCGATGCTCTAACTACTCGGCCACGGAGGCCCCCAAAACTTGTTTGAAAGTTTTCTCACACAATGAAGACGTTTGTTCAAACTATAGTGTTTGATAATTCTGATTTCTGTATGAAAAAGTCCTTCAAGTTAACATTGTGGCCCACAAACCTCTTGTTATTCTCACAGAAATTTCTGAACCAATTAATAATTAACTTTGGATTAAAATATCTATGAGACTCATTGTTAATACAGTGAAACCTGTGTAATCTGACTTGCATGGGGAAGACATTTTTTTATCAGAATACACACTGTGCTGGCATACAAAGGGTAAACAACAATGAAAATATGAAATTGAGAATAATGATGTGGGTGGTAATAGCCAGTGAAACAGACTGTACAGGTGTTGGATTAGACAGTTTTGAATGTATTATCAATGTTCATTGGACTGGGACCTTGGTATAGAACCATATTTTCAGGCAGGGGCTATATTCATAAATATTTGATATACATAGCATTCTTAAATGCATATTTTAACAAAAAAATGATTCTTAATTAAGCTTTATCTGTTTGCAGAAAAGGACTTAGTTCAGAAAAACTTTGACATTTTTATATTCTTTTTCCAGGCATAAAAATTGGGGTCGACATGGCAGACCCCCACCACCTTTTTCAGGCCCCTGTCCAAGGCCTAACAACCAAAGATTGACCAGAAATTATCCAGGTAACTTAAAACTTTGCAAAACCAGACTGAAATCATTTCAATTTTCATGGATTGTTTAGATTTTATAGTTTCATTGGGTGGTAATTTAGTGGATATGGTTTTTGTACATTGAAAAGGCATATACATTTTGTGTTATGTTGTGGTTTGAAATTTGAGAGACAGGGATAACCAAGAAATCCAAGAAAATTAAGCCTCCACGATATATATAACGATTCTACAGTATACAGACATATAACGATTCTACAGTATACATATAATGATTGTACAGTATACATATAATGATTGTACAGTATACAGACATATAAAAATTCTACATGATATTGACATATATATATATATATATATATATGATTGTACAGTATACAGACATATAATGATTGTACAGTATACAGACATATAATGATTGTACTGTATACAGACATATAATGACTGTACTGTAATAATAATAATAATAATAATATATGCATTTATATAGCGCCCTATATAAAAATAAATTTACCCTAAGGCGCTGAACATGATAAAAATTATATCACATGACCACATTAACAAAAAGCCTGTGATACAGTAAACATGGTAAGGATTAAAACGCTTCAATTCAAATTATACAATTTTACAGACACTAGAATACAAATGAAAGTAATATTAACAACAAAAGATTCAGAAGGACACCAAGATGACTGAAGGTTAAAAATACATGAAATAAAATTGATATACGTCTAGGTAAAATGATTAAACACTGTATGCTAATTTAAAAAGATACGTTTTTAAGTCCCGTTTGAATGTAAAAATTGATTTCTGGAATCGCAGCGAGTCTGGTAGATTGTTCCAGAGTGTCGCTGCTGCGTGGTCAAACCGACGAATTCCATATGTCTCAGTGCGCACACGAGGTTTCGTAAGTAGCATTGACTTCTCAGAGCGCAATGCTCGTGACGGCGCATAAATCGTCACCAGTTCCTTCAAGTAAGATGGCGATGTATTCTGTAGTGACTTGAAGGTGTAGAGAAGGATCTTGTAGTGTGTACGAAATTTAATCGGTAACCAATGAAGAGATATTAATACTTCAATGATGTGTTCATACTTCTTGGTTCGAGTTATGATTCTTGCTGCTGTATTCTGAATTTTTTTGGAGTTTTGATATGTTGGTTTCAGGAATTCCGTAAAGGAGTGCATTTGCGTAATCAAGTCTTGATATTACTAAAGCAATCACCAAGGTTTTACAAGCTTCTTCAGTTAAGAATGGGCGAATGCGGCTAATATTGCGCAGATGGAAAAGACTTGATTTTGACACGGCGCTGATACGATTCTTCATGCTTAGTGGTTTATCGAAAAACACACCAAGATTTTTTACGCACTCTGATTCGGAAATGGCAACTCCCTCAAAATCAATCTGGTGTAACACTGTATACAGACATATAATGATTGTACAGTATACAGACATATAATGATTGTACAGTATACAGACATATAATGATTGTACAGTATACAGACATATAATGATTGTACAGTATACAGACATATAATGACTGTACTGTATACAGACATATAATGACTGTACAGTATACAGACATATAATGATTGTACAGTATACATACATATAATGATTGTACAGTATACAGACATATAATGATTGTACAGTATACAGACATATAATGACTGTACAGTATACAGACATATAATGATTCTGCAGTATACAGACATATAATGATTCTACAGTATACAGACATATAATGATTCTGCAGTATACAGACAAAAGATGTATCTACAAATGAACTTCACAATGATGATGCATGTATGCTAGCAATAAACACAATATGTAGATAAAGCTAAGTCAGGGATAACTAACCTATTGGACATTGATTGAAGAAAATTTACATAATGTGATGTGTGATTTTGTGCAGTGCCTGTAGTTGGGATAACTAACCTATTGGACATTGATTGAAGAAAATTTGCATAATGTGATGTGTGATTTTGTGCAGTGCCTGTAGTTGGGATAACTAACCTATTGGACATTGATTGAAGAAAATTTGCATAATGTGATGTGTGATTTTGTGCAGTGCCTGTAGTTGGAGGCTGTACAGTTGTCCCCCTTTGAATACTTGGCTGGGGATTAAATAAGCCTATAATGCTTGTGCTGTTATACCTCCAAAATTGCTGTGTGAATTTAGACCATTCAACTTTCCACAAAGTATCCCTAGGTAAAGGGAATTGAATTTTGTTTAAAGGAGATGATGACGCCCCAAATGGGAGATATATATAAGAATTTATAAGAGATATACATATGGAGTGGGATAAGTTTTTGCCCCCACCACCACCGCTCCCCAGGAAGTTACCATTTTATGCATTGACCCATCTCCCTAGCACCACCATTTGATAGATTAGGCTGAATTCTATGTAACCTTAATAATGGTTATAGAGGAAAACCAATGACACATTTGTGGGAATAATAAGTGCATCTAATGGTAGAAAACGGTGTAGTAAAAGAACTCACGGGATCAGGTGTAACGAGACTTAACATTATAAATTCCTACAATGACTTGGTTTATGGTGTAGATATACATTTATATAATGACTTGGTTTATGGTGTAGATATACATTTATACAATGACTTGGTTTATGGTGTAGATATACATTTATACAATGACTTGGTTTATGGTGTAGATATACATTCAAGTGTATAATTCCTATACTTATAATGATATATTCAATTGGTAGTTTATGTAAGTTCAGAATTACTGAGTGAATCTAGAATTTAATTTACAAGCTGAGTACAATGTGTGTGTGTGTATGAATAAAATAGATTTGTTTGAATATAATGTAGAATATATGTGTAGAAACTAAATGCATATATTTTTGCTCATTAGCAGGTCCTTTAAACAGAATGCCAGGGCCATTCAACCCAAACATCCCCCCACCTCTGGAGAATACATGGATGATGCCCCCAACCAATGCCCCACCATTGAACTTTCTGAATTTCCCACCCCCAGACCTGGTCACTCAGGACAAGGAGCCTCTGCAGAAGGACTCATCGAGGGCTCCAAGTAAACATGGCTGGTCTGTGAGGGAGGGGGATGGGAGGGAGAGCCAGCGATACACTAAAAGGCGAGATCATAAGTTGGACAGTTCAGAGGGAAGAAAAAGTAATCAGGTAACTCCACCACACATACAACAGAAATAACTAAACACTGAAATAACAGTGTCCACACATACAACAGAATTCACTAAACATCAAAATAACAGTGTCCACACATACAACAGAATTCACTAAACATCAAAATAACAGTGTCCACACATACAACAGAATTCACTAAACATCAAAATAACAGTGTCCACACATACAACAGAATTCACTAAACATCAAAATAACACTGTCCACATATACAACAGAATTCACTAAACATCAAAATAACAGTGTCCACACATACAACAGAATTCACTAAACATCAAAATAACAGTGTCCACACATACAACAGAATTCACTAAACATCAAAATAACAGTGTCCACACATACAACAGAATTCACTAAACATCAAAATAACACTGTCCACATATACAACAGAATTCACTAAACATCAAAATAACAGTGTCCACACATACAACAGAATTCACTAAACATCAAAATAACAGTGTCCACACATACAACAGAATTCACTAAACATCAAAATAACAGTGTCCACACATACAACAGAATTCACTAAACATCAAAATAACACTGTCCACATATACAACAGAATTCACTAAACATCAAAATAACAGTGTCCACACATACAACAGAATTCACTAAACATCAAAATAACAGTGTCCACACATACAACAGAATTCACTAAACATCAAAATAACACTGTCCACATATACAACAGAATTCACTAAACATCAAAATAACAGTGTCCACACATACAACAGAATTCACTAAACATCAAAATAACAGTGTCCACACATACAACAGAATTCACTAAACATCAAAATAACAGTGTCCACACATACAACAGAATTCACTAAACATCAAAATAACACTGTCCACATATACAACAGAATTCACTAAACATCAAAATAACAGTGTCCACACATACAACAGAATTCACTAAACATCAAAATAACAGTGTCCACACATACAACAGAATTCACTAAACATCAAAATAACAGTGTCCACACATACAACAGAATTCACTAAACATCAAAATAACAGTGTCCACACATACAACAGAATTCACTAAACATCAAAATAACACTGTCCACACATACAACAGAATTAACTAAGCACCAAAATAACACTGTCCACACATACAACAGAATTAACTAAGCACCAAAATAACACTGTCCACACATACAATAGAATTCACTAAACATCAAAATAACAGTGTCCACACATACAACAGAATTCACTAAACATCAAAATAACACTGTCCACACATACAACAGAATTAACTAAGCACCAAAATAACAGTGTCCACACATACAATAGAATTCACTAAACATCAAAATAACAGTGTCCACACATACAACAGAATTCACTAAACACCAAAATAACAGTGTTCACACATACAACAGAATTAACTAAACATCAAAATTATCAAGTAGAAAAAAATCAAATTGTTCTTGCATCATATTTCATCAATTTTATTACTAGATGTAAAGTTGATGATATATATTGTTTAAAAACAAAATGTCATTATTTAGAGTTCTTGAAAACCATCCTTATGGACATTTTTTCACAGGGACCACCAAAAACCTTGTTATCGTTGGTTCTAGGTTCTGTTGATTTTTTTATTCTTTGATTATTTTTGGGGGGAATTTGTCATAATATATTCTGTTTTACTTTATCACAGACTACTTCCTGTTTGCATATGCATTGTTAGTTTTCATGATGTCTGTTTGGTCGATTCAATGGTTTACTAAGCCAGCTAAAACAGAAAGAATCCCGATATTGGAAATAAGAAGCGGGACAAGAGACGTGAAAAAAATGTTGTCCAAGCATCCTCATAATCAGAAAGTCTAGGCTCATTATATACAAAAGCAAGATGTTAACATACATTGTAATTTAGCAATTTATTTGATGTAATTCAGATAATGTGTGGGGTTTTGTATGGGTACTTTTAGAAATGTATAGGCCTTACAAAATGTCTGGCAGGACCACTTTTACTTGTTGGTAAAAGTTTTCTAAGTTTTCTAGAACTTGGATCAGTTTTACTTTTGGTAATCAAAGTGAATTAATAATTTATATAGAGGAGTAGAAACAGCTCAGGCAGAGGTAACCACAGCGAGAGCCACAATGAGGACACAAAAGCCCAGGGTAGGAGGAGAAAGAACAGCCAGAAGTTGAGTGGCAGCCAGAAGGTGGTACCAGGCAGTCAGGAGGTGGCACCAAGTGGTCAGTCACCGGAAGTCTCACTGGCTGTCTCCGTCACAGATATGGCTGTACAAACAGGTATCATAAATACAGTTATTGTCAGCTGATAGCCTTGAAGGGAAATGAATTTTGTGTTTGGGTTAAAAATGTCAGAAAGATATTAAAATCATAGACATATGAAACATTGGGATAATTTGTATAATTGTCAAATTGCATATATGAATTAATTAATAACCCCTATCTTGATATTTATTCCTATTTATACTGAAAAACATGCTTATAAGAAAGTGCTGGAGATGAACAATTTTGATTTGTTATCAATGTAATTCGTTATAACCAGTGAGTTTACAATAAGTTTCAAAACAACAACAGGGAATGAAGATTAGTTTGCTGTAAGGTTGATTTCATTATAAGCTTGTTCATTATAACTGTGTTTTACTGTATTTTGTAAATTTGTGATTTTGGAATCATTTGATTTTTTTGGGTAGGAACTTCAATTTTGTGGGTACTCTATTCTTACAAATTTCAAACTAAAAGAGCCCCATGGGGATGTGGGTTAGAATAGGTCCTCAGTACCCCTTGCTTGTCTTAAGAGGTGACTAAATGGGGCAGTCCTTTGGATGAGACTGCAAAATCCAAGGCCCCATGTCACAGCAGGTGATAAAGACCTCTTTCTGCTCAAATTCCCTAAGCGTATAGCATAGCATAGGCCTAAAATTTGCAGCCCTTCACTGGCAGTGGTGACGTCTCCATTTGTGTGAAAGATTCTCGAGAGGACGTTAAACAACATGTAATCAAATGAAAGAAAAATACACAGTTTGCACGATATTTCAGTGTAAAGTTCTATATCAGTGAAATATGTTAATTTTCCTCAAATAATTGCAAGATCTTGGCAATCCATAAAAAGTGTTTTTCATGAATTTCAAGGATTCCACATTTTTGTTGGTGTATTAAGTTGAAAGGGCAGTGGGTTTTTTTTTTATCAAATAAATTGAAACCAACAGGTTTTTTGCTGATGAAAAATTCTGTTCAAACCATTCAAATTTGACCTTGCAAAATTAAATATTCCATAGTAATAAAGGCAGTTTTATCATGCTCTAGAGATTTATTAGGTATTGTATATAGTCAATTTTATCATGTTCTACTGATTTTTTAAGTATTTTGTTGTATATAGTCAATTTTATCATGCTTTATGGGCTTTAAAACAGTTTCCATAGTAAGAAATATACAGAATTGCATCTTGGCGAAATGCACCTTTGAATGTATATAACATTTTTCATTTCAAATATGCAACAATTCTCAGTGCCAGTAAGCATTACCTCCATTTTGTTGTTTGCTAACTTCAATAACATGGGTCATTTTATCTCTGATTTTGTATTGCAGAATTTTCGGAGGAGTTTGCTAATCAAATTCTTGCTCAGTATCCCAGTCCTCTGTTCAATCCAGGCATAAGTAGCCATGGCTCCAGTAGAGTGGTACGCAGTTCCTCGGAGGACTCGGACAGTGGCTACCACAGTCCACTACACCGGAAAAATCAGGTCACGAGTGGCACTCAACCCGGGGAACTCATCTCTACTCCTGTTGTCAACAAATCACAGCATGCCACTAATGACAAAGATAAACAATTGATTAGCCAACCAATATCAGGGACAGCAGCAGAAAAATTATCTATCTCAACAAAGAAGGGTCAGCCCTCACATCAAGTATTTTCTTATGCATTTATTGCACAATCCAAGCCTGTGATAGAGTCCAATGTGAAGATGATTGGGGGCCAGGCGGAAGACACAGGGACAGCTGAGTGTAAGAAGACAGAGGGAGAGGAGAGCGGAAATGAGGGAAAGCGAAAAAGGAAACGGAATAGGAGAAAAAGGAGGAAAAAGAAAGAAGAAAGTCGAGAGGAAGTGGAGAGAAAACCAGAGGAGGATTCACGGGGAGTGGAGCTTCACTTCCAGGATGAGGATGAGTTTCCGGATTTGAGAATAAGGCAGGATCAAGTGGGAGGCCCAAGCAAAAAGCCCACCATCTCCTACAGTGCTGTGCTGTCAAAAGTCAGTACTTTTCTTATTCAGAAGTTTTAATTCTTAAGACTTGTAGTTATGTTAGTGTCAAATTCTGCTCCATTAGCATGATTAAGTTGTATATCAGTAACAAATGAAAGTTTATTATGTTACAAATGATTTTTCCTCTCTTTGAAGGTCAAGACATCTTCACAAAGGGAACAGTGGAAAAAAGTGGATGGACCAAGTTCTGGTCCAGAACTTGGTAAGTAACAGATAATTAAGCGTGTACAGTCATAGTAACAGATAATTAGATGTGTACAGTCATAGTAACAGATAATTAAATGTGTACAGTCATAGTAACAGATAATTAAATGTGTACAGTCATAGTAACAGATAATTAAATGTGTACAGTCATAGTAACAGATAATTAAATGTGTACAGTCATAGTAACAGATAATTAAATGTGTACAGTCATAGTAACAGATAATTAAACATGTACAGTCATATTAACAGATAATTTAATGTGTACAGTCATAGTAACAGATAATTTAATGTGTACAGTCATAATAACAGATAATTAAATGTGTACAGTCATAATAACAGATAATTTAATGTGTACAGTCATAGTAACAGATAATTTAATGTGTACAGTCATAATAACAGATAATTAAATGTGTACAATCATAGTAACAGATAATCAAATGTGTACAGTCATAGTAACAGATAATTAAATGTGTACAGTCATAGTAACAGATAATTAAATGTGTACAATCCTGTACTTATAACTTTTAACTTATTACTTCTTATAACAGAAATACATAATGACTCAGTTTTATAATATTGACACAGGATGGCTCGTTACTTACTTGTACATGTAAAATAGTATTCCATACAACATGAAGGAAATTCAGTATACCAGTAGCATGAAGGAAATTCAGTACACACAGTAACATGAAGGAAATTCAGTACACACAGTAACATGAAGGAAATTCAGTATACACAGTAAAATGAAGGAAATTCAGTATACACAGTAACATGAAGGAAATTCAGTACACACAGTAACATGAAGGAAATTCAGTATACACAGTAACATGAAGGAAATTCAGTATACACAGTAACATGAAGGAAATTCAGTATACACAGTAACATGAAGGAAATTCAGTATACACAGTAAAATGAAGGAAATTCAGTACACACAGTAACATGAAGGAAATTCAGTATACACAGTAACATGAAGGAAATTCAGTACACACAGTAACATGAAGGAAATTCAGTACACACAGTAACATGAAGGAAATTCAAACACTTGTTAAAGCTAATTCCTACAACATTTGTTTAATAGGAAGTTTTGATATTTAATTTAGCAAATTGAGTTCAACTAACAATTCTTTTACAAGCATGTTTTTTTATTTCAAACTTGATTCAATTGACATTGTAGACAAATACAGAAATATGTCTTATCAAGATACAGCTAGTGAAAATGAGAATTTGAACACGATCTGAACAACTAATTGTATATTACAGACTCTACAGGGGATCATGGCACTGTACGTAACTCAAGACGACGGAGGAAGAAGTTAGAGATGGTACAACAGGCCGCTGAGGAGGAACTGGCCGAGATCAGCCTGGAACAACACATGTTAAAAGAACTCAACTTAAAGCCCCAGGAAAGGGGTCATCCAAACTGGTCAAACTCAGGCGTCCAGCAGAGGTCAAGTCAAGCCAATCCACAGCCAGGGATACTGAAAGTCCCTCTGCAGAATCAGCCAGTGGGAAAGAAAACAAAACAGGGGATTTCTTTAGATCTCAGTGCGATGATTGATGCACTGGAGGTATGATGTAGCTTGCGCACAACTCTTTATTATAATTATCAGAGATATATTTGTATAAAATGGACTTGGTACTGAAGGTGAGATTTTCTCATTGAAGGAATGTTGTTTGTAATGAGCCTACACTAATATGATGTCTGTTGTGTGATATTTAAATAATAATATGCTTTCTTTGGTTTGTTAAGTGGTATATGAAAGTCACAAACATTGCAGAAACAATGCATAATCCACATTAGCAGTTATACTAATTTTTTTGGCAATGTATACAAACTTCATTTCCTGTTTAACAAACCAAGATAGATATTTTATTTTTTGTATTTGTTTTGAATATGAATACTTTCCAGTACGTAACTTATAGACATTGTTGACCTATAAATTATTGAACGTAAAGCTAAAAGTCACCTGACCTTAACTCATCTCCATATTTGGTAACAATTTCCAGATTTGAATGATGGTAAAGGGAAATAGTTCAAAAAGGACTATCTCTATATTCAGAACGTAAGCCACTGTGTAGTGTAGGTAAGCATTATTTATTGTTCTAAAGTCAAATAAAGGGTAAAGGATAAAATAGAAAGCATATTTTCCAGTATTTTCAACAATGCTGTGAAATAGGTTGCGGAGTTTAAGGAGAGGTATATTTACATTTAGACACACTCATCTTACTTGATTGTCGTCACAGTTACAAATGACTAACAATGGAGTTCAACAGACATATAAGCAGAATACAGCTAATGAATGTAAATGTATGTTATTTATAGAAAACGCTGCTGATACAAAGATATGGTAGCATTTCTCCAATTCTATAACGTTTGATGAAAAGTATAAGTTTCTGGACCATTTTCCTTGTCACAAACATTGATCACGGTGGAGAACAAAATTTTTATATGTGTATCTCTCGAAAGCAGGTAAAATTCAAAATGGTAAATTATATTCCCCAATCTCCTCTATCTTTTTGAAGTCAAAATCAAGCATTTAAATTAACATTTTCAGTGAAAAACCGTAGCAGGTGATATAATGCTTCATTTCTGATGTCAAGTTACAAGAAATGAAATAGTCTGTGAAAAGCATGGGTTTGTGATGCAAGGAATTTTAAGGTACTAAAAAATTCTCCCATCATATTCTACAGGTAAACTAAATTTGACACAGACAATTTTTTTCAAAATTAAAAGTTACAACAAAACCACCCCAGTCTTCACAAACAATCAGTGGTCTGAGGACTGTGGCCAATGAATTTTAAGGTCAGATCAGTGAAAATCATAAAGTCTGATTGGTTTGTTAATTTTTTGTAAGTCACATCAAATAAACTGTGGGAGGTAGGTATGTTATTTGCATAAATTTTATCATCAGAATAAAAAAAAATCAGTATATTGCATATATTAAAATAAGTGTTTGGATTTCATGGTTTGTTTTCTTTTTTTAAGTAAAGAATGATAATTGTACTTGTAATTGTCAAAGCAACTTGTACATAAATTGTGCAAATATTCAATGAAAAACTTGCTGCAACATAAAAGTGGCCGTATTCTGTACTGCACTATACACCAGTAATTGCATCGTCCCATGACAGTGAACTTTGTCATTTGTAGTTATCTCTGTTTAGGAAATTTGTGTATTTCTAGAAATAATTTACAATGGATGTTGGCAGGTAAGAATGTTTTCTTAGGTGCATTCAGGCTGTTTTCATGTTTGCGAAAAATACATGAATCTGTAGTCTTATTTGTAAGTGAAAATCTTAATGAGAAAATACCGTGTATGGTGTTGTTTTTCTGAATCAGCAGAAAAGTTGAGTAACAGAATATTTCTGAGTTATTTGGCATGAAATCAACAAACTGATTTTTGATTTATTTTTCCCCCTGTATAGTAATATATATAGTGAAAATAATTACCTTTGTGATACTTAATGTACAGAGATGATGTGATGTTGAGCATAGCTACACGAGTATGAACTCTGTACTGTGATCATTTTTAATGAAATGTTTTCTCTTTCTGTTTGCTTCTTTAAAGAATACGAGTAATAATCATATTTTTATGAAGTCACAATTGTACAATTATACATTACACTCCATGATGTATTTGATATACTTGTGCTATGAAAATTTGGGGGACCAGTAAATTTCATTGTGAGCCCAGTGGTCCTATTGGCCTGCAAGTTTTTAAAAATGTTTTCATGAAGTCTGTCACCCATGCAGCACCTGTTGATTAACTTTATGAGGCTTCTCTAAAAGTGATTATGGGTAGACATACAATTCATACAGAATGATACACAACATGCAAAAAGAGAACTAGTTTATTGTTGTATGCTTGTAGTGACTACATTTTTCAGTAATTTGATTGTGATGCATGTTGCTGTCTATTAGAATATAAAATCATGGGACATCTGATGTGTACACAGTCAGAATTTTACCAACAAAATTTTCTTGTTTGTACAGTATATGTGAAGATCATAATTGTAGAATGATCTTCATTTCAGAAAAAGAAGCCTGAGGCAAACAGATCAGTGGAGCAGAAGACTAGTAAAAAAACTGAACTCAAAGCCAAGGAGAATAAGGTTTGTTTACTCTGCAGAATTAAGTACCACTAATTTAACAGAAACAAATGCAACAATTATCACAGAAACAACTGTGACTAATATCACAAATATGACTAATATTGCAGAAACAAGTATGAACAAAATCACAGAAACAAATGTGACTAATGTCATAGAATCAAGTGTGACTAATATCATAGAATCATATGTGACTAATATCATAGAAACAAGTGTGACTAATATCATAGAAACAAGAGTGACTATTATCATATTTGACTATTAGCATACTTGACTCTTATCAAATGTGACTAATTTATAGAATCAAGTGAGACTAATGTCCAGAAACAAGTATGAATGACTAATATCACAGATTTAAGTTTGACTTATATGGAATCAATTTAACTAATATTGTAAGATCAAGTTTGACTAATATCATAGAATCAGGTGTGACTAATATCATAGAAACAAATATAACTAACATCAAAGAAACAAGTGTTACTAATATCATAGAAACAAGTGTGACTAATATTGTAGAATCAAGTGTGACTAATATCAGAGAAAGTGTGACTAATATTGTAGAATCAAGTGTGACTAATATCAGAGAAACAAGTGTGACTAATATTGTAGAATCAAGTGTGACTAATATCAGAGAAAAAAGTGTGACTAATATAGAAACAAGTGTGACTAATATTGTAGAATCAAGTGTGACTAATATCAGAGAAACAAGTGTGGCTAATATCAGAGAAACAAGTGTGACTAATATCAGAGAAACAAGTGTGACTAATATCAGAGAAACAAGTGTGACTAATATTGTAGAATCAAGTGTGGCCAGTATCACATAGATAGCTTTTGTTGTGGACATGTAGTATTCCTATACACACGAAAAAATCTGGCATACAATTTCCAATATATCAAAATACATTCATGGAAATAAACACTTGTCAGCTGCTGAAAGGATTTATTACTAATCTGCAGGTGCCCTAATATTGCTAGTTTATTGGTTACTGTAATATTGTAAGTTTGCTGGTTACTTAATATTGTAAGTTTGCTGGTTACTGTAATATTGTAAGTTTATTGGTTACTGTAATATTGTAAGTTTATTGGTTACTGTAATATTGTAAGTTTATTGGTTACTTAATATTGTAAGTTTGCTGGTTACTGTAATATTGTAAGTTTATTGGTTACTGTAATATTGTAAGTTTGCTGTTTACTGTATCTATGAATTTTCCAAGTGAACAACATTTTTTTTTTTTCATGTCTTTGGGAGTATGATTAGAATTGCAGATTGGTCCTAATAGAAGAACAATATTTAGAATTACATGCAAAATGTATCTGCAAATCTCTTTCACCATGTAGTTTGACTGCTAATTCAGTAATCACCAGTATTTCATGTAGTTTGACTGCTGATTCAGTAATCACCAGTATTTCATGTAGTTTGACTGCTGATTCAGTAATCACCAGTATTTCAGTAGTTTGACTGCTGATTCAGTAATCACCAGTATTTCAGTAGTTTGACTGCTGATTCAGTAATCACCAGTATTTCAGTAGTCTGCACCGTTTGTGTACTTATTTCAGTTATTTATATAGCACCTTTGGTGGTGAAGCAAGAGAGCATTAGATTATGAAAATCTGCATTGTCCATTTTCATACATAGAAAAGTGCTGGATTATGAAAATGCCAAACAGTACATCAGTTCTGGTTGTACTCAAAAGAAGTGCACCTACACTATGTGTGGTATCCACACTAAACTACATGTGCACTCTAATTTTAGAAACCAGGATTGGGACACAATTTGTTGGACGCATCAGCTCCTGTCAAACGAGGAAAGGAGAGGGAAAACCCCAAACCAAAGAAACCCAGCTCCCTCAAAAAAGTAAGATCCTCCCCACTGATGTCTTATTTCATGTGCTGATTCTGTGAGGGGTATCTGAGGGGTGGTTTAGCATCAGTTAATAGATTTATGTCATAATGTCAAACTTTTGGGACTCTTATGGATTGACTAAAGAGCAATGTCCGTCTGTCCAAACAGATGTATGGCTGTCCAAATTAAGGCAATCTATTGGAGTGTATTCTTGAAATCAATTTAATATGATAAACACTTGTAACTGGAATTTTAAAAAAAAAAATGGATTTTACCTGATTTGATGAAATGGGTTGGTTGCCAACTAAATCAAATATTTTATGTCTTATATGACTCTTATGGTCAAGGTTAAATTAGTTACAGTGGGATTTGCCATGGCTGGTTGTGGTGGTTGGGGGAGGATAGTGTTTCACAAACACATCTTGCCTTATACTCATTTTGTCCTGGTCTTAATGAAATCCATGAGCAAGTTCATTATTGAATTCTTAGACAGTGCCTTGATTTACACCTTTCAAAGCAGGTGAATTCTAAGTATTCCTATGAAGTGTTTCATACTGGTAGGGAAGACATATTCTTTCCTATAGGATAGATTACTTTGCATGTTCTATAGCTTCCCTTTGACATTGTATATATTCAAATTGTATTTTTTTCTAGTGATATTTTTTTTTTTATAATTTTGTCATGTAAATTTAGGTTATCCTGAAAGAAAGAGAGGAAAAGAAAAAAATGAGGCTTCTTGAGGATGCCGAATCTGCTAACAATGGGTAAGTGTGTGTTGATACACTCATCAAACGGCTGTAAGGAGGAAGCTAATAGGAAAGTGTGTTGATACACTCATTGAGTGGCTGTAAGGGGTAAAGCTAGTGACAGGAAAGTGTGTTGATACACTCATCGAGTGGCTGTAAGGGGTAAAGCTAGTGACAGGAAAGTGTGTTGATACACTCATCGAGTGGCTGTAAGGGGTAAAGCTAGTGACAGGAAAGTGTGTTGATACACTCATCGAGTGGCTGTAAGGGGTAAAGCTAGTGACAGGAAAGTGTGCTGATACACTCATCGAGTGGCTGTAAGGGGTAAAGCTAGTGACAGGAAAGTGTGTTGATACACTCATCTACCAATTATGAGGGGGAAAAGCTAATGACAGGAATCATCAAAGGGACTGGTTCCTATCAAATGAGATGTCCCATGGACAATAGTGGGCCTGACATTTCTAAGAATATGATATATAGTTTGAACGTTCAATATCAGCAAGATAGACACAGGTGTGTTAGTATATTGTGGAATGAACCTCATAAATGTATGTTTGTACAAGTTGTGTTTCAATGAAAGATCCCAATTAGGGCTTAAAAACCAGTAAGTCATAATTATGTTACTCAGGTGAGCAAATTTTATATGCATATCAAAGTGATGGGGATTCGTCAATTAATGTGGATCCAAAGGGAGTGGAGTTGACCACATCTCATGACATTAGTTGTCAAAGTCAGGGGTGGATGTGAATTTACTCCATGTTGTATTTCATTTAATGCATCTGGTGATGGATTAGACCTACATGTAGATAAGTAGTTTAGTTTCTATGTGACCTAAAAAAAAATGTTTCCCTATCTAAAAGATTTCCTCTGTTAGATCATATTGTGTGTAGGAAAATATGTAAAATTAGAACCATGTGTCATTGGGATGTCACAACCATCTATTTATCAACAACTTAATAGCCAATCACAAAGCATCGTTGTTGTTGTGCCCTGTGGGGATCCAGGTTAGAAAAGATCCTCAGTACCCCTAGCTTGTCATAAGAGGTGACTAAATAGGGCGGTCCTTTGGATAAGACTGCAAAAACTGAGGCCCCGTGTCACAGTAGGTGTGGCACGTTAAAGATCCCTCCTTGCTCAAAGGCCATAAGCACCGAGCATAGGCCTAAATTTTGTAGCCCTTCACCGGCAATGGTGACGTCTCCATATGAATGAAAAATTCTCAAGCAGGATGTAAAACAACATACAATCAATCATTGCAGGATGTAAAACAACATACAATCAATCGTTGCAGGATGTAAAACAACATACAATCAATCATTGCAGGATGTAAAACAACATACAATCAATCGTTGCTGGATGTAAAACAACATACAATCAATCGTTGCTGTTGCAGGGAAATTGACATGCTTACAGCTGATTTTGTGTGATGTGTTTCTGTTTGTTACTTACAGTGTGACTCTGGGTATTGGTGTGGTGTCAGGAAATGAAAGTGACTTGTCTCAAGATGGTGAGTGTAATTATTTCCATTTTGAATTAAACGGTGAAACCATCCTTAAAATTATGTCTTGTGTCAAAACCAACAGCAGACCAAAAACTGCTTCAGTTCTGGCTTCATTGTACTGTGGAATTGGTTGTAATTATATCGTTGGTTTTGTCATGTATGAATCAATGTTTTCGAATCTCTGTTATTTTCACTGGAATCTTCCCACATTTTAGGACCCAAGCCATAATATATATAGTCCTTTTAATTTTGTCTTTCATTGACCTTGAACCTTATGTTCGAGCATCATTTTTTTTTTTTTTTTAGTAACATGGCCCAGACATAATTTTAATTTTTTTTTCTGCCATTGTCTGTGACACTGTTTAAATGACCTTGACACTGTTTAAATGACCTTGGTTAGAATAATTTCAGCTTTCTGATTATACCAGCTGATTAAAATTAAAATGTGTGTTGAATCTGTTATGCTGTTTTTTAGAGGTAGCCCAAATTCCATCTTCGCAAGCCAAGGGTTTTCGGTTTACTCCACTCCCTACAAACCCTTGACAGATTACGCCTGGAAAACTGTGGTCCGCTGTGGAGACACCTAGTGAACATTCTAAATTTGAACTTTATAATCTAGCCAATTGG
The DNA here is from genome assembly GCA_024699665.1 of Ostrea denselamellosa. Classification (NCBI taxonomy): domain Eukaryota; kingdom Metazoa; phylum Mollusca; class Bivalvia; order Ostreida; family Ostreidae; genus Ostrea; species Ostrea denselamellosa. The sequence continues at coordinate 1,378,331 of JAMZEH010000045.1, read as the reverse complement.
GTAATGGCTTTCATTATACTGTTCATTATAAGTGTAAACAAGTACAGTGAATATCAATAAAGAGTCTTTGAAGTAATATTAATGGCAGACAAATTACGCGCTATAGAAAATATAAAACAGGGACAAGAATATCGCTAGCAATAGAACAGGAAAAATCAATGTGGTAAGAGGAAATTCCAGTTAATTTGCACCTCGCATATTCATATTGTAAAGCGTGTTTATGACACAGGTCTTGCAGTATGGTTGACTTTCGGCGTTAAGTGCCTGAACTTTGTTTTCAAGGTAAATTTTCTCTTAGCCTGTTTAGCTTGTTTAAGCACGCATACTAAATATACTAGGGTAGATTTTCATTTTGACACGGGCTGTTATTCAGAACTGATTCTGACAGTTATTTGAAAACTTTGAATGAAGTTGAAAAAATTACTCTACGATTTTTCAGTGGTAGTTGACCCACACACAACCGACACAGTTCCGTCGTAGAGATGGATATGGCCACAGTTTTCGTGCTTAGGGATTGTAGGAAGCAGAGTGAACTAAAACCCTTGACTTGCAAAGATGCCCAAAATCTGAATTTCAAGCACTTGCTTATGTTTGATGTAAACAAGCTTGCCTTCATGGATGTCTGTGTGTTATTTCAATGATATGTTTTGTGTAGATAAAGTTGAGGAAGAATTGCTTTACAAGGTGTGAACAGAAACTTATCTAAAAGTTTGTTTTAAAAGAGTAACATGTACTTTGAAAAATTATAATTTAGAATATATAGCAGAATCAAATACAGAGACATAACCTATACACTCGGGTGTAAAAATGAAGATGGGGATTAGCCATATCTTGATAGACTAGTGGGAAAATGTTGTATATTCACCTTGTGTATGTATGAATGGTATAGCCTATAAGGTGGCCTGATATATTTATTGAATTTAGGTGTTGACCAGTAGAAATTGCCTAGTAAGGTTATTTTTTTAAGAACTGGTTTTGTTAAATTAGTTGTTTCAAGCCACCATTCTGCACTAGTTAAACCAACTTTTAAATAAACCTTAATATCGTGTTTGTATTCTTGGAATTTTGTGAGGTCTTTTCACAACTCTCTTTAATCCAGCAGCGTTTGGCAATGAACATGTGTGTTCTAAAGTTTTTCATTTGCAAATATTATCTTTTTATTTCTAGTTTTTTGGTGGCCAGTCCTTATGCTTTTTTTAGGGGGGAGAATATTTACATGTATGTTGTCAATTATTACAGATTTTCATGCAACAGCTTTCTTGAGCTTATTAGTCTCCTACCAGCTTGTAAAACAGAAGGGGACTCTAGCATTCTTCTCTATCTGTTTGTCCCTCTGTCTGTCAGTAAGTCCTGTCGGTTTTCCAGACTTTTTTCCGTTATGCTTGCGAAGATTCATTTGAAACTTGCAGTGCAAACTAGTGATCAAGTGAGAATTTTTTAAAGTTTGATGGACAAGATTTGATAAAATTAATTTTCATATTTTACTCTTTTTTATTCGCTGGGATCAGGATTGTGTTCAGATGGAGAGGCTATAAAAGTAGGATGTCTGAATAGAGGCAGTTGACAAAACTCAATCACTGACTTAAAATAACTTATAGAACATTAATTTAACATTTCAAGCTCATTAATTGCAAAAGGAATATATGACATATCAATGAAAATATATATCAAATCTGTTAATCACGCAAGTATTTGTTGTAGTTTGTGAGCAAAGTCTTATCCTTCAATAGTTCTCAATTTACGATATTCCTACAATCCGACTGAAATTGTGGGTATTTGAAATCAGCCTTCAAACAGTTGACAGTAGGAAGTATTACAAACAGGGTTCAGAAGTCCTTTATAAGTATTTAATATGCAGATATGAATGTTATATCAGTGTGTTGTTTTTGTTCCATTTTCACAAAATATTTATAATGGGCAAAGACGGTGAACCAGATTTGACACTTTTTGAACTGCATCAAAACTCAGCAAACAGTACATCACAAGATGACAGAGTATGGAATTTTCTTGGTTGTTTTCATAATCAGAGATTTACTGTGACATTTAGGATATATGTTTATGAATTGAATTTGAAATTATAGAGTTCAGAATAGGACTATTTCATACTAAAACTACATGTGTCAACTGTATCAACAACAAAACATCAAACGAATTCGATTCTGTTAACATGGTACTATTGTTTCAATTTGTAGCTCAAGGTCAGACAACATCAAATGAACACTATCATGAATATTACATCCATCAATTAAATAATCAACACATTAATGAGGGGGCATGTTCTGCATTACTCTCAGCTTGTTTCACTATCAGTTTTTGTGATGTATGGAATTATATAAAGGCATGTGTGGCTGGCTGTCAAGGGTGATGTATTTATTTTGTAGGGAGCAAAATTAGTATGTGTACTGATTTTTAGCTTTGTCTGTCATCATAGGAAACACAAGTAATGTAAATGAATACATGGATCATACAATTTCTCACAAATCTCAGAGATAAACTTGACACTGAATAAATGTGACTGCTAAATGAAGGTGGTCACTATATAGAGCTTTACTGTGGTAACTTAGAATTTCTCTACTCATTGATTTCACTAGAAGAAGGTGATTTATTAATTTATTATATACCCATCAATATTCTGAGTCTTGATACTGTTGATTTCATGGAGTGTGATCCAACTTTTCAGATCACGACACTGGATTTCTGAATCCAATATCATGTCTCTCTAAAACTGATGACATCACAATGCATCAACACAATGTTTTTTGTAGAAAAAAAATGACTGCATCACAAACAAAACTGTGTGCACAAGAAATAATTTCACTGTATGTTTGTGTTTTTGATAGTTTGGAATACATTTATTATTTTGTAAACATCAATTTAAAAATACATAAAGGGTATATAATAAATTTATCATTTCTACAGTAACTTGATCAAAAGAGTTGGATCACATCTTGTTGATCTGATGTTCCACACCTGTCAATGTGATGTTACCCAACTCTTCGGATCAAGTTTCCCATAGTAATAATATATATGTATTATGTACAGGTAGGAAATGAAGGATTTTCATATTCTCTGTACATGTAATATTGAGGGCAGCTTGATCAAGCACCTGTTTATATTGCTATAGCTGTCAGCTCCAAAGGGTCAGTGGTGGATTACACAGGCCTGGGGACACCTGCCAGTAACGACCTGTCACCCATCAGCCAAACCTCTCCAATCAGTATGAGCCCCCTATCCCCTGGGGTCAGTCCACAGAATTCAGAGGTCAACAGCCCTATAGCAGGAACCATTGGCAAGGAAGTTCGCATGAAAATTCATAGTCGGCGATTCAGAGAGTAAGATTGAAGTAACGAACTCATGACAATATTATACTTTGACGTGAACTAGTTTGTTGGTATCATAATATGTATATTGTAGGTACTGTAACCAGGTGCTAAATAAGGACTTAGACAGCTGCTGTACACAATTATTGCAGGATCTGGTCCGATTTCAGGACAGGATGTACCATAAAGATCCAGTCAAGGTACCCTCTCTCTCTATACTATGATCAGACAAAGCTGGGAGCTACTAATAACCTGATGGATATATATTAACAAGAAATGGGGGGTGTTACTGAGGTGTATATACTTGTATAAATGTGTTTCATTATAAGTCTGTGAGTAGTTTTCAGCACATACTGTCAATTTCTTGTTCTTGATGTGAATGTGATCAGATACAGGTTTTTATCTCACCAGAGCTCTCCTCACCAGAACTTACAGTGATCCTTTTGTCTTTTCATTTTTGACATCATCCTCTCTGTTTTCCACTTCCTCTTAAGGTACACTGTAGGATCAACCAAACATTACATAAAGCATCCTTTAGAGTTTGTTCACATTACAAGGGGAGATAATTGGAGTGAGGTGTTCAAAAATATTTGACCAAGTAGGATTTGTTTTATGATTGATTGATGGTTTGTTTTATGCCCCATTGAGAATTTTTCACTCATATTGAGACGTCACCTGCTGTAGATGAAGTACCACAAATTCAGACTTATGTTTAGCATTCAGGGCCGTAGCAGTAAGGGTTCTTTAACATGCCAACAACTGCTGACAAGAGACCTCAATTTTTAAGGTCATATCTAAGAGACCCATAATTTTTTACTTCTAAAGTGTTTGGCGGGGGCCTCCGTGGCCGAGTGGTTAGAGCATCGGGCTCAAAATCACAAAGCCTCTCACCTCTGTCGGCGCGTGTTCGAATCTCAGTCGCAGCGTTATGTGAGCAAGTTTGCCAGTTTACTTGCGGAAGGTCGGTGGTCTCTTCCCAGGTACATTGTATCTGGGTTCTCTCCTCCACCAACAAAAACTGGACGCCACCAGATAACTGCAAAATTGTTGAGTGTGGCGGAAAGCAATAAATAATCAATCAATCAATCATCTAAAGTGTTTGGCAAAGTACATGTAGCAATCAATACTTACGTTTACATCTTAGGTTTGACACAGCCATGGCACGAGTGGGGCTTGAACTCACAACCTCCCCGTTACAAAGCAAATGCTTTATCACTGAGCTACACTAAGAAATTCTACACTTGTAGAGATACAATCTTGACAGAGATTTTTAGTCTGGACACTTGTATCCATTAACTGCCTGAAAAGTTAATCTATTGAAAATTTATTTATTTGTAGGCCAAAACCAAGAGAAGGATAGTACTAGGATTGAGGGAAGTCACCAAGCATTTGAAACTGAAAAAAATAAAGGTGGTTATCATCTCCCCAAACTTGGAGAAAATTCAGTCTAAAGGTATCATATCTAGATTTATATATATATATATAGCATGCATTATTTTAATATATTTATGAAGACATAAATTTGTAATTAGAAGTTGATCCTTGGTATAAGTGATGAAAATCCAGAAAATATTAATATTAATTAAAAATAGTATCTGAACATGTATAACACTCTTATTATAATGTCATTTTGCACTTTTATAAATGTGTGTGTGTGTGTGTGTGTGTGTGTGTGTGTGTGTGTGTGTGTGTGTGTGTGTGTGTGTGTGTGTGTGTAGTTATTATATTATATATATCTACTGTATAACTGGTATTTTTTGCAATTGAAAAGTTTTGCATTGATCCCTAAATTCTGCATTTTCAATATTTGCAGTTACATTATAACAATGCACTTAGATAACAACTACATTTTGTTGTTTAGAATATTTTGCAATAGCAATTTTTGCAGATTTTTCCTATCCACAAAATTCTACAAAAATGGACAACTGCAGAAAATATCCTTAACACAGTAGGCAAATATTTAATGTCACATAAGTCAGTTGAGTAGAATATTTTATCTTCGGTACTGGCATCAGCTTGATGTGTTCTATTGCCCGGCAAAGTGGTTAAGTTTTACATGGGGATATACAAGAACGAAAATTTAAAAATCTTCTCAAGAACAGCAGGGCCTTGGTAAGTCATATTTATAGTACAAGCATTCTCAGCTGGTGCAGAATCCAGTTTCTTCAATTGTGGCTCCCAGAGGTTGAAAAAATATAATAAAGTCTTCAAAATTCTGATGAACAGCTAAACCATGATTTGTCATTTTAAGAGGCAGATTCAAATTTTATAAAATCAATGCCCCAGGGGTAGGGTAGAACCACAATAGGGGTTACATTGGAAAGCTTTACTTGGTAAAACCTTAAAAAATCTTCTCAAGAGTAGCAGGGCCATGATAAGTGGTATGAGTATGCAAGTATCCTCCGGTAGTTCAGATTCTAGTTTATTAAGAGTGGTATAGGAAATAGAAGTTTTACTGAAGAATAAATCTTGCTAAATTTTTTCCCCCAAGAGCAGCAGGACCAGAATTATATCAGTTAATCCAATACAAGCATCCTCACTTAGTGTAGATTCAAGTTTCTTCAATGTCCGGGGCTAGGTAGGTGTTGGTCACAATACAGAATTCAAAGTTTCTATCTAGGAATATATGGGAAAATTTGAAATTCTTTTTAAGATCTAGACACTGTGTAACAAATTACAATTCTACCACTGTTGTTGTAAAGATCAAATGAATACTGTGGTCATTATTCTGCGATACACCTTCATAAGTATTAATTGATTATGAGGAAAATTGATACACATCTCACTTGCACTTCATGTTTCTCATACAACTACAATGTCGATAACTTATAACTTGATTTTATAGTCACAGAAATTCATTAATAAATGTTGCAAAACAAATTTATAAGTGAATGAAGAATACTTGTCATTTGATATAAATCAGCTGTGTACATTCTGAGATCGATACACATATAAACAAACATGGCAATGCACAGACAAGTTAATCCGCTTCCATATGTGTAGTTTTCTTGGATTCTGCTTTGAAGCACATGATATAATCTGTCATCAAACTAAATACTTCAAGTAACCTCCACTAACACATTGGCTTTTATATTTCAAAACAACATTTTGAGACCAATAAGTTATCCTGCATCATCCATGGAAATGCAAACTCTATTTCTTAATTATTGTACTATGTATGTTTAACTAGATATTTTGTAACATGAGTTCTATTTGAGAGTGTAATGGAAGAACATTTGAAAATCTTTATTTTGTCTGTGGGTTAGAATTTTTTCATAGGAATAAAGAGGGTAAAAAAATTTCTGAAGAACAAGATGATCAGGTTGACTCAGGTGAGCACTGTGGCCCATGGACCTGTTGTATTATGACCTCATTCTAATATTTACAGGAGCTTGGTATATGATATGTTAACAGGAGCTTTAAACCTTTATTAAGAGACCATCCAATGGAGAAGGAAAAATGTTTGCATGGAGCCTTGTATGACAGGTGGTCTCATAGTACAGGTTGCTTATTTCCCACAATGAAGGCATTTATCAGATTACACACAGAAATAATTTGTACAATGGAGAAAATTACATCATGTATTTGGAAGTCATTATTAAGGATCAAGTTTTGACAGTTGTAAAATAAAATTAATAATAGTTAAAAATCTAACTACTATGAGCAGTATTATATGAATGTTGCATTAATTGAGAGTAGCAATGAAAATTTTCACCCCGAGAAAACCATTGTCAACCAAAGCATAGCTGAAGTTGACAATGGTGTTTTGAGGGGTGAAAATTTTCAATGTTTCTGTCAACTACATGCAATATTTGTTTCATTATACTGAATGTTATATAAAAAACAAAGCAGAAAGACTAACTATTTACTAGTAAATGTGTTAACTTTTGATCAACCACTGCCAATGCAGGTATTAGAGTTTACAAACACTCAAATGACGTCATCTGAAAATCTATGGCAATCCGTACATAATATTTATAATATCGCCCTTTGTTAAGTTGCCTGTTGCTAGAATTTATCGCCCTGGAATGAGAGCTATCTATTCTCAGAGAGAAACCTTAGGTTTTTTTCAACTGTTTCTTGGCCAATCAGATTCAAGTATGTTATGTGAAAATGTAATGATACAATTTATTATTCATAAAAAGTACATTTAATATGTTTAAGAATTTCATTTATGAAATGCATGCAAATTTATCGACAACATCAAAAAAATTGTAAAGAGCATGTATGTATTCTTTATACATGTAACTATAAAACTACAATGCTTCTCTGGTCATAAAAGAAAGTAAGTGATAAAGTGTTGCTTCTCCTTTTGTACAATAATGCTGGAAATCTGTTATTCAATTTGAGAGACATTAAATAAATCACAATATCAATTGTGCATAGCAAATCTTTTCAAGTTTTGATCTAATGCAGGCAACTTTCTTGAACTCTGATGTACTTGGGATATGTCACAGTGAGCTGCTAGTCCTAGTAATGTCTACACTAGAAACCTTTGATATCTTGTACAGTAAAATTGTGAATACTCTTGTATCCAAGCATTTTTTTTTCAGTCCCAAACTCAACATTTATCAGATAACGCAATCAGGTTAATTTCCACTCTGTTGAACATAATGGTGTACCAGGTTGTACATTTTCACATCTGATCTGCCGCACACATCCCAAATTCTGTCAAAATTCACATCTGATCTGCCCCACACATCCCAAATTCTGTCAACGTTCACATCTGATCTGCCCCACACATCTTAAATTCTGTCAAAATTCACATCTGATCTGCCCCACACATCTCAAATTCTGTCAAAATTCACATCTGATCTGCCCCACACATCTCAAATTCTGTCAAAATTCACATCTGATCTGCCCCACACATCTCAAATTCTGTCAAAATTCACATCTGATCTGCCCCACACATCTAAAATTCTGTCAAAATTCACATCTGATCTATCCCACATTCACAAAATTCACATCATCGAAAACTTTAAATAAACAACAACTTATGTTTTGTTAATTAATCCCAAAATGTTGATTATATGTTAGTTAATTGATAGCTTGGGTATAAACATTGATTCAGAGTGCCAACTAAAGATCACCACTGAACCCATGCTGTTTAAAACAAAAGTGTTTGGGACAACTCACAGAATAGCCATGTACAACCAAAGTAGGAATCGTGTTATAATCTAAACATATACAGTCACTGAATAAAGGTAAAATTTCATGAAATCACACAAAAAGATTGTAAATATATCGTAGACGTCGGTTATGTCAGACAGATGGTCATGGAGTGCAGGTACAGTGGGTAGGGTATAGTACAATAATTTCTATAGCGCATTATAATATAGACAGTCTAGTGTGCTTAACATTAAAAATACATAATAATACATAAAATACGTACTTGAAATTTAAAAGAACCTGTACTTATGAGTAAAACACAAAAATTCATAGAAGACCTTATAATGAGTTCAGTGTTTTGTATATTCTAAGTAAATCACTAGAAATACCATATTTACATTTTGTCGTAAGCTACTTCAAACAAGTGAGTTTTAAGACCTTTTTGTAAAGTGGAGACAGATTTGGAATGTTTAAGACATGAAGGTGGAGAGTTCCAAAGTGAGGCGGCAGCGTAGTCAAATCGGTGACTGCCGTAGGTAACAGTTCTAACCTTAGGAACATCCAAAAGAAATGAATTCTGTGAAAGTAAAGATCAGGGAGGCGAGTATATTTTGAGAAGATCGGACAAGTAATTTGGAGCACGGTTGTTCAATGCATTGCATACAAACAAAAGTAGTTTATATTGACTTCTGTATCACTGTGGAGGAAATTTTTACGGTCATATACAACAGTGACTTGCTTACTACAGTGTGTCTCTCGGGCATTTTTAGCTGTATTTAATATACATATACAGCTATTTACAGGAGCTTGATGTTTGATATGTTTACAGGAGCTTGATGTTTGATATGTTTACAGGAGCTTAATGTTTGATATGTTTACAGGAGCTTGATATTTGATATGTTTACAGGTGGACTGGATGATGCACTCAATAACATTCTCAATCTGTGTAATGAACAAAACGTTCCCTTTGTTTTTGCCCTGGGAAGACGTGCACTTGGCAGAGCTTGTGCTAAACTGGTTCCTGTTAGCGTAGTTGGGATCTTCAATTACAGTGGCACAGAGGCAAGTTTAAGGAGACCAGATTTTTGTCAAATAATTACTTCTATAAGAGCAACGTGACATAGATAAGTATTGTTTATGACCTCATGTTTACAATGTGAGTGAAAATTCAGGAATGAAATTTTACAGCATGTCACACTCCTCCACCTTTGTTGTCTTATTAGATTTACAGGGCTGTAAGTGTACTTCATGTTTCCTCATTATTGCTTTTAATATGAGGTCCATATTGTACTAGGAAAAAGTTGATTATATAATAATGGTATGTCAAAACTCCAGGTATTTAAACTGTTGCTTGATAAAGGTCACAAAAGAAAATTATGAGAAAATGCACAAAATCTTTTTTCTATTATAAATGAAGAGTATTGACTTGCTGATATCATCTTATTACTGGGCACTTGCTGAACTTTACAACATATCTGAAAAAAAGTCTCATAAAGAGCAAATGCAAATTGTTAACGTATAATTAGAAGTCAAGATTACAGTCCTAATTGTTCAATTTACGATTTAATTGTAGGAAAATTTCCACAACATGATGGAGCTTTCTGAACAGGCAAGACAGTCCTACAAGGAGATGGTCAATGTGATAGAGCGGGAGATCAGAGACTACCCAACCCTGGGGGCTGCAGCCGCTGTCCCTCATATCTATGCCCACATGGGTCATTCTCGCACTCCCTCTGGAGCCAGTGTACTCAGTTTCACCAGCAGTCTGCTCTCAGAGCCCATATCAGAAAATTACCCTCATTCTGAGCCAGAAACGGATGCTGCAGGATATGAGATTCCAAGAACAAAGAATGACCCCCCTCCCATCATCAGTCGAGGGTCCATGCAAGCAGTCTATGAATCACAGATGCGACTCATTTATCCTCAGCTGGACATCGATGATGGTAATGAAGCAGACACTGAGGAAGGGGTCACTAAAGGTCATCAGCATGATGATGGTTCATCTGACAGTGACCCATCATCAGAAGTGGACACAATGAAAGCCCTGCCACATATAGACTCCATACACAACAGCACACACGATCTGAGTACTGACATCTTGTCACAGAACTCAGGTCGTACAGTTGATAATTGTGATGCCATTTCCACACATTCATCTCGCACACTTGGCGATGGTAGTTCCACCCTTCTAGCTGACCCCGGTGAAAAATCGAAACATGGGACACCAAAAAGTACTGAGAGTCCTAGCAATACGTTACAGCGAGGGAAGGTGATCGATTCAGAAAGAATCCAAAACTGGGTGGATCAGACTAAATCTCGCCTAGAAGACCTCCAATATCTACAGGAAAACACAGAGACATCATCCAGCGAGGTGGACAGCAGTGAAGAGGACACAGTGGATGAACTCAATCTGTCCTCAGTGTTTGAGAGGACTAGTAGTGAAAAGACACTAGGAGTGGAGGAACCTGGTTGTTCTGTTGCAGCAGGCCATGAAAAAACTGAGGAGGTGTCTGTCATTACAACAGAGAATTCAGAGAGTGCAGTAAACAGTCAGAAAATGGCTTCCCTGTCTTGACGTCCATTGCGGTAACCAACCATCATGTGATCCTTCCGAGAATCCCTGTGTGCTGCGTTGTTCACATTTGCCATGTAATATTTCCTTATCATTCCTGGTCCCAAGTCCATGAGAGTTGTTGCTATGTGTACATGTATTGCATAGAGCCCGTTGTCATGATTCCTCACTGAAACCACTTTGACAGTTGAAGCCTTATCAAGTCTGATGGTTTTTAATCTATATACCCGGTTCTTGTAGATTATTTGTTCAGAGTATTGATTCATCAACAAACATGACCACATGCATTGCTAAAACATAAATAACACCTAACAATTTTAAGATCATTTTCAAAATTTGGATTGAAAATATGTCCAGCAATGAGAGGATCTTTTGTGTTTATGGAAGCCTGTTGTATGTAAGTACTGTCCACATCTCAGATTTGTTTGAGGTCAATGTCTCTCAGTATTTTCTGGGAGAGTCACACAGATCAGTTTTCAATGAGAGTGTGAGATGTTAATTTATATCTGTCTGCCAGTCTGTCTGTTTGCAATGAGAGTATGACTTGCGGATGACCCCAATTGTATTTAGGCCAAAAGGTCAAGGTGATTGGTTTATGTGTTATGTCATTTATTGACTCAAATGTATCTCAAATACTGTTTAAGATTTAGCAATGAAATTTTACTTGAATGTTCACTTTTGCATATCAATGAGTATTATATTTTTGAGATCCAAAGGTCAAGGTAGCCAGTTCACATGCAGTAAGAAATGATCAGTGGATGACATTTCTGACGTTGTGATTTAGACCTTGAATTTGCTAGATGAATCTTGGAAAAATGTTTTTCTTTTAAAAGAGGTAAAAATTTTATTAAATTAGAAAGATGAAGCAGGGGTCATAGATACATTGCATTTTTATGAAAAACACTGATATTTAAAATATGATTAGTTGTGGTGGTGTAGTTTTGAGGAGTGGTTGTATATATCAGTGTTGGAGAGTTGTGTCATGTTGGATGTCCCTATGTTGGAGCTCTATATCGTGTTGAATGTCCCTGTGTTGGAGCTCTATATCATGTTGGATTTATTTGTTTGTTTTATTTATAGTCGCCTGAGCAATTTTTCAGCTATCCGGCGATATCATGTTGGATGTCCGTGTTGGAGCTTTGTATCATTTTGGATATCCCTGTGTTGGAGCTTTGTCTCATGTTGGATGTACATGTGTTGGAGCTTTGTATCATATTGGAAGTCCCTGTGTTGGAGCTGTGTGTTGTTTTGGATGTTCTTATGTTGGAGCTGTGTGTCGTGTTGGATGTCCCAGTGTTGAGCTTTGTGTGTGTTGGATGTCCCTATGTTGGAGCTGTGTGGCGTGTTGGATGTCCCAGTGTTGAGCTGTGTGTGTGTTGGATGTCCCAATGTTGGAGCTGTGTGTCATGCTGGATGTCCCTCTGTGACCTGTACATTACATTCTCTGGTCTGTCACTGAATACATAATCACCCCCAGTGTTCTCCCTGGTAACTTTTAGTGCATAGTTTTTGGTGCCATTATTTGTGACGTACCACTCGGTATTGACCCGCAGCAGATAAATTGTCGTATTCCATTTACATATCCTACAAATTTCTACGAAGGCCCTGAAATTTAAATGCACTGTCTAGAACTGTACGTTATATAGGAAAATGAATATGTAATTTTATAATGTGAATTATGATATGTGTAATTTGGTTAAATCATGGCCTTAATAACTAAATAGGCAACACTTGATATCAGTTTCAAAGTTTATTAGAATCGTTTTAAGGACAGGTAAGGCAGCTTAAATGAGCAAAACTGAGTCTCTGAGTTTGCTCCCTGTGAACACCTCCACAATCAAGGCATGTTGCTGGTTAGATGTTAAAGTTCTAATGTACATAACCCTCATCCCTGTTCTGTTTGATTCCACATTTTTTACCCACAAATATATTACCATCAAAATCCATGTGAACTGTATTACATCAATATTTTGTTTGATAACAAATTGTAGTTATTATGACACAAGAAATTCAGGCAGAGTCAAATTGTTCTGATTTTAATCAGCTTAATCAGTCTTATTGAATGGTATTAAGTTTCAATGTTTTACTTTTATGTGTCATTTTTAGCTGAGAAAGTTGTCTTGTCTTAATATGTATGCATGTAATATAATAATTTATGTAATCATTCTGAATGTTATAATGTGTGAAGGTTGCCACATCATGTATATAAGATAAAAGTCTGTGATAGACCTCAGATTTGTGCGCTGTTACAGCTGTTGAAATAAAAACCACAATTTATAACTTTGTGTTTATGTTTTGTGATGGAAAAGAAATATTCACCGGGACAAAATGAAAATAATTCAAACCCAAAGAGTATCATTGTAGGGAAAAGTTGCTAACAGGAACTATTATAATAAGTGTATACTACAAGGTATTCCACATCTGCTTCGTACTTAGATATCTTATTGAAAACTCGGCTTTATGACAAACGGGATGGTTACAATTTCTTCATTGTCAACTTCCCTCATCTATGTAGCAATATTACATTATCACCTGTATATGGTGTTTATATCTCTCAGCTGATTTGATGCGCAAGGGCTTGTTCTGCATATGATCAATTTTTGAATCGAGGCAGGCTATCGACAAACATCTGTTTCATACTTAAATTATTTTATTGAAAATGGATGTTGCACACTAACAATTCAACTTTATGACAAATGGGTTGATTTCAGCTCCTCTACTGTCAACTTTCCATATTTATGTAGCAATTTGCCATTATCCCTTGCATATGTTTATATCACTCATCTCATTTGATATGCAAAAGCTTGGTCTGCGTATCATCATTTTTTTAAATCAAGCCTACTGACAAACAAGCTGATGTTACATGGGTTTCAATAGTCTTTTTAAATTGCAAATTTTATGGCCATTACAACCTGCCATTGGGTCAGATGATGTCTGATGTGTTTCATACAAATTGTTAAGCCATTCTTGGCGCACTGATTCTGACTACGGATTGGTCCGTTTACCTGATCGAAATATAAGGCTCGCAGCGGGGGTGACCGGTCAACAGAAGATGCTTACTCCTCCTAGGCACCTTATCACACCTCCGGTATATCCATAGATCTGTGTTTGCTCAACTCTCTATTTTGTATTCCTTATACGTGCATGTACATTTAAATCACTGTTCATTATCTTCATATTTTCCAGATTACACAATTACCGTATAAAACTTGCTTTCCTTTTTGGTGTAACCTTCGACATTCTTGTAATTTACCTGTGAATTTTTTAAGACCACTGACAACATTAGCCTGATCAGCAACATTACCCTTAATAGCAACATCACCCTAAACAGCGGGTGAGCTTATAAAGATAAAAGACTTGAAATGGTGAATTATGCTTACCCACCCAGAATTTTTAGCTCACCTGGGCTACTCATGTGAGCTTTTCTGATCACTTTTTGTCTGTCCGTCCATCTGTAAACTCTTGTCCAAAACCACTTAAACTTGGTACAAATTATCTTTAGGTGAAAGGGATTCAAGTTTGTTCAAATGAAAGACAATGCTCCTTTCAAATGAAAGCTTTCTGACAGAAATTGGATTCAGATTTCAAATTCTGACCCCCAGGCAAAAGGTGGGGTCACATTACAAGATCAAAGTTTTTCATAGAAATATATAGGAAAAAACTTTTCAAGAACAACAGGTTCATGATTAGTCATATTAATATACAAGCATCCCCAGGTAGTGCAGATTCCAATTTCTTTAAGTTGTGGTCACCATAGGTAGGGTGGGGCCACAATAAATTATATTAAAATGTAAACGTTTTCAAGTTGCGTTGATTAAATTATTATTCAGATTATTAACCCTGGAGAGATCGTGTCACTTGTATTGGAGTGGGGGTATCCCCGTGTTGTCAGAATTCAAGTTCAGTTATGTTGTTACTCTTTTGGGCTAGTTTTAAGTAAAAAATGTTCATAGGAATAAAAATAAAGATCTTTTAAAAATTTCAACAGCAGGGTTAAGGTGAGTCAGGTTAGCGATGTGGCCTATGGGTCAATTGTTTTTCAACTGTTCATTTTAAATCAGAAATGTATTTGTTTTATTATGAAGTACGTGTATTTGATCACAGCTAACCCTTTAAATTTTATGTATAAATGAAAGGATTAAATTTTTCAAAGATTAAATAATCTGGTGTCGAAAAGCGCTGTGGTGTCCGGAGACCGTGCTAGAGGTGTCTATATGAGGGCTTTGTTCTTTACTAGTACAACGCAATGTCCTCGAGCAACATTAAATTCATTTGTTTAGTACAATGTCTTATTCATCATGTTGTAAGTGGAAAGTTAATAAAAAATGTTTCCTCAGATTTTAATGCAGTAAACTGAGGTTTACCTCAGGGGAGAACGTTAGGTCCTCTCATCTTTTATATAATTTTGTCAAAATGTCATGTCTCGAGATGTAAGAATGGTATCTTAACAGATAAAGTTAGTGTTAAAGCCTCAGAGGACAAGACTCTGAGAAACCCCGAATTATACCATCACAACTACTCGGAGCTTGTAAGAATTTCCAAAATGATGAGATACTCTCCCGAGTTAAGGACTAGACGCCCTATTAAAATTGCAGCTTGCGGAATCTCAAGTGTATTTTGGTTCGTCCCAAAGTTTACAATGTGGGGCAATCGCAACTTCTCACTGACCTTCCCAGCAAGCGGAGAACAATTGCAACCTCTCGGTTCTTTCCAAGGGGAGATGATTAAGTATAATAAAAACTGTATGAGATTTTACAGATTTCAACAAGAAAAATAAAATAAATTCAAAAGAAAAACAAAAGCAACCCCCACCCCAATATAAAAAAGCCGAAACTTGTAAGAAATATTGCATATCCTTTCCACGGAAAACGAATATTAAAAGGGGGTGATATAACCAGGGTAATTTCCGGGGGGCCTCCGTGGCTGAGTGGTTAAAACATCGCGCTCAAAATCACAAAGCCTCTCACCTCTAGTCGGCAAAGGTTCGATTCTCACTCGCGCCGATATATGTGAGAAAGTTGCCAGCTTATTTCGGAAGTTCGGTGGTCTCTTCCCGGGTGCATTGTATCTGGGTTCTCCCCTCCACCAATAAAAACTGGACGCCACCAGATAACTGAAAAGTTGTTGAGTGTGTCAGAAAACAATAAACAATCAATCAATCAATCCTGTTGGATCTCTGCAGCGTTAAATTAAAAACGAAACTAAAAAACGGGAAACGGGATTCATATAGCCGAGGGTGTTTTTTTTCCGTAGAATGGCCAGGCAGTTTGACTAAAAATCTCTTATTTAATTTGATGTTTTGATGAATATTATATAAGAATACAGAAAGTTACTTAGTTATCCTTGTAATATTTCTTATGTATACATCGTTAAGTAAAATAATTGCATTTAACAATTTAAAATTGTTATCTAGTAGACTTCATATTTTGTAAAAAAAAATTGAAAACTTACCATTACATAATTATATAAAAATCCATACGAACATATCTATATCTACAAAATCAAGTAATAGTCACGAGGACTGATTGATATGTTGTGAGTCTCATATGTAAGGGTTTGAGTTTTGGCGGACATATTGCATTATTTTTCAATATATTCACCTTCAGTATCTATACACTTTTGCCAGCGATGTTTAAGGGCCTCAATGCCACTTTTAAAGAAGTCCTTTTCTTGACCGCTCAGAGAGTCCTCCACTGCATGTATGACGTCATCATCGGACTGGAAGTGGGTACCAGAAGTGGACATTTTCAGTTTTGGAAATAGATGAAAGTCTGATGTAGAGAGATCAGGCGAATAAGGCGGATGCTCAATCATTTTAATGTCACAATCGTTATTTGCAGCCATGGCAATGACAGACCTATGAACAGGGGAATTGTCCTGGTGGAACAACCACCCTTATGAGCTTAATATTTTCCCGTAATTGTCTCAGAAGTGATTCATAGGATATGCCATTGATTGTTTGTTCCTTTTGGAGATAATCTACCATCAGAATACCATCAGCATTCCAGAAAAGAGAGGTCATAACCCTTCGAGCTGATGGAACAGTCTTTTCCTTCTTTGGTGGGGGTAAACCAGGTTGCTTCCATTGTTTAGACTTGTTTGGTCTCTGGGGTGAAATGATGGATCCACACTTCTGGTGCGTCTGGTGTGCTTCTGATCAACTGTCAGAAATCTCGGTACTCAAAGAGCTGAAAGCCTACTCATTGCAAGATCCCCTGTCAAAATGGAATGTACTCTTTCCTGTGAAATGCCAACTGTACTGGCTATATATATTTCTGTAACTCGTCTGTCAGTCATGACAATGACATGAACATTATTGACCAATTTTGGGGTCGCAACAATTCTGCCATCCATTATTTCCCGTAGCATATGAAGGGGCATCTTTCCCTTGTGTTGCTACCATATCGCTATGGATACCCTTGGGTGTCAAACCTTTCTTATGTAAATATTGGATCACTGCTATTTCACGAATTTGTTTATTTTACAATTTGTTTATTTGTCTTGTTTACTTTAGAGTGCTACCTCGTCAATGTAAACTGGCCAAGTGACAACAGCCTTCGGCTACACGACCTGAAATATTCGGGGAATAGTAGGGCTGAAAAGGGACATCGATGCTAACCTCCTTCAATGCAAGGCTCACAAAATATCAATCAGCCCTTGTGTCTTCCGCAACCATCAATGTACTTAAAAAGTGTTCAAAAATAATTAAAATATTCTTACGAATAAATGTTTTGTAACTTTGTAAGTATTTGTTACGTAACTGAACAAATATATACCCATATATTTAAGGCAACCAAGCGATAACGTGTAAAAACGTAACTTACAAACCAGGCAAAAATGCGGTGACGTACAAAATCGTATGTGAGTACGTTAAATTACGCTTTTTTAAAGGCTTAGTTTACGAATGCAAAAAGGAACTGTGTTGGAATGATAATATTATAAACGAAACTTGCCGAAACGAAACAAAAACGAAATCGAAACGAAATGAAACGCAGTTACAGGTACCCTTGACTGAGTCCGTTAAGATATCATGATAAACTAATAGAAGTAGTGACAGAATTTAATTACTTAGGGGTTATATTAAGTAGATCTGGTTCTTTTAAAGCTGCAAAACAGACACTAGCTGATAAAGCAACAAAAGCATTGTATGAAGTTTTAAAGAAGGGAAGATTGCATAATCTATCAGTAAGGTGTCATCTTGATTTATTTTACAAGACTGTTCATCCTATACTGTTATATGGATGTGAAATCTGGAGATTCTCAGATATTACAATAATAGAACGTGTTCATCTCAAATTTTGTAAACTTCTTCTACATTTTAAACAATCAACTCTAGATTTCATGATATATGGGGAGCTTGGTTGATATCCTGTGGAAATTCAAATAAAAATCCGCATGATCTCTTACTGGTCAAAGTTACTGTCTGGAAAAGAAACAAAAATTGCTCAATTAATTTATAGATTAGGATTTATTGTAAATCAAGAAACGGGTGGGAAATTGGAGATGAATTTCATTATATGCTAAAATGTAAGAACAATCTATTCAAAGAAGAAAGAAAGAGATGTTTAAAAGTAACTCAAATGCAGAATACAAATATCATCAGCTTTAAGCAAATCATGTCTAATAACAAACACCGCTTTTTAAGAAAATTATGTTCTTTTATAAGGAAAATTCATGGAATTTGCTCCCCAGCATAGAATAATTCCCATATTTCACATTTATAAAACACCACTTTAGATCTCCATTGCGCATGTATATTTTCATTACACTATATGTAACAAATATATTTATAATCTCTGTATACCAATGTAAAATGGTGATGAGATTTGAATGAATAAATGAATGCCATAGTTATTTTTAACCTTGGACAATTGAATGCATAGATATGCAGGCGCTTATCCTCGTCTTTCGAAGTGGAGGTGTATGGATCGCCAAATTAATATAAACTCAAATAATTAAAGATATTTTAATTATTTGAAGATATCATAAATTTAGTTATTGCTTTCATCAGTTGAATTAATGCCCGCTTCAAATCAATTATTGCTCTCATTAATTTAATTGATGCGTGCATTAATAAATGAGACCTCCGTGGCCGAGTGGTTAGAACATTGCACTCAAAATCGCAAGACCTCTTGTCGGCACGGGTTCGATTCTCGCTCGCGCCGATATATGTGAGAAAGTTTGCCAGTTTACTTTCGGAAGTTCGGTGGTCTCTTCCCGGGTACATTGTATCTGGGTTCTCTCCTCCACCAATAAAAACTGGACGTCACCAGATAACTGAAAAATTGTTGAGTGTGGCGAAAAGCAACAAACAATCAATAAATCAATCAATCAATTAATGAGAGCAATAATTGAATTGAAGTGCATATCAATTTACCTGACGAGAGCGTCAATGTGGTGGAAATATTGTTCGCAAAAATTAATTTAGAGCTCGGTATAAACGATATGATGATCTCTTTCATACAATTGAAGATATATTTAATTATTTACAATGCTTATGCATAAGGAAATAATGCGCATATTAATAACTTTAAAGGGACATAGACACGATTTGAGCTGAAATTTTTCAAATTCTATTTTTTCCATTTTTTAATTTCACTCTACCATATCTTAAGTAGTCCACCTTTGGGAAAAGAACAGCGGCGAAGAAGTGGTCATGTATTCAAAATAGGAGAAAATCGCTTTGAATGTTCATCATTTTATAAGTATCTCGGTGTATTGCTTGGTGAATTTTCCACATTCAAGAACAACAGCGAAAATCTTGCGAAATCGAGTGGACGTGCACTAGGAGATATTATATCCAATTTACATACGAATAAATCAGTAGGATTCAGGACATATGACAAAATGTACCTAATCTGGAATACTGCAGTGGAGTATGGGGGTATGACAAGTATCGTGATACTGAATCTGTACAACATCGTGCATTGCGGTATTTTCTTGGTGTACACCGGTTTACTCCAATCATAGCTATTCAAGGAGAAAGTAGCTGGCTCTTTTTTATCGTCATCAAGTGAATATTATACAATCGTTGAATCGACTCCTTACAATGCCGGACTTACAAACAAAATTTTTCTGTGGGATCTGGAACAATCAAACAACGCAAATCGGTCACACAAAGTCAAACTTCTTTTTGCATCTCCTGATATGTCCGTCTGTTTCCTAAATCGGATGGTGAGTAACTTTAACACTGAAAGAAAAACTTTGTCGGGAATTTGTAAATGGCTGGAATGAAGAACTTCAAAACGTCCCAAAACTTTGAACTTAACTAACAGTAAAAAGTGATTTTCAAACAGAGCAAGCACATTGTATTGCAGGCAATACAAATTCTCCTACCTGTAGGATAATTCAGTTAAAAGTAGGTCAAGCGTAACGAAACAAATCCATGTTTAAAATTTCAGTTAAATATTTTCATCCAATGCGGGCAAAAGTTCGGAAATCTTCAAACATTCATGAAGGGGCATAATTGGATCAAAAGTAGATCAAGCGTGACGAAACTCACAACTGAACTGAAGCTATCCAAGACAAATCCATGTATAAAATTTCAATTAAATATCTTCATCTAATGCGGAGAAAAGTCCGGGAAACTGATTCTCGCAATTTTTCAACCGTGAAAAGTGATTTTTCAATCAGAGCTAACATTCTGAGTGTATTGCAGGCAATACCTGTAGGGACAAGGCACAAGCCTTATTTACATAGCAAAGAATTTTGAGAGCTATATCTCACCCGTAACTCATTAACTAACATTCAAATTTTTGCTGATCATTAGAAATACCTTGGTTTAACATTGTAAACATTAAAAATGAGGAAATAAAATTTGAAAATTTTCAGTTCAAATCGTGTGCATACCCCTTTAAAGAGAGCAACAATTCAAAAAGATGCCTAATTCACTTGTGGATATATGATGAATCTTTGCTCTTTCTAAAAAAAAAAAAAAATTACTGTGCGCATCAAATGAATTGACGATATCATTAATTCATTTGAAGAGAGCAATAATTCAGTTACTGCGTTACATGTTCTTTGTTCTTGTTAAAATCAACCGTATCTCTCCAAATGAATTAAATACATTGGTGTTCTATACATTCCCATTTTAATAAATACACAATTTTTTTTTTTTTTTAGTTAACATAGAAAGGGTGAATAGAAATGGGGAAAAACGGGGAGAGGTTCAAAAGAAAATATTTCAATTTCGCGGAAATGGCCGACAAGTTACGATTGCTCAACATCCGAAATGCGCATGCGGTAAATCTATCATAACATCGTTTGCTCGAATTTTCTTCATTGAAACGACGATCAATACCCCATAGATGATAGAACGTGATTGTTTGAAGAACAGTCCATGTCATCTTCCTCGACAAGAGTCAGAAGTAAGCAACTTGTTAATGGTTGTTTTCCAGATACCGAATCAGTTTGCTGTTTGTGTAATTTCGCACTTTCTGTGAGATTTGGTTTGGTTGTGAATCATGGTGATTTGTTATCAATTCCAGCTGCAGTAACCAGAATTCGACAATAACGCTAGTCTGGTAGCCCGATGCTAGTAAACATTGTCCTGGACTATCTGAATATCATATATAAGTAGTCCGGTTGACTGCTTTTAAATTAGAACCCAATCTTTCGAAGTTCCTTTCTACTTTCATTTTCTGTGTATAGTACCTGGTCACGCCTGTCATAAAAATGGCGGCGGAAATAGCAAATTCAATATTTCAGGTCTCCGGTATTTGATCTAAATAAATCATCAGAGAACTATTTGGAGATTGAAAGATGGCTTCGAAAAGTAAATAAATGTCAACCCCTTTGAAAAATGTGATTGTATCTTTGTCCAAATGTGGAAGAAGATAACAGGAGACTGAGTATGTGCTGTGTGTTAGTCAAGTATTTCAAAGTTTTTGAAATGATGTCAGAAATTCTGTGAAAATAAACATCGAAGTGGCTGTCCAAGAAAAACCGATATATGTGGTAATTGCAAGATTCTTCACCATGTAAAAGTAAACAGAAGACAAACTTTAATGGATGTTACCTGTGAAATTAACACAAAATTATCCAAGTTTATTTTCACATAAACAGTAAGAAGACATTTAAAATTCTTTAACTTCACATGAAGGAAAATATATAGAAGACACTGATTATTCGATCCATGAATCGCTCTCACCATGTAAATTGGTGGAGAGGAACATTACATTGGACAGTAAACAATCATTTGAAAAAGTTTAAATTTAGTGATGAAACTTGGGTAGTAATTGATTAAAATAAATGCTTTTAAGTATGGTGAAGACTAGGCAAAGTGTGGTTGTCAGAATCGTCATCTGTGGGAAAATGGTGATGTTTTGGGGCTGTTTCACTGATGAAGGAGTTGGAACATTTACAGAAATCAAGGTATTTTCCGAATGAGGACTATCTATTCGAGGATGACAATGCGCCAGTCCATTCATCTAATGCTACAGAACAATGGAAAACTGAAAATGAAATGAAATATCTTACCTAGCCATCACAATGCTCAGATATCAATTTTAGAGGAAATGTATGGAGAACCATTAAAATACACCTTCAAAAATATCTACACGACATTCATTTAACTGCAAATCCTCATAAAGGAAGAGAAAGAAATATGGCAATCACTGCCCTCACACTATATTCAGAGCTTATCAATTTTGATCTGAATTTGACAAGTAATCAAATAGCCATGCAACAAAATACCAGATATAAAGAGACAAGAACCTAATATTTTATTTAGTTTTGTGGTTTTTAATTTCACATTTACATTTTTCACATCACGTAACATCAGCCATTTGATGAGAAACTTATGGCCAGGTACTATATCTCGTAAATACGATGGACTAATTTTTGATATTCGAACGTAACCACATCATTTTTATTCATAATACTAGATATTAAAATCCTGCAGATCCCAGACACTGAGTATACATCACAAGAACTGGTTCAAGGTGCAAGAACTCACACCAGCTCTGTAGGTAGTGTGGTTGAAGAACAAGAACGTGTTTGTGTGTGTATGTTGTTGTCATTCGTGACCCTAAGAATGCAGCATGAGAGCAACAGGAACAGTGGTCTCCAATGCATGCATGGTGGTTTGTGAGAATCAGTAAAAACAGAGGCTAAACTTGGACATTGAATTTTCATTTGTCTCAAAATTTAATAGAAATGCACAATTTTGAATCTCCATTTTGAAAATTTTCTATGGTTATTGTGTCCAATGAATCCTTTTACCAAAATTATGAAATTCATTGCACCTTGGTCAGGGAGTTGGCAGATTTAAATGCTTCAGACTTCACCTTCCCTTAAAGTATTGTAATAAATAGGAATTGTATGCATATTTAGAAAGATCATAAAGCTGTGAACGAAAGACTCTAAAATGAGGCTTATAAGCAAATATGAGATTCTTCATCAGGTGTCATATGTATGAACTATGATACTCAGGTGACTGTTAAGGCCTGTGAGCCTCTAGTTAGCATTTAAGGAGGCTTAAGGTATGGATATTTTTATAAATTTTTAGGAGCCCTGCTCTTAAAGTTAAAAGTTAAGTTGTCATAGTTCACAGTATATTTTAAGAGTCATTTATTCTTCAATGAGCACAATTTTCAATATTCCCCACCTTCCATTGCTCCTGTTTTATAATCCCATTAGACAGTTCTAGTGTAACTTTTAGGTTGGGTTCTAGTGGTGTTCCTGGAGGAGGATGTCCTGAGTCATCCTATTCCTCTGGAGGAGGTGGAAGATGCATCAGGTCGCAGTGGTGTGGAGGCTGACCTCCAGGAGACACAGGAGTGTAGGGCGCGCTACTATGTGGGGGGCAGAAAGCAGAGAGCAATAGTAGTTAGACGCTCAGGTGAGTAAAAAATGTTTAAGGCAAGCTGCTATGACATAATGTGGGGACTGAATCCAGAGGGCTGGCATAGTCAGTATACTTTTTAGGTAAATAGTCATAGTGTGGGACTCGCACATAACTATGTAGGGGTCAGAATTCACAGGACCAATTCAAATTCAAACAAAATTGTACTTCTAACTTTTATTGAATTGAAACTTGCTTCTTAAATTTCTAAAATCAGCATGTTGGAATCCTATCCCTGTAGTTTCCTGCACATTGAGATTTTAGTGTCCCACAGGTAAAGGCACACAGTACCCATATTATCTAGTCAGTCGCAGTAGTGTATAATTATGTTATTAAATTGGCTCCATGTGAACAGACAGCTTCTCATGAAATAGATAGGTTAGATATCATGGTAATGGAATTCAATTATAACGCATAAAGTATAAATTACATTTAGGTCAAACAACCTCAAGCAACCAGTTATAAACTTCTACTTTCATTTTCTGGGTAATTTTTTATTTATGGCATGTAATCCTTAATTAGTTCAGCATTATTGCTCATAGTAACAACATTATCTTTTCCGATTATGTGTGTAATTAAACTGTTAGATCTCTGCTGTTTCGCACACAAGTGGCCATTAAAAACTAAAGGATACTTGAATTCTATTTTTGAATTTTGATCTCTAACATACCTTCAATTTTACTGTCAGAAGCATTTCTTTTTACATTTGCTTTCTTTTTAAAGAGAATCAAGAAGAACTTCTGAATTATTATACCAGTGTAATGGACCTTGAGAGAGAGAAAGACACAGCCAACAGAAATAGTAAGTATATAACAGATATAGTTTGTTGATACAATGATATATATGAAGTGTATGCTATAGACATGGTATGCTACAGACATGGTATGCTACAGGTGTATGTTACAGACATGGTATGCTACAGGTGTATGTTACAGAGATATTATAGGTGCTACAAGTGTATGTTACATGTATATATAGTATGTATACATGCTACGTGTTTAGGAAAAGATACTCACTCAAACCTGTTTTAATGGACTACCTGTGGGAAGTTTTGAAGTTGGTCATATAAGACATTTAGCTTGCCTGGAGAATGTTGCTGTCCAATCAATATACATCTATGCCTATTCATATATGAATATTTTGACAGGGTACATAAAAACCTTTAAAGAGGCATGGACATGATTTGAGCTGAAAATTTTCATATTTTTCCATTTTTAAGGTTTACAATGCTGAACTAAAGTATCTTTAATGGTCAGTAAAAATTCTGATGTCAGATTTGAAACTACAATAGAGATACAGAGCTCACAGTTATTTAAATGTAAGCAAGGCTTGTGCCCTGTTTTTGTTTATATAAGTTAAATATCATAACAATAGTTTCATTTAAAGCAAATTTTTAAATTCACAAGTTCATTTTGATCACAGTTATACAGTTTCTATTGTTTGTCACATCTCATTTGTTTTAAATGTGATATTTTCTATTAAGCAATCTATCTATATGTAAACAAAAACAAGACACGAGCCTTGTTTACATGACAAAGAACTGTAACTTAACAACTTACATTCATATTTTTCCTGACCATAAGAAATAACTTAGTTATACATTGGAAACATTTAAAATGGAAATATAAAATTTGAAAATCTTCGGCTCAAATTGTGTCCATGTCCTTTTAAAACAGTCATTAAAATATGAATTGTAGAGTAGAAGTAAATGCACATGGTCAAGCATTTCAGAATTAATTGAAAATTAATTCAGCAATCTAAAACCTTTTCCAGCTCAATTCATTAATGTTTTCATTGTCAAAAATATGACAGCTTCTCCTATCCACAAAAACATTTGTTTCAAAGTCCTCGGTATACTGAACATGTTTAATTCAGTGGGACTTAAATTTTAGGAGATTTTGTACTTTGGTGGTGAAGCAGAAGTTATAAGTTACGGTTGCATTATGATATTAAAATTTCTTTTCATCCATTATCAAACATAGAACAAGTTTCAAAAAACAGACAGTATTTTAATTTAGAAAATATGACAAAAAAATTAGCCCATATCAACTTCTTGTTCTTGGTAAACAAAGGTTTTTAAAATGACACAAAGTCTTAATACAGATATAAAACTAATTTGACTTTTGCAGAATTTTAGAAGAACGATAACTCTTCCATGATCTGGAAGTTTGCACATAGTTATTTTCAACATTCTAATTATATATATCTGCCTGGAAAATGAATAAATATGCATAACTTAATGACCGATTAACATAATGAATTGAAAGAATCACTGATATAAAATAAACACAAGGCCTAGCCCATTTATGGTCCAAAATCACTTCCAGGTATTCGACACTGTGATCATCTGCCACTACTTAACAGCTACATGTAAACATGTAGAATGCTCTTACTAAACATTAACACATTGAATGTGGTTGGTCAGGATTTGTCAGTATCATGTACAATATATACCTGCATTTAAGTCGACCTGTGTGCAAGTCAAGGACCCATTATTCTGAGAAATTTTTAGGAATTTCACATTGACCCTCTTATTAGTCAGATTGAATTTTTGATCAGTTTGCTCGTCAACTCAATACCTATTTTCTTCGAAGAATTGTTTCTCTATGATGTAAACATATTTCTGAATGTCAATCTCGATCTTTAAAAATTGGAACTATTTACAGCGAACAAGTAACATGAGCTAAAAAGTTCTTTAACCGTCTATATAGAACAGGTAAAGGAGAAAAACATATCCACACTGCCGATGTCAATGTGTAGTGAATGTCTAGTGCACTGGTTCTGTACAGTGAGTATTGACATACAGAATACCTATTTGTTACTATCGGTAATTTGGCTCGTTCTTAGCAAAAATGCTCACAAAAACTGCTATTGACTATAATCAACATGTAAACAATGACGAATTAAAAACATCGGTGATAAAATAACAGACATAGACTTCAGAGTGAAAGTCTTCCTCTTCCCCCCCCCCCCCCCCCCCCCCCCCCCCCTCCTTCCTGGCCTCACGTTTAACTGTAGTATCTCTGAAATGTAATTATAGAAACATGTTCTTTTCTATTCAGTTGCAATACTTACCATATATACAAGTATATAAGTTGCTTTTTTAGTTATTTTGGAGTAAAATTCGATACATTTTGAGACAGTATGTGGGGATGACCAGTCTACTGAAGTGGCCATGTAAATCTTATGAATATCCAGTGTGTTAAAGGCTTTGCAGGAGACAATATCTATTTTTAACCCTTAAATTCACACAGGTATTGATTCCTGCAAAATTAAGTTTTTTCCATGTTTACTTAGTTAGAAAGTAAAGTTATTTTTTTCTAAAACTGATAGAGTTGCATTTTCATAAAAATTGTCAAAAATGTCAGCATTTCATTTGCTGAATTGAAATCATAGTCTGCATGTGTTAAATTTAAAAAGTACTATATTTTCATGCATATGTATAATTCCATATGAAGTGTGGGATATTAATTG
Organism: Ostrea denselamellosa; assembly: GCA_024699665.1. Lineage (NCBI taxonomy): Eukaryota > Metazoa > Mollusca > Bivalvia > Ostreida > Ostreidae > Ostrea > Ostrea denselamellosa. The sequence goes on along the minus strand of JAMZEH010000045.1, from coordinate 1,351,012 downwards.
TCAATTTTGATATGATCAGTTACTTTCAGGGTGAATGTTTCTGTTTGTTATAGATAAAATGTGGCAGTACACTAAGATGATAGGTGGGGGTGTGGTAATAGGAGGTTTGGCAGTGGCAGCAGCACCAGTGGCTCTGTCTGCAGCAGGGTTCTCTAGCGGTGGTATTGTGGCAGGCTCTTTGGCAGCTCGTCTGATGTCTATGGCAGCCATAGCAAATGGTGGTGGTGTGGCGGCAGCCAGTGCTGGAGGTTGGATTGCGGCTCTACAGTCAGCAGGTGCTGCAGGATTATCTGCCTCTACAAAACTACTGCTCGGCTCTACAGCAGGGGGACTGTTTGCCATGTTTAGTAGAAAGAAACCATCTGAAGGTACAACTGAAAGAGAGGAGGGGGGGGGGGGGGGGGGGGGGGGGGAGTCTGTTCACTAATACAGACCAAACAAAATTTGCTATAAGGTTAACATGTTATTTTCAGGTAATGACGATGAAGGAGACACTGTTAAGAACACAAAATGCCAGGACGAGAAGGCAAAAAACTTGGGTAGGTTGTAATATTAATTGTAAGATCATTTAATCACTTGAGCTGTTCTGTTTGAACCTTGCCCTTAGTTTGTCTTTTAACTTTTCATACATTTGACTTCTCAAGAACATCTTGGTCAATCTCAGCTGAACTTTACCAGTTGCAATGATAGACATATCCTCATGAATGCATTACAGATGTAAACAATGTATTTATAGAGCCATTCCTAGCAAAAATGACACCTATCTTATCCAACAATGTTTTAAAAGGTCATAATGAAAAAAAAACGACCTCATTTTTTTTTTTTTTTGCATACTTGTAAAGAAAGACATCGTGATTACCAATCACCAGAGTCAGTTATCATCTTTGACTGACCGTAGTACCTTAACAACAAGCAATATTGAGGAATTGTTCTCGATAGGTCATTCTTTAGCAGCACTAAATTACTCAAGGCTCGCTTTTGCAAGGAAAAGCTCTATAATAAATTATTCTAATGGCTAGGAATTCGAACAGATATAAAAGTAGAATGAAAATATATATGAAATAGATTTCATTTTGAAATTACACTAGGGTATGAACTGTGACACTTCATGCCAGCGTACTTCACATGAATGACAAGTATGCTGGCATGAAGTGTCTGCAGTTCAGAGCATTTCTTAAAAATCTTTATCACACGACAGTATGGTTTCTGGGTTCATAATGCAGGTTCGAAAAACCAATATGAACTCATACCACAGGTTGATAAGAATGCAAATTATGTAGGGTCATGTGAGGTCAGCATGTGCTGACATAGATACAAAAATTTTACTACAAACATTCTTTTAACCTATCATATTTTTTCCTGTTTCATTTGTTGTTGTTATATAATGACATAGCTAAAAATTAAAATCTTAAGATAGGAATTTCAATTTAGCTATCACATTGATGTGTTTATCTGTAGATCTTGTTCTGCTCAAGGACATTTTCAGACGATGCATAGAGGCTGAAAATCACTTCATTATACAGAAATGTGAAATAGAAAGTAACTTAAATATGCATTTATTGATAGTTGTGTGATAAATAGAATCTTGCACCAGTGTTTATGACATATGAAATTTATGAAATTCATTACCATATTTAAATATTTCCCTCACCAAGGCTCAGGAAATATTAAATCTGGCAACTCATTTCATAAATTTCATATGCCATAAGCACCCGTTTAAGTTCCTCTATTTATGCACTGTAGATTTAAGTTTGTTCACACTGTGAGTCATAGACCACAACAACAACATATCGGCTTTACATTATTAAGATTATATCGCAAATGATTCAAAACTGTCCAGAACAACAAGGTTATGCAGAATGAAATACTGTCTTCACAAAAACTCAAGAATAAAATATAAATCAATGAATGTGAAAACATCCTTTTGTGTAGAGTCAAGTATTTCACACTGTGACCCTTGAGGACAGGGTTGGGAATATATAATTATATATTTTAATTTAAAACAAAAATTCTCCAGGTCCAAGATGGTGCCACAGTAAATATAAATATTTATACTGTTACTTGTAATTCCATGAACTTATGAGTCTATCTCTATATATATAGGGATGAGTGTTGTGGCCCATGGGTCTCTTTATTGTAAACTGAACAATCCCAGCGGTATAACATATGATCATCTCTGATACGATAATGCACACAATATAGATTTGAATAAAATTACAGCTGATGAAGTTGCAGAAGGGAATCAAGCACAGGATGCTGTCTGCCCATCAGAAGACACCACCCAAGTCAGGGACAGTGACTATCTATCCCAAGATACTGCTGACGTGGAGGACACTGGGCACATGTTGGATAACACTACTCAAATTTGCCAGGAAGAGGAGATGAGTGCTAGGACTCAGTTAATAAGTCTAAATGAAGGTACATGCAGTGAGAGTGATAATTTTAGTGTCTTCCTCAACTTTTCAGAATTTCAACTTCTCCAGAAACTTGGTTTTAATTTCAGCTAAAATTGCAACATACAATACTTTGGTCAAATGAAGGGTCACAAGAGATAATAAGGATATGCAAAAATAAGAATGATGTATTGAAAAAGAAATTGCTGCTTTTCTGAATCACAAATCAGAACAGTCAAAAGCTTCCTCAAGTCTGGGGATTCAAGTCTGAGAAAAAGTGGTCTCAAGGACCAAAGTGAAACCAAAGGAAAGGTTTTAGCTCACCTGAGCTGAAGGCTCATGTGAGTTTTTCTGATCACTCGTCTGTCTTCCATCTGTCTGTAAACTTTCACATTTTCAGTTTCTTCTTCAGAACCACTGAGCCATTTTCAACCAAACTTGGCAAAAAGCATCCTTAGGTGAAGGGGATTCAGATTGGTTCAGATGAAGGGCAACGCCCTGCTCCAAGGGTTAATAATAACAAAATAGTGAAAAAAACACTGACAAATTTTTAAAATCTTCTACAGAACCACTGGGTCAATTTTAATCAAATTAGGCACAAACTAAGATGAAGGGGATTCAAGTTTGTTCAAATGAAGGGACATGCCTCCATGACAGGGTAGATAATCACAATGCAAACTCTCAAGAATCACTGGACCAGAAAATTCAAATTTACACGGAAACTTTCTAACATAGTGCAGATTCAAATTTATTAAAATCATGGCCCCTGGGGATAGGGTGGGATCACAATAGGGAATCAAAGTTTTACCTGTCAAAATATAGGAAAAAATCTTTAAATGCCTTTTTCTTCATAACCACTGTGCTAGTTTCAATCAAACTTGGTGCAAAATTACCATGGGTTAAGGGGATTCAAGTTTTATCAAATGAAGGTTCATACCTCCTTCAAAAGGGAGAAAATCACAAAAATGCAAAAATAGAGTGAAATCATTTGAATGTCTTCTACTTAAGAACCACTGGGCCATAAAAGTTCAAATTTAAATAGAAGCTTCCTGACATTGTGCAAATTCAAATTTGTTAAAATCATGGCCCCTGGAGATAGAGTGGAGCTACAATATGGGATCAGAGTTTTATATGTGAAAATATAGGAAAAAATCTTTGAAAACAGCTGAGCCAGAAAAGTTAAATATACATGGCAGCTTCCAGACATAGTGCAGATTCAAGTTTGTTAAAGTCATGGCTCCTGGGGTAGGGTGGGGCCACAATAGAGGATCAAATTTTTACATGCAAATATATAGGGAAATCTTTAAATATAGGTCAAGGTTACTCAGGTGAGCAATGTGGCCCATGGGCCTCTTGTTGAAAGTACGTGAAGGTACTCTTCATGATAGCATACTTTTCATGAAGTGCTATTTCTTGGTAATGAAGAGACAATACAATACATTACATGTCATGTAAAAAGCTTATGGTTGGCATGTACAAAGGTTGCTGTGTCTGTCATTATCCCAAGGTCGCCAGTAATAAAAATTTAAGATATTTTGTCTGCCGTAAGTTTCTAGTGAAGGAACATTAGACGTTCCTGCCTGGCGTAGTCAGATGATATGTCATGACCCCAATCAGAGTACAAGATCATATACAATTGTAATGTGTTTGTAACTGAGACCAAAAAAAGTTAATGACAAGTTTCTCAGGCACTGCTTCATCCACTGAAAAGAAAAAGGTACCGCATGGCCATTTGTTTTTTCAATTTTTGTTATATACTGGACAAAAAAGTAAGGGATTGTGGGCATTTTGGTTTGATAAAGTTTTTGGGAGAAATTTTTAGTGAAATACCATATGTACATGGATTGAGAAAACACTTTGTGACTTGAATCCTGTTCACTGTGTGCTTCTTCACAATTTGCACATTCCCATGAGCCGCATGATAAAGATGTGGTACACTGGGTAGTTGTGCAAGGCAGACAATCAGTCAGCAGACATCACTACGTTATTAATAAAGTGAACAGTGATTGAACATGACTTAAGTAAAGGTATGCCACCACAAAGAAATCATTTACAGGCAAATGAGTGCAGTCAAGCAACTGGAATGCTTCTGGTTCTGGCTGGACAAACCCAGCGAGATGTTGCTATCCGGTTTGGTGTGTCCTTCAGTGTAATCTCTAGACTCTGGACACAATTTCAGGGGACTGGTACAGTCAATGAGAGGCCTAGAAATGGTATAGCCTGTCCCATAATGCAACGCCAAGACCACTGGTTGTATGATAACGTTGGTCCAGCGACAGTGTTTTCAACCTACTCCAAGACTGGCTCATCAGTTTAATGTTGCCGCAGGCCTGCACATTACATCCCAGACTTTGGGAAACAGGCTTCATGCTACTAATCTCAGGGCTTACAGGTCATTAGTACGTCCCAGACTTCTCCCACATCTTTAACAAGCACTCTTGGAATTCGCATGTCAACATGTGAATTGGGATAGACGACATTGGGAGTCGGTACCGTTCATAGATGAGTCCTGACTCTGTCTGGATTCCACCTTGGTTGTAGACATGTGTGGAGGGATACAGAGATGATATTTTTCATGCAGTCATCAGGTTGTTTGCAGGTGCAATCAGGCCAAATTTCATTCTGATGGATGATAATACCCATCCCCATTGTGTTTATGTGGTTCAGGAGTGACTGCTGAGGGAAACTGCTGTCTCAGTGGACCTAACTCCCATCGAGCATGTGTGGGATCAATTTCAGCATCAACTTCCACAGTGTCCAAACCAACCACAGACTTTTTTTGACCTTGAAAATACACAGAGAGAGGACTGGAACAATCTCCCACAATAGAACATCATGAATCTCATAATGAGTAAGCAACACCGATGCCAGGCTGTTCTGAGAGCAAACAAAGGTCACACCGAGTATTGATGAAACTCTCGAGTCAATTTTTGACTTGTTCTGTAAAGTTCAAGTTGTCTTCCATGCCAGATTTCTTCACATCATTCAGTAACATGTTGTGCACTATGACCGAAAAAACCAATAAATGAAATTGATATTTCTGGTGAAAAATGATGTCAGCATTTGTGTTTCATATATTCTGCCATGTACGTACAAAGGTTTAATGAAATAATTTCAATGAAATAATCCATGATCCCTAACTTATTTTGTCCAGTATAGATTTTTATGTAAAACTTTTAGAAGGCTTTACTGAAATTGCAAATATATTTTTGATCAAATGATTTTTGAATGTATACTGATTTATATGTAAGTGTTTAAGAATAATAGTATGCACTCAATGTGAAGCATTTTTTTTATAAAGTAAAAAAAAGTCCATTGTTTATTCTGAATAAACATGTGCATGAGAAAGAAAAGGTAACTCATGCATCAGTCAACATAAAAAGGAAAGATAACTTCTGCTAAGCCAAGTAAAAGAAACCCTGTCTGTCTCATCAAAATGTGAAATGTTTTGTCTGAGAAATTATTATTATTTTTTTTTTTTTATATGCCCATTTTAGTCGGAATGTATTATGGTGTGGCAGTTGTGTCTGTCTGTCCGTCCTGCTTTGTGTCCAATGTAAAGTTCGGTCACTGTGACCTTTGATTAAGACAATATGATCAAATATGACTGTTAACTAGACAATTCATCAAACTTTTCAGTTAATTATGCATCTTAGGAAGCAGATGTGTCATGCCCTAAATCAATGTCACTGTGACCAATAATTAAGATGATATGGCATTCTGGGGGCTCATGTAGAAACGAGTCCTAGAATCAACAAACTTTGTCAATTTGGAAATGTAACTTTTATCTTAAATTCAGGTCATTAAAACTTTTAAAATGGTAAGTATTTAAAAAGAACAATGTTTTAAGGGAGGTAGTCCCTACATATCTTAGAGAGTAATGCAATAACTTTCTTTTAAAAAATCCTTACATCAAGAAATACACTTTTTTTTCATAAAATGTAGCTAATTAACAATTAATATGAATACTTATTTTGTTTCTAAATTTAATGATATAAATAATATATGCAGCATTGCCAAGACTTAACCAGCACATCACAGAACAGAAGAATATTCTCATAGGAATGATAATGCAAGCTGATGGTGTTTCTAGCAGTTTAATCTGTCTGTACAGTTAAGATTTCAGTAGCCCCTTAGGAGTAAGCCATGATGTTTCAGAGTTGGGGATCATTTTGATAAGAGCTAAATTACACCTGTCCAGGTAAAGATTTATTACTGAGTAGAACGTAATATGCCTTTTTTGTACAACCCAAAATAAGTAATTCATATTACGGGAAAGAAGTTATCTAAATATATTTAATAAAATAAAAATATGTTTTGGAATATTTCAGTAGTTATTTGAATGATTCAAGAGATATATTGACGAATCAATTTGCAATAGACACCTTACAAGGAAAAATCTTGATTCTACCTCAGACTTAAAAGCAAAGATATTGTTGCAATGTTTGCAGTAATGAAGGTTGACATATGATATTGTGTCATGCACTTTATCTGATTATAATGAATAAATATCTCACTGGTGTATCATGTGCTGTGGTGATGCACTTTATTGAGTTTGTGATTTGATGAGTTTCTCAACAGTTAATGAATCAACAGTTAATGAATCAACAGTTAATGAATCGACAGTTAATGAATCAACAGTTAATGAATCAACAGTTAATGAATCGGCAGTTAATGAATCAACAGTTAATGAATCAACAGTTTGGTGATTGGTATCACCTTCCACAACAGTTCACAAGTATGTGAATTGCTGAATCAACCCTTCATCAGGGTGCGAGTCTGAAATTGGATGAGTTTATCATTGATTTATTAGTTCATCATCAGCCTGCAAGTTCAGCACTGCTTTTCACTATATTATGTTTGACATAAATTGTGTTTCAGAAACAGAACATCTGTATCGGGAGAATCGGCAACTTCAGGAAGCAAACCAGTGTAAGATCTGTATGGACATGGAGATGAACATTTTATTTGATCCCTGTGGACATTTGTGTGCTTGTCAAGAGTGTGCTGCCAAGTTGAGAAAATGTCCCATCTGTAACAAGAATGTGAGAAAGCTACACCGAGTGTACAGGTCATAGGGCTGATGACTGTAGTCTATATTTTTGTAGCATGGGTATATCTGTTATTTGTTGATAAATCAAGAGGCTTCCTGTAATTAGATCACGTGAGTACATATAGACTCGGGTGACCTATTGATATCTTTATTTAGAGGACTTAAGCATAAGCGTAGTGCTTTTTTGTTGCTACATTTGTACTTTCGTTTTATTTGTTTCTGGAAAACTGCCACCTGTCCTCTGACTTGTCTACCAGACAATAATTAGACTACTTTATGTAAGGGAACCAGTCAAGTTTATTTGCGTGGTGTACATCCATTTTCCCCACGGGCAATTTAAGCAGTAGTTTGGGATAGGAGTTTGTTATTTGATAATTATTACTAACACAAAGAACTGCATCGTAGAAGTGGAAAATTCATTTTGGACGCAAGGCGCCAGTTGTTTGTTTAGAATCAGTCAAGGGAATATTGTACATCCACTGCTCCATTCAGGATTAAATTGAATTCCACATACATGAAGTAGGTTTTTGTAATTTATTTACTTAAAAAATTGTAGCCCATGTTTTATCCAATCTTCTCACGATAGCCAATTTTATCAGAACGGAAAGTAGCATCTTTTGTTATAATTTACAGATCATTGGTGAGGTCAAGTTGTTGTGATGACCCAAGAGTATATTACTGACCGCAGGGACAGTTACAAAAAAAGTTGTTAATTTGAGGCCAAATAGCAAATTATTACAATTAATTATATCACAAATGTGAATTGGGTAGGTTATAGTGTTGCCAACACGTATGTCATTGTTTAAGAATAAAATGAACAGAGGAAAGTATCAGCTTGTGTTCATTCTGAATTGGGTGATGAAAAATTGCTTCTCATTTTACTTTTCTCAGATATCTGATAGAAAGGAATCTTTGAATATTCATGGGACATGAGCTGCTCATAAACCATGAATGAGTCTGGGACTCGTCTTGAAAAATTCCTCATAACAACCCTGTGGTCTGTAATATTTCTGCAAAACGAGTCTGCAATGTAAAATCTGTGGTGTTTGTCAACTTCATGCAAAAAGATAAAAGCTGATAAAAAAGATAGAAGCTGTGATATCAGAATCATGACACAGTAATACTTCTGCGTAAGAGCACAGTTGTCATGCCAAAAGACAGTCTGGGTTATTAGGAAGTGTACAGGTCAATTATTTTCATGGTTAAATAATCTTTATAGTATGTATATAAGAGTGTTATTGCTTTGGAATCAACAACAGGAAAAATAACCAGAAAATGTGATTACTTTTTCTGTAATCCTGCACACCTTTGTTCTGCTTGCTTTATGTTGTACGATATAATATTCCTAGTTTTCTGTTAGTATCATAAAATATTCCTAGTGTCCACAACATTACTGGTGTTTGGTAGGTACATGTAATGATTACATACGCTAGAGGTGGAATTTTCACCATTAGACATAATATTATAATACCGTAAGGCATCTCAATAGAACTTACTCAGACAGAAAAATTGAGAAATTCTGAGATCTTCATATCATCTGTTATTTATGTTACATATAGCTTATAATATTTTGTTTCAAAGAGTTATTAAAAATGCCTTGCTAACTCTTATTTTAAAAGATAGAAATGTTTTGTCTAATAAATTGAGATATGCCTATATTATATTGCATGTTACCTTTAGGATCTCAGATTTTATCATTATTTATTAATCCACTGGTGACGTGCTTGAGAAATAATCACATGCTGTACAAAATTTAAAAAATGAAGAAAAGTATGACATACATTGCTTGACTGAAAGTTTATGAAATATTTAGCATTTTTATGACAAATTATGTGTATGGAGGAAATGTGTTTCAACCTGTTCAAATAGCAGGATAGGCAATTTTGAGATTTACTGAGGAGTCTGAATGTTAAGTACAATATTTTGAGGAGAGTTTTAAAATATTTCAAAAAATTTCTTGAATAACAGAACCTGTGCATTACATTCAAAGTAGAAAGTTGAACCAAATTTTGGGGAAAATATTTGAACTTAATGAGAATTTGTAGTTAGTTTAAGATATATATAGAAAATGTGGCAAAGTAAAATTTGTACAAGATATCCTTGATTGTGACTGAAATCTTGACATCAGAAAATGTTAGTTTTTTGGTTGTTTTTTTTTTTAAATGTGAGATATTGTGATTTAAACAAAACAAAATGTATATTACTTGGTAGTCTTAAATACATATAAGATGCAGGGAAATCAATAGTAAGTTATGTATTAGATATTATTTTTAGATATTATTATTAGATGTGTAGTTGTGAATGATACCTTGAACATTTCCATTCATTTCTAATACATTTGGTCAGCATCCTTCGTGCATTAACATAGAACACTATTTCCAAACATGATCAAAATTTCACAAATTTTCAGAAATCTTCTTCTCTGCAAACTCGCATCTTTACAAAAAGCTAACTCCATAGTAATATAGAGCAGGAAAATCTATACCAGACTTGTAAATTTCATGATCTTTTGGATAGAGGTTCTGACTCCAGGGTGGGGACAAACTTGGTATAAAGCATCTTCTTAGTGCTATTAATACTACATTCAGACTAAATGGATATTTAAAAGGATCAGATAGCCCTTTATGATAATTGTAAATTTCATTATCCTAGGGTAGGGTTTTGGTTCCCATGTGGGGCCAAAGTTATCATAATGACTTGTGTTTATCAATATCATATATACAGTTTATATTTTAACATGGTGGACAGTTTCAGTACATTGTTTTCCATCCATATCTATTATTTTCTTAAAGAAGATGTAGAATATAATTTTGTGAAAACAACTTATGTTCTTCCTCCTCATCAACTTGACAGTCAGAATTTGAAATCTGTTTAGCGCTCTTCAGTACTTTTTTTTTCCCGCCATTGTCCTGCAGTACATATGGTTTATTAACATTTTAGATTTTTTCAACTTCGCAAATACTACCTGGCCTTTTTAACCAAATTTAGTGGATAGGACAACAAAAATTGTGAATCCTGTGTTCTCTGACCACATGGAAATAAATTGCAAGAAATGATGCAGTTTGAAATTAATTTTCTTTGTTTTTCTATTCTGTAATAACTTTAAAAAAAAAAAAAAAAAAAAAAAAAAACAACAACAAAAAACCCAGAAAACTGTACCTTGTGATTGTGACAATTTGTAAGTCATCTGTCTGTCATTATAGTATGATATAAAATTTTAGTCTTATGATATGTTTGAAAATTAGAATTATTATGCAATTATGGTTTGCCACAGGAAATACAATGCAATGAATTACATGTACCTTGGATAGTTTTGTGAATGGCAATATATTATGAAAATATACTTGGGTAACTTTATGAAAATGATTGACTTGCATGTAACTTGATCTATTGATTGCATCATTGAATATGCGAGTCTTTTGAAATCTTGTTCTGTTTTAGTGACACTGATATATATTTACATTCCAATAAAGTGTTGTTATACTACCAAAAACAACAACCGTTTTGATGTAATATTGACAAACTGACCAATAACATTCAAGAAAACAACTATGCTTATCGCATTTAATTTTCACACAAAGATGGGACATTTTAGGAAATTTAAAATTACATACTCACAAAAATCACATGCATCAATATTAAAGTGAAATAAGTGAAAATAACGAGCAGTGATCACTCTCACAAATCTGACAGAATGCAAAACCAAGAACATTTGATGGAGTCACTAAAGCCATGCAGACTGTAGTTCTGTGTTACTTGCCTAATTATTATGTTTTATCAATATGACGTAATAATGATAGTCAAAATCTCATTGTGAACAACAAATAAGTCTTCCGTCCAATTTTGAGATGATCAAACTCCGTTTTCAAGGTTACATCTCAAAGACCCCGTAATATGAGCTTTTAAATGGCGAGCGCTGGTTTAAGAAAAACAGAGACCTGGGAAACACCAAAGGTGGGATAAGGCACCAAGGAAGAGTAAGCATTTTGTGTTGACCAGACCCACATGTTATGGTCCGTATATTTTGATCAGGTAAGCGAGTAATCCACTGTCAAAATCACTATGCAAGAACGGCCTAATGTTATTATCATTAACAGTTAGAGTGTCAGTAAAATTCGTCGCTTAAGTAAGAGACGCTGTAATATTTCATCGGCCTTTTCTATTTATAAATCTCCTCACATTATCGTGCTCCCCAGCGTATTCCCTTGGCGTCATTCCCGCGTTATCCTTTACGCTCAGATATTTGGAATCGTACAACAGCTTCACCATCGGTACGCTGCCGTTCCTACAGGCTAAGTGTAGTGGAAGCAATCCTTGCTGATTTTGAATAGACGTATCGCAGTTCAGAAAGGCTACCAGCAATTCCACCATGCTTAAATTATTTGTTTGACACGCGATATGCAATGCTGTTTCTTTCATATTGTTTGTGGCATTTATATTCGCGCCACGATTGATTAATTTTTCAGCAATGTTATCAAATTGATATTCTAAGGCCAGGTGTAAATGTGTTTTTCCATCAATGACACTACAATCCTGCCCGAAAGGACATTTATCTAAGAGAAAATGAATGATTTCTGTTGAACCACATTTTACAGCATGGAATAATGGAAGCTCTCCTTTCATATTGCATTTATTAGTGTCTGCTCCTTTCTCTACCAAAAGCTTTACTACTTCGAATGTATTTAGAGAGCAGGCCAGAGTCAGTGGTGTGTGGAAAGAGCAGAAAGGTTCATTGATACATCCTCTGATGTTTGTATTCCCCATTTGAGAAAATACAAAATTGACCATATTCTTTTTCATACTGTATATAGATAACCATAGCAAGTTTGCGGGTTCTTCTTGTATCTTATTCAATTTTCTAAGAGGCCAAAATTGAAATGTACTTGGTTTTGAAAGACATTTTTGTAAAAACGTTAGGTATCCGTTGCAGACAATCCAGTGGAGAAGTCGGATTCTTTTGCCACCATCCGATACTTCATAAATTCCTTTGGGTCCAAGTTTATAGTTTTGCCACAGCAGATATGGGTTTTCTAACAATGCTCTAGTTCGTTGTTGCATCCTTGATTCTGCTACTCCGAACGATTTAGAAAAGAGAGCAGATATGTAGTTTCGTTCAAAAGATGAAAACAGAACACTGACAAATTCGTCATCACTCCAACATTTGTGGGTAAATATGGAAGTAATGATGCTAATATTTATATCTAAAGGAACTGCACGTACCATGCGCTGAAGAGCAAGTATTAATTTGTCACATAGAACGTCGTAATTTTCCGGGAAAATGACCATCTTCAGATCAGCAGTAGAGTGTTCACTGCTCCCAATGTATGTATTATTTGTGATGTATTGTAGGTCTACATGTTGAAGAAACACGCGCTGATTTTCTTTATCTCGACCAAAATGAAATGCAACGATTTCAAATAAAGAGTCATGGAGAAATTTGAATCCAAACTCTGTTTTAACGATATAAGTGTTCTCGGAATGTTCAAGTTTCTCTCGTATTTCTTTTGGTACTGGTCGTTCGGGTATGTTGCATTTCTTGAAAATATCTTCCAAAAGACCTCTGACCTTTAATTTTTCGTCGGTAAGATTGTTGTTTGCTATAGCAAGAAGTACCAGGGATGCATACATCACCTTGGTTGTTTGTGTTTTACTCATTTTGTCTAATTCTTGTAGAAGATATTCTCGAGGATCTAAAACTTTTTTATGTGGCGAGGTGTCAATGTTACGCTTATCTCTGTTTGCTGACAGCATGTAGCACACAAGTGGGAACATAAAGGTCGCTCTCTCTAATGATGCCAAATCCACTAACTCTTCTATTCCGTAAGCCTTTAGAAGTTCCTGTTTCTCGACGACGTTCAATGAGTAATCATTACTATCAATGTCAACAACCTCATAATTGTCAAAGATATGGTGCTTTTTTGCCTCGTTGTATACAGTCTTACGACACGTAATTACCAATTTGTGATTATTTTCCTGGTTAAAAAGTTTAAGTATATCTCCGTTACACTGATTTAAATCAAGGAGTTTACCCTCGTCAAGACCCAGATTTCCAATCGGGTCATCAAAAATAAACATACAGTCTTCCTTGGTATTTGTCGTTTGAATTTCTCTGGCATCTTCGATGGGTACGATACGCCATCCATCTGTCTGAAGCTTCAAAGCACAGTGTCTTGCTGTAGACGTCTTGCCACACCCACTTCCACCGATTATGATAACAAGCTTCTGTCGTCGAATAATCTCTTCTGTCTTTTGAACGAAACGTATCTTATTGCAAAACAATTTGTCGTGTGATTGCCATTTTGACACAATCTCAGCTTTTGGATCTGAAAAGAATTTTCGCTACGAATAAATATTATTCCAGTGTTATAACTTAAATCAAAGTAAAACTAAAGGACTGGAGACCAGAAGTATCAAATTAGGCTTTGCCTCCAAATTTGACTCTATTTTCTCATGTGAAATGTCATTGTCTACATTTTCTACAACATTTATTTTCCGCTCTTATCTGTTTACTATTAATTAGTTTATTCCTGATGCTTTGTCATATGAATAATTGTCAAATCAGACGATGTTTGACGGTTGGTTGCAGCCGATAAATGGACTTCATTTCCCGTTCAACATGACGAGGTGAGCGGTAAGACCTTTACAGAGTTGCTTCTGAAAGGTGGGGGTCTAATTATAATATCGTATCCAACTTTTCGCCGAGAATTGCAAGCGATGCAGCTTAAAAAAGGAAAACCAAGATGGCGTGACATACTTTGTGAATAGTTTGTTTACAGGAAGACAATTTTTTATTATGAATATTTAAAACGTCGAGCGCCTGTGTTTTAAAGGGATGTTTCCAGACGATGCTAAAATCTATGGCGCGCTATACAAAGATTTAAACTATGAAACGTAATTTCAATATTTAAAAATGTTTTCATTTTATTTTTTATTGAAATAAAGATTTTAAATGGAAATGTTATAGTTCAATCTTAATATTTCTTTGGGAACAATACGTGTTTATTTTTATTGCTATTTTGAAATAATTCATTTGGTAAAAAGAAAAAAAAATATTCCACAGTCAAAATACAAGTCAATTAATATTCATAAGTAAATAAATTCATTATTTTAAAATAAGATATTTCAAGCTACCTTTATTAAAATATTAATACCTTTCTTAGTATTGATTACTCGGTAACAGGTGTGTGTGCGTGCGCGCGCACGCGTGTGTGAGTGCGTATGTTTGTCAAACGGGGATACTTGTGTCTTTACACACCTTACAACCGGGGACATCATTCCAACCGGAGACGTCCCGGTTGTCAACGTCTCCTACATATGCTAAATTCGGGATCAGCATCCTAAAATTATCAGCCGACGTTGAAAAAAATAAACATTGAACCCGATGAAGAAAAGTCCCCAGTGTGGAAGGATAAATCGCCTATGTGAGTGTGAACTTTTTCCCTTCCTCGGTAAACCGTATATCGGCTTTACACACGTGTCCCCGTTTGTATCGTGTAAAATCATATCACGTGCTTTTAGAGACACGCTATATCATTGAATTTATTATTAAGTAGTTGGCATAGCAATTCTAATTTAATCGAGACCAAACGCAACTTTTAACTTAATAGTGTAATTATATCCCCCTCGCAACGAAGTTTTATACTGGTATGCTGGAATCATGTTGTCTCTGTCCATGCGTTTGTCTGCCTTTCCTTTTTGGCTAGTAGTGAAAAAATTCTATATGGCTCTATATTTTTATTTATTTATTTATAACAATATGATAATGTTTTTATACCAAAACGTTTGTCGACATCTCAGTGAGACGAACAATAACACCCATTATAAAGGTCTAAGTAGAAAAATTTCTTTTTACCCCAAAACCAATATTATTAAGTCCACAGTTACATTTTCAGCTGGAGAAATTTTTTTATTATACATCTGACTATATATGCTTCCTCATCTCCAACAAGACAAAGAAATTCCTATATTTAATAAGAAATAACGATTTCAGACTCGATTTAGTGATTTTTATTTATCCGCCTAGAAAATGAATAGCTTTCTTTATTCATTAAGTTTTGCTAATATGCTTTATACCATTTTCTTTGTCTTCACAAAACAAAGAACAATTTGCTATTGGATTCTATCTAGGATGGAAAGTAGAAATTTTATTTAAAAACAAAAACAAAACAAAACACCCCCCCCCCCCAAAAAAAACAAGAAAAAACAAACAAACAAACAAACAAAAAAGAAAAAAAAAATCAAAAACAAAAGAAAAAAAACCGAAAAGAAATAAAAGCTCACAATCTGGACAATAGCTTAGACATTTTTCACTGAGTGATAATGGATATTTTTTAGCTCTGATTTTCTTATGTTTATTGCCATATATTAATGTTTTTATACCAAATTTTATTCTCTTAACGAGACAAATAACACCAAGAAAAAAGCTCCAGCTAGAACAATAATTTTTTTTTTTTACACCTGAAACCAAATTTTATTGACTTGCTTTAAAATGACTAAGTCTAAAATCACATTTTCAGGGGAGAAATCTTTATTATAATTGCTGCAAGGAATCTTATTATTTATTTTTCCTTGTCTCAACGAGACAAAATAATTTGTTATAAGCATCTTTTAAATATATAATAAATAAAAATTCCCAGAGTTGATTTAATTACATGTAATTTTGATTTAACTGCCAAAGAAATGAATAGCTTTTAAGCCATGAAATTTTCATGAATTGAGCTATATTAATGATACCATTGGTTTTGTCTTAATGAGACAAAAAAATGGTGCATTTGGAATTTTTCTAGGATGAAAAATAAAAATTCAGTTCCCAAAAAACTGTCACTATGTCGACTTCGACATTTTTTCACCGAGTAATAATAATAATAATAAATGCTATTTGGCTCTTTTATTTATTGTAAGGTATCATTATTTTTTTTGCAGGGTTGATTAGAATATTTATGCTTAGACGCTTACAAGGATCACCATTTTCATTTTTAAAAGCAATTGTACTGTGTCCCCGTCTGGATTCACTAAAATGTGCGACTATTAATGAATATGTCCCCGTTTGGAATATAAACTGTGTGTGACCTAGGACTAGAACAATCGATATATTCTACTAAAATTGGTGATAAGAAACCGTTTGGAAATGCATTTTTGGACTCTGCTGTAGCATAGAATACATTTACAACGACTAACACTTTCATTTTGATAGCAATTGCATTGTTTCCCCGTTTGGACAAAATTATGTACTAAAAATGTGTGAATATTAAAGAGTGTAAATCGTGTCCCCGTTTGCATTGTAAAACGTGCGTGACTTAAAAAGAAGAAAATCGATATATTCTACTACAATTAGTGATAAGAAACCGTTTGAAAAGGCATTTTTGAACTCTGCTGTAGCATAGAATAAGACATAAAGAAGTCCCGGGTTAGATCATCTCCAACGCCCGTCCCCGTTTGACACGGTACACACGTGTGTGTGTGTGTGTGTGTGTGTGTGTGTGTGTGTGTGTGTGTGTGTGTGTGTGTGTGTGTGTGTGTGTGTGTGTGTGTGTGTGTGTGTGTGTGTGTGTGTGTGTGTGCGTGCGTGTGCGTGCGTGCGCGCGTGTGTGTGTGTGCGTGTGTGTGTGTGTGTGCGTGTGTGTGTGTGTGGTTTCCCCCATTTTATTCAGAGTAGTGGTGACACGGGAGGAGAATGGGGAGTAGGTTTTGATTTCTTTTGGTGTATTGGTATACTATTTCTAAATGAATCGTAGAGTTGTATTTTAATGCTGTTTTAGATATAAATATCAAGCTCCATCTCAACATGACATTGAATAAAACAAATTAAATGGGATGTATTTTGGTTGGATATATATATATATATATATATATATATATATATATATATATATATATGTGTGTGTGTGTGTGTGTGTGTGTGTGTGTGTGTGTGTGTGTGTGTGTGTAGTTGACATAGTTTGAATATATTTTTGGCAGTTGAACAAATATTTCTACATGTATATTATTATTATTATTATTTGCATTTTTCAAGAACATATTGTCTATTTAAAAAAAAATCAACACAGTTAGTGAAGTTCACAAAGAATGCATGTGCAAGTGCAGTAGTCTAGATAAACTATTTAGGGCCTACAAGTTGGAAGATAAAGCGTTTTACACATATAAAAACTAAAGCGATGTAAAGTGGCATTAATTCCCTGACCCCATGAAGTCTGTGTAGCTGTAGTTTGAATTTTTTATGATGGAAGTGTAGACTTGCTAAAGACTATATTTATGCATTTGGTTAGGAATAATGTCTGTCCATACTTTTATGACAAAACCGATAGACTGCTTTACTAAGAAACATCTGAAACATAAGACGGCTTTTCAGTTTCTTATTATCAGTTTAAAAACATAAGCTCGCCTAAGAGTGGTTCATATGTATGGTAAGCAGGTATCATTAGAAAGACAAAAACAAAACAAAACAAACAAACAAAAATATATGACCGATATGACCTGGGATCTAATTTTTGTAAATCAATATGTTTTATGGTATATGTATTATTTTTTCTTTATTAACTTTCTCCTCCTGGGTGAGTTAAAAAGTTAAGCGAACATAGTTTTCATTAAGGCCTCTCTACCCTTCTTAAAAATCTTCGATCATTTGTTTTACGTCCCTTTGATAAAATTTCACACACTCGAGACATCACAATCGTGAGGTGAGGTACCACAAATTTAATCTTATGCTTAGTGCTCATGGCCCTAGCAGGAAGGTTTCTTTAAATGCAGATGCTACACGAGACCTCCATTATTTGTCTATATTGTCTTCAAAGGTATGACGCGTCCACGATCTCCCGGTCACATAACGAATGCTCTATATGTATGTAATATATAATGTATTCATTTTAGGAGGGGGGGGGGGAACCGGAAGTAAAAAAACCGGAAGTTAGCTTCTTGAACATACTTGACAAGCAAAATTTCACCTATCTTCAAAATCCTAATTCTACAATCCTAATTTCTGGTTGGGGTGGGGTGGAACTTTTATTATGACTGCTCCACTTTTTTTTCATAGACTTCGTTATCTTAAATCGTTGGGGAAGGGATTAGCTTTGAGTTTTCATCTCCACCATGAGCGCGTAAAAATTAACTTTCATCATTTTCTTAACTTGTGGAGAGGGTGTAATCTTTTTTATTATATGAATGCTCGTACATCACAAAATACTTTTTTATTCGTAACATTCAAGCTTGCAATCTTCTCATTCACTATTACTGTTAAATATCATGGGAGGGGGAACAGCCACCCAATACATCTTTATAATTTGCATCACAAATAATGGCCACTGTCAAGTCTGTCGGAAAAAAACCTCTTTACCCAGTATTCCTCCCATCCTCTCTAACTATTTAAATTCAGATTTTTATCAGGCATCAATCTTTTGATCTCATCCCTTTAATATTTCCTAAGTCAAAATTTAATGATTTATAGAAGAATGTATCAAGATGTGAACAGATTGGAAATATTAACTTGATAAATGATTAAATATAAAACATAAACGGTACCAATTTTGATGCATCAGATGCGTATTTCGACAAACAATGTCTCTTCAGAGATGCTAAAGTCAAAAATATTAGAAATCCGAAATGAGAACAGACTTGGAAGAGTTGAAAGAACCCAAAATATCAAATAGTGGCGCCAAATCCTGCAACGGATCAGAGCTATGCATGAGGGAGATAATCCTTAATTTTGAAATGGATTTCTTAATTCTATCACAGCAAAATTTTATCCGTATATTATATATTATTTCATTTTAATTGTGATACCACAATTGCTATATGAAAAGAAACATACACTAAGAATACTCTACATATGTATCATAGTAGAACATCACATTGTAAGCAAAAACATAATACTACTTCAAATCTGTGGAGTTAATCAAGGATACGTGTACGTCACGTACATTGTTCTGAGCGTGATTGCAGCCAAATGGTCTTAAATGTATGATGAATATTCTAACCAAATATTCATAACCAAACAATGAATAAATAAACTATTTTCCCTAATCATCTGAGAAGCTTGTGTGGACCTTGTGAAGGCAAATAACGAATACAAGACGTGTCCCGCTTCTCAAAAGTGACTTAACGTCAGTGCAACAAATCGACGTCATTGCTCAAATATAATTATGAACTTTGATTACCTGTATAATATGAACGTAAATCAATACACCTTTAATATTTTTAAGATATACATTGATTTAACATCAAAAACTAATTTTCGAAAAAATAATAACTGCACATATACAGTACACAATCTATCATATACCAAACAATTACTTGGTTCCAGTTTGCAATAAAAGGAGTCTGAAGAAAAAGACAGTATGACAGACGGGCGGACCAGGGTAACAACGATATATCCGAACTTTCTTTTGGAAGTGCGCGTATAATCATTTGTGCGTCTTTGTACAGAGTATTCCATCATTGGCCATTACTATAATTTAAAGGTGAAGATAACTAACAGCATTCAATCTTGGACCAATATAATATGACTCTATCATAGAATATTATTGTAAATGACTTTTAAAGTTTGTTATTATCGAGTTAATTGAAATTTTAATTTCTGTTACTTTCTCACAAAATACCAGCGAACAGTCTTTGATTTGCGCTTCTGCATAGCCGTTAATTTGTTATAAGACGGGATGAATACTACATGCACTGTAGATATCATTACCTTTGTTTTTAACTTTCCTGTAATGTTTTTTTCTTGTAATGTTTTCCTTTGGGTCGAATTTCTTGTTTCTTAACTGGCATATTGACTCTCTAAGGACACCTCTGCTAAGTCTGTCGATTGCCTACAATAATCAAATAATTTGACTAGTTTTTGCATTTGTACTGCACAAGATAAAATGTGAGTGCTGAAAGTACTTAGTCTCAAGCTATCAAAAACACCCGAATCACTTCCTGCGAGGATCAAGTTCCAATGTGATATCCATGGGTAAGTAGGTACAAAAAATATCTTCCTTTTGGTCAAAATAGGAGCATAAGCAAAGTCAGTGTGGCGTGTCAAACGCTGCAATATTTTTACCTTTTCCATTTGCATTGTCTAATTTTTTTAAATTTGTATTGTGAATGTTTTCATTTATATTCTATATTTTTCATCTCTCCCTTCTCTTGCCATTCCCGCATCAAACCCTGAGATGCACCTTCACCAAAGGCTCGGCATTTAAAAGTTAGAATCACTGATCTCTTGGATATGGCTTTTATCCCTTGTTGCTGGAGATGTTGGCACGTAAAAGAGCCCCCACTACTACGGCCCCATGCGCTAAGGATAGATTTAAATTTTTGGTACTTCACTCACAGCTCAAAATCAGTGCAAAATACTCGACGGGACGTTGACTAATAAAATCCTTCATAGCAAACCCAAAATAAGCAATCACTCGGATACAGTACAGATGAAAGCTTACAAATGAAAAATATAGAATATAAATGGAACATTATAAAATACAAATGAAAAATACAGAATACGAATGGGAAATAATACAAATGAAAAAACATACAATTGAAATGAAAAATATAGAATAGAAATGGCAAATTATAAAATACAAATAAAATATACAATATAAATGAAAAAGGTCAAATATTGCAATGTTTATCATGCCATACAGCGCTTAATGCCGTAACAGTGGAGGTTTTTTAATATGCCAACACCTGCCGCGACACAACATCACCAAATTTAAAATCTCCTCTGAAAGACTTGCTTTGAAATTCCGAGAAACAGTCACTACCTAATTTTACGTCGCAAATCAAACGTGGCCAAGGCAACAATCTTGAACCCACGACTTTTCGGGCACGAACAAACGCTCTGACCACCGAGTGACCATGCCCAGTAATTTTTATTTCTATGCACACACGTAAAATATTTGTATAAAGACACGTAAAATATTTGTATAAAGACACGGAAAATAGTTGCTATAATCAAGGAGTAAATTCAGGTGCATTACTTAAAGAAAAATATTTTTCACTTGCTAGGTATCAAAATATATTGATAGCCGTTGGCACTCACAGACCGTCAAGTCAGAAAGTAACCTGCGATAACTCGGAAAATCGCCTTCCTACAGTATGAAAATCTTCCCAAGAAAACGTGAGTTATCGCGTACCCTAGAAAGCGGATGGACAGACAGACAGAGTGATTTGCTGTAGGAATCCGATTATTATCTTTAAATTCTATTAAAATTATCTCAAACTGTCACGAGCCATAAATTGTGATATTATCTATTAATATTAGATAATTCAAAGTTACATAACTCTTTCAACACAAAGTCGATAAATCTGAAACTCGATAGGGGTCTTCCTTTGCCTAATTCAAGTATTATGTATAAAATTAAAAAAAAAAAAAAAAAAAAAAAAAAAATCATACCAAGGAATTTAAGTTATAGAATTTCAGAGACAATGCTGACAAACAGTGATTATTATCGGGTATCCGCCAGAGGGCGGGGCCACGTAGGTCAATTGTTATATCTGGAGCACATTTGTTGTTTTACACCCGACGATATAAATGTTATTATATATTTTTTTTTTTATATTGCTTCTGATAATTTTGTTTCGCATTAGACTTGAACCCGCATCAAAAGTGCATTTTTTCTTAAGAAATATTCACCTCTGAATCAGTTTAGAAAATAAATGGTTTATATGACGACCGAGGAGTCGTCTTAATATATATACAATGTGAAGATGTACGAGAATCACTTCTAGATGTAGACGCTGACAAATTTCTGTCCTTATGTATTTTATACTTTATTTAATTTCTTTAATCTTATAGATCAACTCCCGATAAGCTGAAGAGTCACATGATTCAAGTTTTTCTCTACTTCCGTCTAATGTCAATGGATTTCTTGAAAAGGAGCACACCACACATGTTATAAGCATTGACTATCAGTTTCCGAAGGAAACTTGAAGGTCAACGTCATGAAGTCAAACTATGCTACCGAACGAAATGGCTTGTCAACAGAAATACACATATGAAATATGAAAGCCCTATCACCATGCCTGGGGGGGGGGGGGGGGGGGGGGGGGTTTGTCTGATAGACATTTAGGTGGTTAAACGATATCAAAAGTACTAACAGTTGTGTATTGATAATCTCGCTTGTAATATATACTGTATAGTATAATAATTTCATTATATGAACGCAAGGGGTGCAAAACGCTTCACAAGTATGGCCGCTATTTTCACCTATGCATTCTTCACACGCATTGTGCAGAAATGCGTGGGAAATGTTCCACCATATGCGCAATAAAAAATGACGCAAAGCATCCAACGTTGCAGAGGGTTTCCATTTCATCCCAAAAATGTTCTGTAGGGGAAAATCCGGTGACATCGCACACCATGGTAGCACATTCACGTTTTGCTGCTGTAGGTAGTCACTAACAACGTGTGCGGTATGCAATCGTGGGTTGCTTTGCTACAGAATGACGTTACGCTGGTTGCTGTGAATGAATGGAATGACGTGCTGACGTACAATCTCATAACGGTAGCGTACGCCGATTAAATTGCCCTCCATTATGGGGTCCTTTCATGGGTTGTAAATCTAACCCAGACCACAACGCTCCCTCTGTCGAAATGGCGGTGCTTATTGACGCAAACGTCAATGGACCATTCTACGGTACGACCGACGGTAAGTCCGATCACGACCGTCACTGCTCGACACGTCCGTAAACAGAACTTCCGCCGCGCAATCTCTGTTATTGAAACGGCAATGCCTCCTACACCACTCTAACCTCGCAACACGGGTAACGCCAGAGTAGCACAGGACGGATAGCGGGGCGTCGAGGACGTTGGCCTCTCTCAGTCTGTTCCTTACGGAACTTATCCATCGATGCACAGAGATGCTTCTAGCCGATTGGAATCAATTAGGCAAATGTGACGGCCGTATATATGTATGTAGCCAACGTGACGTCACACGCGAGCGTCCTGATGGTGGGCAGTCCAGAACGTGCCAGTTTGCTGATATCATCTCCGTAAATCATTTACAATGTTAAGTGTTAATATGAACTCCTGAACTCCAATCTGCCTTGCTACATTGCTTTGCGACACCCCAGCTTCCAGTATCCCAACAACACGCAAACGATCATTTTAATCTTGCGAGGCATCTCTCGATCAAAGTTGTATTCCAAAACGCCACCAAGGCGAATCGAACACGATATTTAAAAAATTGAGTACTAAAACACGCGTTTAGTATATTAAACTAATTTAAGAATAAAGAGCAATCAAAGAATACTTTTTATGTCTTTATGTAGATCTAACTTCTAAGTGTACACAGCTTCTCTTTTCCACTTGTATGTATGTACCTGTATAATAACAGGCCGCGCAAGAGCGCGTCCTCTCCCGATATGGGTTTTTAAAATGTACATGCCTTTCAGTGGGCTTAATGTAAAAATAATTTTTAAAGATTTCTTCCAAAAATTACTGTAATGTATGTATTAATTGATTATTGAAGTTATTGTTAATCTTAGAATTTGATTTGTATAATCTCTAGATAGATAAATCAAGCGTATGTAAAATTTAATAAATAATATAGTTGTCAAATTGTACTGCGTTTGTTTCGGGTTCAGTTTATTTAATTCTACCACTTTTCGCTCATGAAATACAAAACGGATATTCAGTGTTTTGTGGGTTCAAGATTAGATTTGCGGATTCACATAATTAGTAATGAATTTAAGTTGTCATGAGGTGATAAGGCGAGTCGAGTCTAGACAAGTAAAATACCCTGTAAAGTCGTTTACCTTCTGCGTAAAATTGTCTGTACTAATCAATTTTGCTGACTAAAATACATCTTAATTAAAGTATGACTTCACAATTAACTCTTCAACCTGTAGTGATGCACAAAATGCATATCGTCAGTGTGGTCCGATCTGATCTAAAGAAATAACAATAATAATTTTAAAAAATAGAAAGATTTCTTCATATTTTCTGCGGCGTGATACCTTTGACGCTTGCGTATCTTCTGCAGCGTGATACCTTTGACGCTTGCGTATCTTCTGCGGCGTGATACCTTTGACGCTTGCGTATCTTCTGCGGCGCGATACCTTTGACGCTTGCGTATCTTCTGCAGCGTGATACCTTTGACGCTTGCGTCAAGTTACTTTCTTGAGTATATTTGTGTTGCATTATCAGTATCAAAAGGGGGAAACTGTGAGGAAATAAACTTATGTTTAAAGATACATTAAGCAAAATCTTTGTAATTGTTTACCACCGTAAGATCAAGCCATTTGCTCTCAAAATCGTCGTCTGAAAGGGTCTCAAGTTTTGTATGAGCAATGAAATTTCTGTAGAGATGAATTCGTTCAATGTCGTCTCCTTCTCCCGTGTTGTCCAAATTTGGTTGAACATTCCATTTCTGTACTGGTTTTTTCACTTTTGTGGTATTTCGCAACAGCTTGTATAGGAGTGATATGTCGAAATTCTTTGATGAAACCACTGCCCGACTCTCTAAAGGGTAACAAGATGTGAACAATTTGCAATAAATCCACAGAAATTGATGACTTATTGGTCACTCGATGTTAGTTAAAAATAGTTATCCCCAAGAACTACGAAATCTATGTCTATCCTGTTCTGCAGAATATAACAAGATGACATGTGTTCTGTTAGAAAACACATGCTCCCGAAAGTATCTGATACTGATAAAAGACTTTAAATAATAGAATAAAATATATGTTATAGTAATACTATGTTATTATATAGGACTCGTCCTATAATCAGTGCTCTGGGGATGGAAAATTGACAGATTGGTTTATTCCTTTATATAGTGTAAGCAAAATTAAAGACTTTCAAATGATAAAGACGTTTAATCACTATGCCTATTTTGACCTCACCCAGGTACTAAAATCCCTACCCCTGGGATCATTAAATTAAAAATTTTGTAAAGGGCAACTTGCTCCTTCTAAATACCATACCAAATCTCTACCAGACCATTTTGGCCTCTCTCTGGTATTAAGTCTCTTAACCCTTGGATCATGGAATTTACAATTTTGGTGGAGGCATTCCTGCTCTATATGATTATGCATTTAGATTTTCTTACAGATGTGTCGAAGACCTTTTTTAAAAAAAAGGTCAATTTGTGGCAGTCTTGCTCCACTTTTAAGAACCCTGTGGTCCGAAAAATTTATTTACAATTTACGCCCCGAAGATACTTCATGGGTAGTTATCAAGAAGAAGCTAAAATGTTCGTTAACGGATGACGCACAACAACGGGTGCATACCAACAGTCAGCTGATCGAAAATGATGAGAAATGTAGTGCAGGCATGCTATTTTGGTTGAACTTTAAAATTAGTCATCCACACCTTGGAACAATTCATTGTATTCCAAATCAGCATGAACTAGCTTGTGTGAAAAGGCTAAGATAACGAACAGTACTCAATCTTGTAATTCCTCAATTGTTGATTGGTTGGTTGTTTGTTTTACGTACCTTCAAGAATATTTCGCCCATATTGAGAGGTCACCAGTTGTAGGTGAATTGCCACAAATTTAGACCTATGATTATCGCTCAGGACCGTAGCCACGAGGGTTCTGTAACATGCCAACGCCTGCCGCGACATTGGACATTGGTTTTTAAGGTCATATCCGAAAGATCCGCGATTCTCTCTTCTGAATGCCGCGTGTTGGTGAAGCAATCACAACCTTTGCATACGACTTAGGTTTGACGCGGCCATGGCAGGAGTGGGGCGCAAACTCACGAACTCCCGGTTGCGAAGTTCAATTGTCCATTTGAACTTGTATTCCTACGAATATTTCCATATTTTTCATATCGGTACTTATTCATTTGTGATAATTATTTTATTATTCTGAGTTTGAAGCTTATTGAAAATGCCCAATTCAAATTAAGGAAAAGTTTAGAGCAGGTCCCTCTAAATCTATCTGTTTAACACAATCGCTATTTCATATCAACAAACTAGTGATGTTTAAAGAACAACAAATTAAAATACTCTACAATAAAAAGCGACCACAGATTTCAGCCATCGTAAGCCAAGACTGGATTAATCTAACGACAAAACATTTCGGACACAGTGTCAGAAAACTAAAGTGTTGATTGTTCAAAGCATTTCAGACTGAATATGGCCCAGGTGTGTCAAGTAAACATAGTTATGATACATTTGGAAATAAACACTAATTTACTTGGGAAAAGGCATTCCAGTTGGTCGGGTGTGCACTTCCAATTTGATGTTCTTAAAGAAGCACCCCACGTCGATAGATGATTTGCTAGATCGCTTGGTGAAATATGTCCGTCAAACGTGAGCTGAAGAGCATATGTTGCAATGCTTTCAAGTTCCTTATAGCGCCTAAGATTGAGTTCCTCCTTACTAAAGGCATTCGCATCTGGAAATATAACGATGCCATACCCTGCTTTTATACAAATATTCTAATTTGATAAAATAGTTCAAAAACGCTTAGAAATCCCCATACCGTTAGCCCCATTAGGAAAAATCAAACTCTACAGGCTAACATTACATAAAGACATCTCTATCACACATAGTTGGTTAGCCGTAGTTTCAGTATAGCGTCACTGAATAGTTTATAAATAAAGCGGTGCAGATTTGAAATAATTAAGTAAAACGATACTGGTTGAGACACAAGACAAATGACGTAAATCGGACATAAATGAATCCAGTACTGTCTCCCCGGAATATTTAGCCGTTGCGATATTTTCCAAATGTACAATTTAAAAAAAAACAAACCACAAGCCATGCCATTAAAACAAATACTGAATGACATGTACGTAGTAGGAATTGTATGTGTATCATGATCTATAATAACCTTATACATTACATGTTGTGTATCTTCGCGCTATAAGAAGGCTAAGATAACTAACAGTATTTAATCTCGTAATCCCTATAGAAAATACAAATCAGAGAGATGGGCAAACACGGACCCCTGGACATACCAGAGGTGGGATTAGGTGCCTAGAAGTAAGCATCCCCTGTCGACTGGTCACACCCACCGTCAGCCCTACATCTCGATCAGGTAAAGGAGCAATCCGCAGTCAGAATCAGTGTGTTCAGCTGATTAATGTTAATTAGAACTAGTATTTAACACACACACATACACACAGCATTGATAGCAATTAAATGCATTTCTCAATTGCAGTAAACTAGCTACTATTCATTAATTGACAATGATGAAATCCCATCTACGTGTAGCTCTTCCCAAAATGCCTACAAATACTCATATGTTCAAACGATGATGCAGGAACAACAAGAACATAGTCCTCTAGTAAATGACTTTGAGTAACCAAACATTAACAAAAGGTGCACATACTAAATAGACAATATAAAGACAAATATCATTTAAAGTTGCATGTGAAATATACTTGACCTTCTAGTACATATAGATTCGTCACGTTGCTTTCCAGAGTACTGTTTTGTTGCTTGAGTTCCAATCTATACACTCCTTCGTCGGAGGCTAGTATGTTATGTATGATTAATTTTGTGTTTCCTTTGCATGTGCATTCAGAATATTTTGGTGTGTTAGTGTCTAAGATTTTAAAGATCTTGTTGACGCGTCGCTTCCAAATAAAGGTGTTCACATTGCTATGGGTATTTGTGGCGGTTAACACGATACTGGTACCTGGGCTAACGTAAACTGTTTCGGGAGAAAGAATAACTTCACCTAAAAGAAGTTTCGGAAAAATAAGTTCACATATGAAAAATAGAAAACACATAATCTGTAAATTTTTCAAAATATATTTCTTGAACATAATCACAGTTACCCATTTATTGTTTTGTGATGCCGTCTTCTCGAGTTCTGCTGCTGATTCCTGTTGTGTGTGTGGGTCCTTTCGAGCTTTGCGTTGACCTGTTATGTGATATGGGGATCATTTTAAAAATTGCAGAAGCTTTACGTTGTATTGTTTTATGAATACCGATTGTGACAGTTATATGATAAATATCCATGATCTTAACACATCTGTTTTAAGACTCGTAATTGTTTTAGAATTTAAATGAAAGATCCAAGAGGTTTTTTTTTATTTTTTTTTTATTTTTTTTGTTTTTGTTTTTGTTTTGTTGTTGTTGTTGTTGTGGTTGACCTTTTGTACGATTTCAACATAAAAGAGCTGCATCAACTAGCGCTGGAAGTGAATGGGTTATGTGTTTATAATACAGTGAAATTGGAATTGGCGTCGATTCCAAGAAATAGGAATCCTTATGCTGGTGAATTGAGTGAGACCTTTGATTACGATGAATAGGGAGAGTCAGACAGAATTTTCAATTTTTAAAACATTTTAATTGGGGAGAATTTACTTGCGATTTATTTGCAGATAGTAAAAATTTTAAAACGAAGAAATCAGTCACTAGATCCTGGAATCCTGGCTCCGCTGGTGTAGACGCTTTTGCTCAAAATTGGGCTGTGGAAAATTGTTGGCTATCCCTCCCCCCCCCCCCCCCTTAGATAATATGTAGAGTTTCCTGTCGTCATTTACAATTGTGTAATGCATTTGGAACTATGGTTGTACCAAAATGGAAGTCCGCTGTATTTTTGGCGTATGATTTAGGATAAGAAAAGAAACAATTTCAAATCTTTTG
Source organism: Ostrea denselamellosa (assembly GCA_024699665.1). Taxonomy (NCBI): domain Eukaryota; kingdom Metazoa; phylum Mollusca; class Bivalvia; order Ostreida; family Ostreidae; genus Ostrea; species Ostrea denselamellosa. The sequence continues at coordinate 1,322,043 of JAMZEH010000045.1, read as the reverse complement.
TCAGAAACTATATTGAGTATGAGAAGCCGAAAAATTTCTTTTTGATAGGAATAGGATCGGGTAAAAACAGTGTTTTTGCAATGAGTTATTTTCCTAAAAATGTTTTAGTTTTACAGGTAGATTTTAGGTGTTGATAAAGGTATATACATGTAATACCTTGTGTTTGCGAGGATGAAATAGTGATGATGTGCCAACGGACCAAAAACGTATATACGGTGCCATGTACAATCAAAGACATCTGATTTTTCATTTGTGAATTGTGCCATGCATAAATATTGATAGACATCCGAACATTTATAATGGAATATGTTATGTACTATTGTGATATCTGAATTTACGTTCATAAGTGCCATGCACTATGATGAGAAAAGTTCATCACAATACATGTATTACACCACGTGATTTACTGATGTGATTTGTTTCAAGATTCAATTTGATAATATTAATAATAATCACTGTGCTTATTATGGAGAAGATATGTGGAGTAAATATTTGTTCAATTTAGTTACAGATGAGAAATGTGCATATTTCTTATACAAGAGCTCGGGAATTGCTTATCAAAACATTAAAATCAGTTGGTTTGAATGGTAAATAATTTGGTTTACACATTTTTCGCAGTGGGGGCGCGACAGCAGCTGCTAATAGTGGCGTTAGTGATCAATTACTTGCAATTCACGAGAGGTGGAAATCTGATTTGTCATGGGATAATTATATCAAAGACTCTGTAAAACCAATTAAGTGTCTCAAAGCAGCTCAAAATTTAGATCGTTGATGTTTTAAGACATTTTTCTCTTTGATTTTCTAAATGTGCTGTGAGCAGCATTCCTACGTTATGTATTCTTGGTTTTTATTCTATGAGCATTTAATCTATTTATATTCGGACGAACGTAGTGAGGAAGAATATAGAACGTTCTTAAACCAGAAAGTAACCAAGCTTGCCTTTATATTACACGTAGTATTTATTACGATTTTTTCTCTCTTCTTTTTGCGTATGACCTATGATCTATAGTGAAAATATATGAATTTCATGTTACATTCATCCTTCCTGATAAATACACGGTTACACAACAAATTGTCAAGGAGGTACTCGAAAGCATTACAATGGATGACTTCCTTTTCAACCATTAATGAAAATATGAATATCAGCAATTCATTTCAAATTTCACTGCCTTGCTGATAAGCTCAGTTGGTTAGCACGTCGACTGATCACGGGTTTCAGTTCTCCAGGGTTTTGATTTTTTTCAGATTACTTTCTACTAAAACTGCATCTTTTTAACGAAATAACGTAATTTTGAAAATTTTCAATTTCGAAATATTATTGTACATATCCTCCACTTTTCATCCACATCAAATTTCTATGGTGTAGCATTGCTCATTCAAATCTACCACATTTTGACTTAGGGTTGTCACTAGGAATTTTTTAAGGCGAGTCCAGGACTCATGGTTTATAAGCAGCTCAAGTCCCATGAAATGTGATGAGTCCCATGCAAATTTTATGAGTCCTTTTTGTATGAGATCTTCAAGAAATATAAAATGAGGTGTAATTTTTCCGCACCCCTATTCAGAATGAACACAATATGATATTTTAAATTCCTTTGTTCACTTTATTTTCAAACAAATTGCAAATACTATTAATAACTCTGATTATCTGCCCAATGCATAATTGTGATAGGCCATAATTAAATGTAATAATTCGTGATTAGGCCTCTGATTACCGACAACCTTTAATAATCGCCTGTTTGTTTATTTATGATTGTTTTACGTCCCGTCAGGAATATTTCACTCATATTGAGACGTCACCAGCTTTAGGTGAAGTACCACAAATTTAGACTTACGCTAGTACCGTAGCAATGAGTGTTCTTTAAAGTGCCAACGCCTGCCACGACACAGGACCTCCGTTTTTCAGGTCATATCTGAAAGACCCGTGCATGCGGGACGTTTGGCGAAGGAGCAATCCGTTTGAAGCAGCCAGGGCACTAGTCGGCTCAAACTCATGACCCCCCACCCCCCACCCCCGTATGAAGCGAACGCTTTAACCACTGAGCTACCGCGAGTCCATAACCGTCCACGCGGTCAGCAAATTGCACTACAATTCGTCGTCAACATGACGACAAATATTAATATAAATAGGACATATTGGAATGGTAAATAATTATTGTGATGGAATAGATTTGTTTATCGGTGATCTGTAAATCATAACAACCACGCTACTTTTCGATTCCGATAAAATGGCTACCGGAAGACGACGAATTTATAAGTTTAACTAAGACGCAGATTTTTTTTAGATAGATAAATAATAGAAACAAAAACTTTATCGTTGAAATTCAATTTAATCATCTCTACAAGTGAACAGATCAGTGGATGTAAAGGTGAAGATAACTAACAGTATTCAATCTTGTAATGAGTGGGTGTATCTTATTCAAACCTACTTGACTTGCACTAACAAGCAACTGATACACAGTGAACTCGGTGGCGCTAGGTCGGTTCACAACATGTCGCCGGGGTTTTCCATCTGTGGGCGAACATTTGGTCTAATTTTCACTCGAGTCCGGGATTGTGGAATATGAATAAATAAATAAATAAATTTTCTTTAAAATCCCATTTGAAGTCATCAACACGTTTTGGTAATTTGTACATCATTTAAATAACACACCCTGCAAGTCGTATCATAATAATAGCCATCTTGGAAAAAATACCCACTCTCAATTGTTTCTATACTGTAATCTAGGAATTTATCAGATTATCGTGATACAATCAAAATGACTTCAAAGAAGCATTCAATTTTAATTTTTTTATTTTCCACAATCCGGAAGGCACACTCACAAGTTTGAACAACTATTTCAGTATTTACGGGAAAGGTATTAAGTTATTTAGTTGATAGAACTTGTTACCAATCCCTTTGTGTGTGCATATGGGCAGGGATCAGCTATTTGTAAATAATAACGGCCGTCACTTTTGAAATTGAAATAAACAAGAATATATTTTTTTTATGATTCATAAAGTTGGATTTTTAATTTTGTTATATGAAAGAGAAACAATAAACAATTTAATCTTTTTATTTTAAGAAATAAAATTATTATTACCGAATTTGTATAAAATTGTCCAACCTTTGCGCATGCTTGTAAGAGATTTTCCAACCTATGTGTCAAAAATGCATTTTTTAAAAATACCTTTACTTAACACATTTTTATATACAACTATTCTAAAAGATGGATGTATACTTTACAATTCTAAATAAAAATAATTAATATTTGCTTATCATTATCCCGAGAAAAATAGCTTTGAAATTGAATAACGGACGTTACGAGTGTCGGTCAACATGATGGGTTAACTTTAAACATTGAAATTAATGTAATAATATTAAAAATACACGAATTTTTTATATTTAGCATTAACTTTATAGCATACTAAACGGATTCTTTACAATAACGTTTGTGTAAAAGGATTAAAATAATAAATTTTCGCACATTTATCAAAGGTACACATGTGTCGGTCAAATTCGTAACGTCCGTAATTTGGGTTGTAAAATGGATTTTACAATCCGGAATATAGAATCGGTTCGGTTTTTTCTATTAGTTTTACCACACATTTGCAGTAAACGTCATGAAAAGCGACAGTGATGGAAAATGGAGGCAAAGTGGGTGAGTTTGTATTGTCGGTCAATAACTTCTTACAAATAACAGACGTCACGCTAATTACTGAATTAGATTCATATTAAATTTAATGATAAAATGGACAAGCCATGTTCTCCAATGTGTTTAAATCTATAATAGTTATTGTTTGACACAAAAGTTTAAGTATTTTTATAGATCTATTATGACCATAGAGGTCATTTGGTGTTCGGCAGTTAAATTTTGACTGATATAAATATACGGATGCGACAAGTTGACACATAACAATGTCAAACCATAACTGCTGAAGCACAGTGATTATATAATGTTACGTAGAAATTTTATGGATATATTTTTTTCAATAAGATAGAAAGAAAATATAATATTTACCATTGCTTATCTGTTGAAGTCGCTTCTTTCTCCTATCTTCGTACATTGTTAACATAACAATATTTGGCTGTTACATGTTGACAAGAAATTGAAAAACGGATATGACATATTGACACCTTTTCTGGTCAAAAAATAACTTCTGTACGCAGTATGATAATATTATCATGAAATTTGGAGTATTTGTTTATATTTTAAGGTAATTAGCAATTTAAGTATATACTTTAAACCAAATATCAGATTCTAAATCTATTTTTTTAACATCATATAAGAAAAAATAATCTCATGATTGGATGTTACAAGTTGACATGTTATTTTGATTGGATGTGACACATTGACTCTTTATTATTTGTCTAATACCATTTTCAAATGTTTTGATACATGTACATTATTTTTTTCTAAAAAGTAAAAACTAAATAAAAAGCAGTTCAGTATTTTTTCATGAATTCATAATATATAATTTTGAAAATATTATTCTTTTAATTTACAATCATACAGAGTCTAAGAAAGAGAAAATCCAAAAACATTGAGCCTTTAAAAGAAAAGACTACCAATGCAGAGAGAGCTAAAAGGTACAGATTTATTAACTGCACATCTTTTTCTAGAATATTGTAAACTGTACACACATAATTTATGACTTGCTTGAGAAAATAAATCCAGTTACACACTTGTAAGTGAAAATTAATCAAGTTCCATTTGAAATAAAATGCACATGTGTATTGAAACATATCTCGTACATGTAACAGGTATAGAGAACATTTAAAGAAAGATAGTAAGAAATATAAAGAGCACCAAGAAAAAGAAAGAGAAAGAAAGAAGTTAGCATGGAGGAAAAGAACAGAGGAAAAGAAAGAAGCAGATCGCATTAAAGCTAGGGAGAGACAAAAGAGGTTATTTTGTTTTAAATATACATTGCTGTAAATGAAACAGATGAAATTTATCAGCTAGATATTTATAAAAAAATTTAATATGTACTTTTTAAAAATTGAAAATTTGAAGTTGCATTGGGAAATGACAATGCAATTTCAAAATGTTTGCTTAAAACATTTTCAAATTGAAATGAAGAACAAGAGGATTTTTTTTGTTTATGCGCAGGTTTCGAGAGCGTCAGAAGGAGATGGGAATAAAAACTATGTCCAATACCACATCAACAAAAGTCCTGACTAGAACTGAAAGGGAGAAACAACGGATGTATTGGCGCTTAAAGAAAAGAGAATCAAGAGAAAAACAAAACAGTCAGAAAAAAAGAAGATTGAAAGAAAGAGACCGTGATTATCGTCAAAAGCAGAGAAACTCAGAATCAGGACCTAAGAGAAAGAGAAAACAACACATACCGAAAGATGAAGAGCACTATGCAGACATGGTAGAAAATATATTAGAGAATGCAACTCCTAAAAAGAAAGAAGCTCTGGCAAAGAGAAATTTATTTGCAAACAGTCCACTCTCAAGAAAAAAATTAAAATTAATGGATCATTCATTCCATGCAATTAAGAAGATTGTCAGAGAGAACAAGAAAGTGAAAAAAACGATCCTGCATAACCTCTCATTTCTTAAGAAATACAGATTGAACAGATTATTATCAAAATACATAGGAGTCAAAGAATCTGAATTTACTAGGAGAGAGAAAGACTTGCAAGAGAGGAAAAGAAGATCTGATGCAGTTTCAGATAGTGTAAAAAGAAAGATTGAACACTTTTACACAAGACCTGATATCTCTACAAATTTACCAACATCTAAGAGAATCAAGAAAGATTTGAGAGAAAGAAGAATTCTGGACAGGCCAATCAAACAAACTTTCACTGAGTTTAAAGAACTAAACGCCGCAACACCAATAAGTTTGTCAACTTTTAAACGAAACAAGCCAAGAAATGTTGAATCAACCAGAAAACAGCCATGGTATGGATGTCTTTGTGAAGTATGTACAAATGTTGAGCAGAAGTTGAGATCTCTTAGACAATTTGCTGCAAAGAATGGATCAAACATCAGTATAAAAGACAAGTACGAAGCAGTCTCTTTAACATTATGTGGAAAAGGTTCCAACACATTCCATGACTACAGATGCTTAAAAAGAGAATGTGGGGAATGTGGTGTTGACAGAATTTTTCAGTATTTTGAAAATCTTGCAAAAAATACTACCCAAGAATCTGTAAGATATACAAAATGGGAGCGAGTTAAGAAACTGTACAAGGGAAAAGAAATCACACAAATTCAACCTGTTACCCACTGTGGATCCTTAACAAAAGTACTTACAGAGTTGTCGGAAGAACTACAAAGCCTCTCTGAACATCTTTTCATTGCTGCTTGGCAACAAAGTCAATTTTCAAATCTACAAAATAAAGTTCCAAAAGATTGGGTAATTCTGAATATGGATTTTTCAGAAAACTACTCATGTATAGCCCAACAGGAAGTTCAGAGTGCACACTGGGGTCACCAACAGGCCACAATTCACCCAACAGTGGCATTTTATCAATGCCAGGATAACAACTGTGAGGAAACAGTAATTGAATCCCTTGTTTTCATTTCAAATGATTTGAACCACAATGCACATTCTGTGCAAAGATTTGTCATAGAAGCAGAAAAACATCTTACGAGGAATCGAGGACTTACGATTAAAAAGATGATACATATGACCGATGGCTGTGCAGCACAATATAAATCAAAGACCCCATTTACGGACATCTCATATAGTTTGGAAGACTTCGGACATCCTACAGAACGCCACTTTTATGGCTCTAGACATGGAAAGGGTCCCTCTGATGGGGCAGGTGCTGTAGTTAAAAGTGCTGCAAGGAGAGCCGTAAATGGACAGAATATAGTCATAAATAATGCAAAAGATCTTTATGATTTTGCTTGTGAGAAGCTCACCAAAGATGAGAAACATTCGAAAAGAACCATCTTCTATGTGGATAACATAAACCACAATCGACCAGAAAGAAGCCAATCAAAGACTATAATGGGTACGCGTAAACTACAGTGTGTCAGAAGCATTGAAAGAAACAAAATAGCTACAAGAAACTTGAGTTGTTTTTGTGACAACTGTGTGAATGATGGTACAAACTGTATAAACAAAGATTATGTTGGTCCTTGGATAATCCAAAGTATGCAGCAAGTAGGGTAAGTTTGTTTTCAAAGATTAATTATTCAAAACAGCTTATGTGAAAAACTGATTTTATAATCATTCTATATGCTTTAACGTTGCCAAGTTGAAACCTTTTTTATGTTAGAATCCCAAACTATGAAATTCTGCTTTTAGTGAAGGGCGATGTAGACACAGAAACATAAACAGGAGAGGAAGAACAAGAAGAGGAAGAGGAGAGGGACCTTGCGCCAGAACCGGAAATGAAGAACCAGATTTAGGAGACATCAATAGGGATGCAGAAATAGGGATCCAGAATCAGGGGACTGCTCCTAGGGTCAGAGCAGGTGGTCCACCGGTGAGGGGAAGTAGTCACACAGTCAGAGGAAGAGGTCCCAGGGTCAGAGGAGGTGGTCCCAGGGTCAGAGGAGGTGGTCCCAGGGTCAGGGGAGGTGATCCCACAGTCAGGAGAGGTGGGCCTAGGATCAGAGGAGGTGGTCCAAGACTCAGGGGAGGTATACAAAGGCAAAGAGCAAGTTCTTCAGAAGGTATTTCTACTGTTCAGAATGCATAATATATGTGTAATGAAATTCTCAAATCAAATGTGATTTTGTTTTGTTTTTTAGATAGAATTTTATTCATTTGTGTTTTGTTTTATTTTGATAGAATTAATATTCTTTTTTTAAAATTTGTTTTGCAGAGTCAAGTGATAGTAGCCAGATAATGTTTGAAGAAAATGAGCTTGAAGGAGACATGTATGTGTCAAAATCTATTAAGCGGTATCTTTTCAAATTAATTTAAAAAATATATGCAAAATTTCCAACAAAGGGAAAAATAAATTTTTTTGTGTGTGTATTGCAGCTCAGCAGATGGATTGGACATAAGTGCACTTTTGATGCTACTGTAAGTAAAGTTATCATAAAAATGCTTGATTTGTTCAAAATGGGAAAATGATTTTTGAAAATTTAAATGTTTATATTTAGGGATATGCCAGAGCAATTGGAATTTGAGAAGGAGAAGAATGTTAGAATAAGAAATGCGACTGCACTTTCAGAAGAGCTGGATGCAGAAAGACCAAAGGAGGTTGTGATATTGGAGGAGTTTGATGCATTAACAAGGGCAGAGGACCCAATTATGGAGGAGGTGTATGCAGTAACAAGGGCTGCTGGGCACCCACTTACAGAGGAGGTGCATGCAGTGACAAGGGAGGAGGACAGACATATAAAGGAGATGGATGCAGTAACAAGGGCTGCTGAGGACCCACTTACAGAGGAGGTGTGTGCAGTTACAAGGGAGGAGGACAGACATATAAATGAGATGGATGCAGTAAGAGACAAGAATGCCCTTTTAGAAGAGGTGGATGTAGTTACAATGAAGGAAGATACAATAACAGAGGAGCTGGATGCAGTAACAAGGGCTGCTGAGGACCCACTTACAGAGGAGGTGTGTGCAGTTACAAGGGAGGAGGACAGACATATAAAGGAGATGGATGCAGTAACAAGGGCTGCTGAGGACCCACTCACAGAGGAGGTGTGTGCAGTTACAAGGGAGGAGGACAGACATATAAATGAGATGGATGCAGTAAGAGACAAGAATGCCCTTTTAGAAGAGGTGGATGTAGTAAGAAGTAACGAAGATACAGTAACAGAGGAGCTGGATGCAGTAACAAGGGCTGCTGAGGACCCACTTACAGAGGAGGTGTGTGCAGTTACAAGGGAGGAGGACAGACATATAAATGAGATGGATGCAGTAAGAGACAAGAATGCCCTTTTAGAAGAGGTGGATGTAGTAAGAAGGAACGAAGATACAGTAACAGAGGAGCTGGATGCAGTAACAAGGGCTGCTGAGGACCCACTTACAGAGGAGGTGTGTGCAGTTACAAGGGAGGAGGACAGACATATAAATGAGATGGATGCAGTAAGAGACAAGAATGCCCTTTTAGAGGAGGTGGATGTAGTAAGAAGGAACGAAGATACAGTAACAGAGGAGCTGGATGCAGTAACAAGGGCTGCTGAGGACCCACTTACAGAGGAGGTGTGTGCAGTTACAAGGGAGGAGGACAGACATATAAATGAGATGGATGCAGTAACAAGGGCTGCTGAGGACCCACTCACAGAGGAGGTGTGTGCAGTTACAAGGGAGGAGGACAGACATATAAATGAGATGGATGCAGTAAGAGACAAGAATGCCCTTTTAGAAGAGGTGGATGTAGTAAGAAGGAACGAAGGTACAGTAACAGAGGAGCTGGATGCAGTAACAAGGGCTGCTGAGGACCCACTTACAGAGGAGATGTATGCAGTGACAAGGGAGGAGGACAGACATACAGAAGAGACAGATGCTTTGACAGAGGAGGCCACTTCTCAGCAGGATTTGTAAGTTAAACTTCATATTCTTGTCTTTTGAATGCTCTTTATTATTGATTATACATGGTTCTAGAAAGTTATTTAACCCATCAATGGAATTTTTTAAAAGATTTTCTACAGGGACTTATGTTTTAATTAAACATGGAACTCAACTTCTCCCAGCAGTTGTAAGTTAATGTTGATAGTTAAAATTGTGTTTGGTTATGTTCTTGATTTGTTTTTGATATGTTTAATTTATTATTCTTGATTATATTTAATTTGTAAATTTTTGCAATATTTTAAAAACATTCACCAACAAAGCCTTAATATGCACATAACATGAGCAAAAAACAAACAAACAAACAAAAACAAACAATGAATCCTGTTTTTAAAAAGAATTGCAGAAATTTGGAAGAGGGACATATAAAAAATAAAAAATCCATTTCTTTTAATGATGATTTTTTTTAGTAAAATTTTGGTTTTTATAATTTGGACATATATATCTTACAGGTGGTTGATTGGCCTTCTGTTGTATATTTCAAATATATTGCAAGGAGTGATAGATGGATCAAACAAGATATTGTTTACGATGTTGAGAGAAGTGATGTTCTTGTAAAACTGGCAGATCCCGTGGAAGAAAAAAGAGGCCGAAGAAGTTTTTTTCATTTTGAAGGTATGTATTAAAATTCAAATCCCTAAATTAAAACACCATTTCTTAAAATTTTGCTCTTTTTGATTATAATTTATAAAACTAATTTTTTTTCTTTTCAGATATGCTATGCTACCAGGCTCCTTATGATTTTCTTGGCTGATTGCCCCGTTATTATTTGACCATTGTCAAAATCTAAATATGTGCTGATTCATAATTTTTTTCTTATTATTTTGTTAAAGATAAAATTTTATTAGTAAACTTGAGTTGTATATTAATGAAGAACATATAAAATTAATTACTTAATAAAAATTATAAAGCTGAAGAGAGTTAAAATATCCCTACTACGAAAAACTGTGAGGGATGTTATAATGTAACATCCGTCACAGCGCTAAAAATTCATGGAAATGCTTTCAGTAGTTTTAATTAGTATTAGCAATATGTTTGAATGGAGTTGTATTTGACAAATTAACTTAATTGCATGTATAAAGCCATGTGTATTCTTAACAAAACTTACGAATTGCGTTAAAAAGCGTCGTCAATGTAACCTCCGTACCTACCTTACTTTAGTTTGTCAATTTGTAACATCCATTTCTGAATTGTTGTCAAAAAGTCAAATATAACATCCGTTTATTATACAGGATAAAAAATTCTTCAAGAAATAACTAATGTATCCTGTTCTGCTTTTTAATGAAAAACTAGTGTTATTTCCTCATTTAATGGAAAAAAGCACACGGTTAACATGATTTATGTGCAGAAAAACGAACGATGAAAATGCTATAGTACGAAAAATTGATGTCACCTCCGTAACGATTAATTGTGCCTTATTAATTTTACAGATAGGTCATAGAAATTTGTCAACTTCGTCCCAAGTAAAAGTGTGGTCAGGTCCATGCATATGATGGTCTTTTTTCGTTCTCTTTAACGCGAAATAACTTAAAAATTCACATTATGTGTGTCAACATAACGTCCATCACTTTTTGATCACCTATATTTGGATGCGATTTTCTTAAAAAATAAAAATGCAACTATCTTTTCTTATTAAATCCATGAAAGAAGGTATATATATAAATGTATTTAATAAGAAAAAATGTAAAAATATTGACACAATTTTTTTTACTGTGACGGCCGTTATAATTTACAAATAGCTGATCCATGCCCATATATATATATATATATATATATATATATATATATACAAACACACACACAATAAAATATGTTCAAATCACATCATTTCAGTTTTTTGTGAATATTAATTTCCTTACTTGTTTGTTAGGGGAGAGTGAAATCAACTTACCCTCCGGCTGGCCGACACGAAAAAGACAAAATTAAAAATAGAAACACGTATCAATTTCTGTCATTTAATGATGTACGGTGGACGGTTACCGACATTATTTTTTACATATAAATCGCATACTCGATTCAAATGCAGAATTATATAACTAAGAACTATGTGGTGTAAGGCTCGAATTCATCTAAGCCCTTGTGCATGGAACCCTAATTGTTATATGTGGATCGGGGGGCCTCCGTGGCAGAGTGGTTAGAGCACTGCGCTCAAAATCACAAGGCCTCTCACCTCTAGACGGCGCGGGTTCGAATCTCGCTCGCGCCGATATATGTGAGAAAGTTTGCCAGTTTACTTTCGGAAGGTCGGTGGTCTCTTCCCGGGTACATTGTATCTGGGTTCTCTCTTCCACCAATAAAAACTGGACGCCACCAGATGACTGAAAAATTGTTGAGTGTGGCGGAAAACATCAATCAATCAATCAATATATGTGGATCGAGAGCACATGAGTTGGAGATTTCCCAACCATCCATATAGTGTATCATTTAGCATATCTGCTAGTGAAAAAATGTTTATGCACACAATTGGCGCTGTGGTCAAGATTGTAGTCCTCGGCTAGCCTAGGGGCTATATGAACGTGATAGGTATCTAACGGTACTGAACGGTTCGCTCAATGTACTGAACGGTTCGCTCATTGTACTGAACGGTTCGCTCAATGTACTGAACGGTTCGCTCAATGTGCTGAACGGTTCGCTCAATGTAGTGGCCAGGTAAAATGGCGAAAAATAAACACTTTCTCGTTATATCGTGCAATTTGAATGAAAGAATTTGTTAATACTATGTTTTTGTTTCTTAACATCCGGAAATGGCGTGATGAATCCTAAAATATCATAATAAGCCCTTACAATATTACAGCACAGAGCCATAAATGAATAAAATTTTCATGTTTTACGCTGCATATTTAAATTTCATTCAAAATATTCTTTTGTTTGAAAAATATTTCCGAATTCAATCTTGCTCTGGTTATCATGAAATATAAAGCATTTATTACAAAACAAATGGACATAAATTCTGTTCATGCTTTTTAAAACTTTGACCAACAATTACAGAAATATGACTGCTGAAACTTTAACATTAACTTTTTTTGCGTTCCATTTCCTTATAATAAGCCTTTGTAACCGTGTACTGGAATCCTCGAGTGTGGACATCCCATGTAAATCTTTGCTCCTCTAATGTATACACAACCTACCCCCAAGAACCATGATTTGAGCAAAAGTAGAATCTACACCATGTTAGGAAGTTTTTATGCGAATTTTAACTTTTCTGGCCAGTGGTTCTTAAAGAGAAAATGATTCCACCCTATTTTTGCCTTTTCTTGATTATCTACCCTTCCAAGCGGATATGCTCCTTCATTTGACCAAACCTGAATCCCCCTTACCCAAGTATGCTTTATATCAAATTTAATTGCAATTGGACCAGCGGTTCTGAAGAAGTAAACATATTTAATGTTTTAAAGAGCTTACGGACCGACAGATAGACGAAGGCCAGACAAACGTGATCAAAAAGCTCACTTGAGTCTTTAGCTCAGGTAAGCTAAAAAACATTTAAATATTTAGAAAAAGAATTTTTTCTACAATTCCAAACAAAGTTGTATTTTGCATTCTGATATATGGTAAAATCATAATTATACAATTTTACACACTTTTTAATTTAATTTCTAAGCCGACAGCACTGATCAACTATCCTAGTAAAATTGGTTTACAACTTGCACTAGAGTGTAAATAAACGTAATTCTTTTATAAAACTAATCATATATTGCACAGATCAATGCGACCAAATCATGTATATCTACAGGTACGCATGTCTCACCACCTATTAGGCGAAGTCCTCGTCAGTTTACGAATATGATGAAGAAGTTAATCACACACGTTTAGCTACCTTACGAATGTTGTACTCCACGTGGATTTGATTACCTAATAAATGAATAGAAATAACGTTTCTTTGGTTATTTAGGAAATGTCATATGTGGAAACAATCTGACTAGTGTAGCGATTCACGTGAGTGGACCTAGGATCGTATATTAATCAGACTGTATAAGGAGAGGCTGTATCATTTAATATTGTATTAAATCGTGTATACGGTAAAGATATAGGAACTAATATTTCGAAGAAATATCTCGATGTTCTTTCAATCATTTAATAGTTCTTATATATTGTATCATAAGGACACCGATAAAAATGAAAATAAATAAATAAATTGATAAATGGGTTGATATATATTTTTAGCTTAGATTTCTTGTAATAAGTACAAATATAACATTTCTTACGAAATAAAGACTCATAAATTTTCAATGATGCTCAAAAGTTCAATTATATTCATTTACACTTTATACAAATTTGCCACATGTTTTGGACTTTATTGAGATAAAAGGAGTAATGATAATAACGATAAATTAACAACTAGACTTTTTGACATCATAGACAATGCTTCTTCAACAACAATTGTTTAAAGAAATATCCATATCTAGTGATCAGTCATCCAAAAAACACAAATTTGACTCCACGCACAAGTACTCTGAAGTCGATATCAAAAAGATGCTAGAGTTTCTCATTGACAATATCTTTGTAGTTTTTGGTGATCGGGTCTTCCAATAGTCTGTTGGAATTCCCATGAGCATGAATTGTGCTCCTTTGTTAATTGACCTGTTTTCATTCAAAAGCTTTTACATGATAAGAAGAAATGTCTTGCTGTGGCCTTCAATTCGACATTTAGTCTTTAAATCGCGACAGGCTACTGACAAACACGTTTATGTTACAGAGGTTTGTCTAAAGTCAGAATTTCACAAATTCTGTGGTCGTTATAACGATATAGTTTTCCAATACAATCTTCCATTAGGTCAAATGGTATCTGACGTGTTTCATACCAGTTGTTAGGTCATAATTCTTAGCACACTGATTCTAACTGCCGATTACCCCGTTTACCTGATCAATATATAGGACTCACGGCGGGTGTACCGATCGGCAGGGTTTGCTTTCTCCTTCAAGACACCTAATCCCGCCTCTGGTGTGTCCAGGGGTCCGTATTTGTCCAGCTGTCTGATTTGTATTTTCTATAGGAATTACGAGATTGTCTTAGCCTTTTCATGTACATTCCGTATGATGAAGTGTATTCATTTTATTTAAGAAAACGTAAATTTGGTTTTCATTTTCATCATTTTTTTTTAATTGTAGTAAGTGTCATTGAAACACATACAAAATGCCATGCATATCTTTCACAATTTCTTCTTTCTTTGAACTATTTCATGTCTTGGAATTATTTTATAGCAATTTGCACATTTTCTGCCTGGCGGGAAAACAATTTCATTTCACGACTTTGCCAAAAGACCCGATAACTTTTTTGTGACCTTATTTTGATCCCAAAGAGTGCGTTCAAGACCACCGTATCCCTTGTTCTTCTGCTCCGTGGATTCGCGAATACCGAGAACATGTGCGAACTAACGTGTGAATTCTTGTTATTCAACCACGCTACAGGATTCCTGCAACTCGAACCCGATTTCGCGTTCGGGATCAACAGGAATTTGTTTACTCGTGTGAGGAACAACGACCCCCAATGCACACCAAATGTGTACTCGCTCGCTATTATGCTGAATTAGGAAACCAGATTTAATTAGCCAGTTACATGGCCCTTGTTTAAGTAAATTCCGTTTGGAGTACCACAGAATAAGGTAAATGACCTCTGTGATGTAGGTCACCAAAAAGGACTCTTTCTTCATAAAAAGCGATGCCATGAATACTAATTAGTTTAACTACGCTATAAAATCATGATCAATTGATTTTATAATGTTTAACGTCCCTCTCGAGAATATTTCATTCTTATGGAGACTCACCGTTACCGGTGAAGGGCTGCAAATTGAAACCTATGCTAGGCGCTTATGGCCTTTAAGAAGGGAGGGACCCTTATCGTGCCACACCTACTTTGTTTTTGGGGTCTCATCAGAAGGACCGCCCCATTTAGTCGCCTCATACGGCAAGCAAGGGGTACTGAGGAGCTATTCTAACCCGGACCCCAACGGCATTAGATCAATTGAACTTTTATCAAGTGAGCTTTTATGATCGCCTGTTGTCTTGCGTGTGTCTATCCACCCGTCTGTCTCTAAATTTTACATATTTTTTATTTCTTCTCCAGAATCTCTGGACTAATTAATTTCAGCCAAACCTACCACCAAGCATCAGTAGATAAAGGAAATTCAAAATTTTCAATAATGTGTCACATCCTTTTCAAGTAGGGTGGGGTGGGGTTTTAGAAAATAGTGAAATTATGGTGACATGTTTTAAGCATCTCCTTTTCAAGAACCACTGGGTCAGAAAAGACAGTACAATACTTAATTGCAAGCATCGTCACAAACCCTGATTTTGAGTTCACACAGGCTCCCCAAACGTGATGATGGAGACAATCAAAGAGAAACACCCGTGATGATGTGAAAGCTTCCTTAAAGAATGCAGATGCAAAATTACAGGAGAGTATAGGGATCACTGGTGGATCCGTTTTACAAGGGGATATATAGAAAACATGTTTTAAAATCTTCTCTTGAACAACAGGGCCTTGATAAGTCGTTTAATATGCAGGCATCCCCACGTAGTGTAGATTCCGGTTTGTTCAAATCAAGACGTGGTGGGTAGGGCAGCGCCACAATATGTAATAAAAATTTATAGGGAAAAACTTTTAAAAATCTTTTTCACAAGAGCAACATAGCCATGATCAGTCATATCAATAAGTAAGTATTCTCACGTAGTTCCTAAAATAACTGATATCTCGATTGTTGCGAAAATACTATAGCACAGCTAATTCAAGTTGCATGGTATTTATAAGCTCATGTCAGCTCTGAGCATTAATGAGGAATGTTGCCTCGATACCAATATGTCAACGAAAAATTTCAAAAAGCGCATATTCATGATCAGCAACTTTAGTTCATAACACAATATTCACTAAAAAGAACATTATATATATATATATATATATATATATATATATATATATATATATAGAGAGAGAGAGAGAGAGAGAGAGAGAGAGAGAGAGAGAGAGAGAGAGAGATAGGGGTTTTACGCCGTGTTGGCAATATTTCAACCATGTTACGGCGATTAAACAACTGAATATATATATATATATATATATATATATATATATATATATATATATATATATGTGTGTGTGTGTGTGTGTGTGTGTGTGTGTGTGTGTGTGTGTGCACCAATATGGCCACAAGATATAATGGCAGTGTATATCTAAATAGTGAATTTGTGTCTTGAAAAATCTTGCAGTGAACCGTCCGTGTTCTGTATAATTTTTGCAAACACAAGGAAATTTCTAGGATCGGGATGCGCCCCACAGGCTGATTGCAGGCCTCAAACCCCAAATGACCAGTTTTGTTTGCTGGGATGGAGGTGGGGGTGCAACCCACGTGCTACAGGGACTTGTCTTCCGAATTGTAGAAAATATAAAAAAAAAAAATTATTAAATAAAAATATGAATCCCTTTAAAAAACAACCTTCATTGAAGTCGTTCTGATAAGTTTTGGTAGTTTATATACCGTTTAAAAAACACCACTGCAGATAGTCCTATTTGATATGATATTATATCTGCAGGGGATGCTTTTTAAACGATATATATATATATATATATATATATATATACTACCAAAACGTGTCATTCACCCCCCACCCCCCCCCCCCCCCCCCCCCAAAATCCGGAAGACAAGCCCCCTGTGCCACGTACAACCTCTAGATCTGCCACTGGTGGACTAATAGATGGATTTTTGTGCACTTCATAATTTTTTAATAATCTGTATCTTAATTACCAAAATTATTATGAGAGTTATGCGCATCACATGCACAAGCTTCTCCGTGTATGCATTATAGCCTGAGCTAAATTAATACAATCGGGTTCGGTAAACTCTTAATTTTGAAAATTCAATACAAACCAATGTTGCGCCAATATTGAATATGTTTGAAGTTCCAATTTAAAAGATCATAGCTAATTTTTATTTCATGTAATTTTTATCAAAGATGTCAAATCATGCTGTTATTAATTATTTTGTTTTGAAAGGAATGCATTACTTGAAGGTAAGAAATAAGGACATTCTCGACGTTTCGTCGTGTATCTATACTTTCGTGACGTTTCACTTTGGAATAATAGGGTATCGAACCGGGGACCTAGCTTTTCAAATTGGATGATCTAACCATTTAGCTACCTAGGTCGATATAAATGTTTAGATAATATTACTACCATATAAAATTTAAACCCACTTCAGAAATCTTCATATTGAAGAGATGGAAAAAAAATGATTTTACACTCACAGTCAATAAAATGTTGCAAACAGTGTCGCTGGGGTGTAGGGCGTAAAATTCAATGAGATGTTTAAGAAAATATTCTTCAAATGAATCGATGAATGTGTAAAGTATTAAACAAATATACAAAAATGAAGTGAAAACAGTCCATACCCAGATATTACATGTGGCATTTAGCGACTTTTTGAAATATGCTGTATATTATGCCCGTACTCTTGGAATACGTTTCTTTTGAATGAAACTATTTGTAAATTATAAATAAATTGCATGGAGCATTGTATCTGTTTACAGTACTTTGAAATTATGTTCCATCTGCCAAAATAGGCATGAAACATTCGTTATATTCATTAAATAGATTATATAGGAGTGATATCATAAGGTACTATTTTACTGTCCAAGAAGTGCAATCCTTACACTGAAAATAATTTGGTCATGTATTATTGTTGGTTTACTAAGTGTGAGAAAGTAGACCAATGCAACAACCAAAACATTCATTACCAGGTCTTTTGAAAGAATTTAAAGTTTAACCTTGCTCATAACTTTCATATTTCACGTGTGTATTTCTTGTGAGAAGGCCTTTCCTAGGGCACCATTAATTTTGACCATTTGACTATGACTTTGATGTTTGACTCACATTTGAAAAACTTTAACCTTTTCCATATCTTTTCAATGGTTGCTGCTAAGACTTTCATATTTCACAGGTTTATTCTTCAAGACAAGACCATACTTTGGGTACAAACATATTTGATTTGCATTCGAGAAAGTTTAACCTTGCATCAGTGTTTCACAAACACATCTTCTTTTGAATATGCATTAGGGTTTATATATATTAAATCTTGATTCTTTTCCCCCAATATTTCGGAGATATATTCTCGTGTTAAAGTTTGATTCCCTACTGTGATCGGATTCTACCCTATCCCCATGATTTGGACAATATATTTTGGAGATATATTCTCGTGTTAAAGTTTGATTCCCTACTGTGATCGGATTCTACCCTATCCCCCATGATTTGGACAATTATAAAATATGCTTTTCTGAAAATCATAAGTGCTTGTAGACAGGCACCCCCCCCCCCCCCCCCCCCCCCCCCCCCCCATTTCATCAACTGCGGTAACTCAGAGGTTAAAATGTTCAAATTTCTTAATTCCACACTTCACACATCAACTATCTTTTACTACTACTTTAAAAATGGGGGGGGGGGGGGGGGGGGGGGGGAGGGGCAGCCAATCAATTGATTTTAAGTTTCCACTTGGGCATTTCACTTGGATTGCGCATACAATATCTGTATTTTCAACCAGATATATCATGTTTTTATGTATTCATTTATAAATTTTGAATTGTGCATGCAGTAAATTGTCTGTCTGTTTCGTTGGTCCAAATAAGCCCCTTAAAACCATGCGGAAAATCAAAAGAGGATGTACAAAATGGACATTGAAGATGTTTTGTCCACATTTATTTCATGTTATTGATGTGATTCGGGAATCCCATAAAACACTACATAACCAGGAAATGACTCACAATGTACTGATATATATTTGTTTGCATTTCAATGTGTTTATTTGAGAGAGCTCCATATTGATGATGCTCACTTTCACAAACACGTGAATCAGAATCACAGTCATTGTGCTTGCAGTAACTTTCTGTAAATTGGAATATTTTTTCTCACAAAATTTAGGCCAGTTATTGTTTTATTAACCCCACTTTCCTTTTATTTTCTTATATAGAATACTACAGAGTTTTCTCTTGTTTTTTTTTTACACACATACACTTTAAATTTTGTACAGTGTCTATGCTGTTACTGTCTGTGCTCTTACCAAGGCTGGACAGGTTTTAGAATTGGCCCATAATGTATAAGAATAAGTCCACTTGGTGACTCATCATGAGTATGCCTCTCAAATTACCTGGGTTTTGTTAGTCCCCTACCAGCTTTGCCGGAGGGGACTATTAGCTTCCCCTCTGTCTGTCCCGTCTGTCTGGCATTCTGCTTGAGGTTTTGTAGACTTTTCTCTGCATTGGATGAAGATATTCAACTGAAATTTTTATTCATGGCGTTGTCTTGGATAGTTACAGATCAAGTTTGAGTTTTGTTATGTTTGAACTACTACTTACTTTTGGCTGAATTATCCTACAGGTAGGGAACTTTGTATAGCCTGCAATAAAAGAATGTTGTTTTGTATTTGTCTTTCATTGATACATCTTTTTTGTAGATTTGAATTTTGTTACGGAAGGGACAATGGTTATAGATTTCAATCATCTGATTCCACTTCACATTTACCATGTTCATGAAATTCTAAAAATTGGCGGTTAGTGAAATAGAGTGTTTTTTACAATGGTGACAAATCAGATGATGACTTGGATGAACTTGACCTGTCAGAGAAGATTAAGCTGCTGGAACGGGAGAAGGACCTCTTAGAGCGCAGAAATATGAAGAAGAAATACGCCAGAGCTAAGTCCAGTCAGTTGGACAGCTGCGTAAAAAGCACGGATTTGGAGTCTCACTCTTCGGGTGGTCACTGCTTCTCGTGACAAAAATCATCCGAACAGAGGTAAAAGCCTTTACATTGATACAACAATGTTTATCAACAATATGTTTGGAAACATTATCTGCAATGCATTGTAGAGGGTATTAGGTTGTGTGTTCAGTTTTTAAAAAATGTAGACCATTCATTCCAGTCATATGTACTGTTTCCTACCAGACAACACAGGACCAGATCATCTACCTTCTTTCATATGCCTATTCCTGCCAACCATTCCATAATCTTCCTCACATGATTGATTGATTGTATATTCTTTAACGTCCCCACTCGAGAATTTTTTACTCATATGGAGATGTCACCATTGTTGGTGTAAAAGACCTATACTCAGGGCTTACAACCTTTGAGCAGGGAGGGATCTTCATCTTGCCACACTGCTGTTACAGGGAGGGAGGGGGGGGGGGTGGCTCAGTTTTTGCAGTCTCATCCAAAGGACCATCCCATTTAGTTGCCTCTCATGACAAGCAAGGAGTACTGGGTGCCTATTCTTAAGTTTCTAACCCAGATCCCCGAGGGAGTCCCTCCCATATGGTATGCCGAAATCTCCCACTTAAATGAAATTTGACCCACAAATATCTTTTATGTTTGGATATGAAAAGATTCCTGTTTCAAACTGATTGAATAGGTCTGCAAATCTTGTACATGTGTGATAAATGTTGATGTTCAATTTTTAACATATTTTACAAAAAGCCTCTTTACTCTCAGTACAGGAGATCTAAAATTAGATCCTTTGGTCTGCTCACGTATATCGGTACACAAGGATCTAACAGAACCACATACAAAGGTCAAATCCGGTGACATTTTAGTCTGACAAATCAGCACATTGCGTAGCAAATCAATGGTGGGAACTCGGATCATTCAGAACAATACAGTCTTACTAATAGGTTGCGAAGGATTCCATTAATACAAAATATGTAAAACTGCTGTCATATTATTTAGCACAGCCATTAACATGTCTTTTTGCTCCACTTTTAAAGACTGAATTTTGAAATCTTTTAAACTTTCTCAGCTGTTTGTTCCACTTCCGTCGCCATGTTTGTTTGTTTTCGCAAACTATTCGTTTACCGAGTGCAAATATTAAGAGCTCTTTGATTGGAAGAACATATTGCTGAATATGCATGATTAAAAGGTCACTGGATTTGACCAACATATGCAGTTTCTTTAGAAACTTGTGTAGAGATTTCTCTTTGTTCCTCTTTGAAGGGAAATGAGTTTAAATAACTTATGACAAGAGAACTAACAAACAATTAAATTAAAAAAAAAAAACCAAAACAGTGGGACCTGGGTCTTTTGGATTATGAATTCTCCTCTAAAGCCATTGGACTAGAAATAAAATCAAATGCAAAACTCAGAATAAAATATTGCTAGTCTAGTGTAGAATCAAATGTGTCCCTGTCATGGCTATGAGAACAGAATAGTATCAGAAAGATGCCTAATGTTATTACTGAGGAAGGAATTGTTCCGTGTTAACTTATCTTACCATGAACAGCAACAAGCTGGTAAGACCACACTTTGTGATAAATACAAACATGGGTATGTTTACTAGTGTTGTACAGATCATCAGAAAACATCGATTGTCCACGAAAAAAAAAACATGGGTATGTTTACTAGTGTTGTACAGATCATCAGAAAACATCAATTGTCGACCGGAAAAAAAAAACCATGGGTATGTTTACTAGTGTTGCACAGATCATCAGAAAACATCAATTGTCGACGAAAAAAAAAACATGGTATGTTTACTAGTGTTGTACAGATCATCAGAAAACATCGATTGTCGACAAAAAAAAAAAAACATGGGTATGTTTACTAGTGTTGTACAGATCATCAGAAAACATTGATTGTCGACGGGAAAAAAAACATGGGTATGTTTACTAGTGTTGTACAGATCATCAGAAAACATCGATTGTCGACGGAAAAAAAAACCATGGGTATGTTTACTAGTGTTGCACAGATCATCAGAAAACATCAATTGTCGACGAAAAAAAAAAACATGGGTATGTTTACTAGTGTTGTACAGATCATCAGAAAACATCGATTGTCGACGGAAAAAAAAAACATGGGTATGTTTACTAGTGTTGTACAGATCATCAGAAAACATCGATTGTCGACGGAAAAAAAAAACATGGGTATGTTTACTAGTGTTGTACAGATCATCAGAAAACATCGATTGTCGACAAAAAAAAAAAACATGGGTATGTTTACTAGTGTTGTACAGATCATCAGAAAACATCGATTGTCGACGGAAAAAAAAAACATGGGTATGTTTTACTAGTGTTGTACAGATCATCAGAAAACATTGATTGTCGACGAAAAAAGAAACATGGGTATGTTTACTAGTGTTGTACAGATCATCAGAAAACATCGATTGTCGACGGAAAAAAAAACATGGGTATGTTTACTAGTGTTGTACAGATCATCAGAAAACATCGATTGTCAAACGAAAAAAAGCTACTGATTTTGATGATTGATTATTATTTCCATAATTGATCAATCGGATGCAAATACACTTCTTATAGAATGCATTCTGGTATTAGTCCATGTCCACTTCTACAAAGCACAAAGATTGCAATATGAACTCCTACACATACATAAGTTAAGATTTATTTATATAAAGCACAGAAAAATTCACTAGATTTGGGGACCCACTTCTGCTCCTTCCAGGCGTTGAATTCACAACTTGCAGAATCAAATCTCTTAGTAGCCTTTTACTAGTGTGCTAGGCCATTTAGGTCAATAAAACTTGCTTTTGATGATGATGGAATTCTTGCCATGTTGTCCACTCACTACATGGTCATTGAGAATGCATAATTGACTTAAGTTTAGAAGAAAGATGCATTTGAAATAATTCATATAAAGCACAATGATTGCTATGAACTTTTGAACAAATATATCTTTAGACATATAATTATATATGTGTGTGTGTAAATATGAAATTATACACATGTAAATAAAAAAAAAATCATTAAATGCTTTGTAAGATTATGCTTTTTAAGATAAATATGTTTTCTGCTTATAATCGGTAAAATCGCATCGGAAGCAGCAACCGATTCTAACTGAAGATCGATTGTGAATATTAACTGATGTCCCGTCACTAATGTTTACCAACATGCCTACAAATAACTAATTATGCACTAAATGCAAATTATCTAATACTATAGAAAATGAAATACACTTTTTGATAACATGAAAAATATGATAACCAAAGAAAACAATTAATTCTATTTATTGAAAAAAATAGCCAAAATTTTGGGCCGTAGATAATGAACAAAACTATTTTGGTTACTCAACTTAGAAGAGAAGAAATTCTTGTGGGCAAATTTATTAATGATAACATGATATAGTACTGTGTGTGTATATATCTATATATATATATATATATGATTTAGTACTGTGTATGTATGATAGTGCTGTATATGTGTATATGATATAGTAGTGTATATGATATAGTAGTGTATATGATATAGTAGTGTATAGGATATAGTAGTGTATATGATATAGTAGTGTATATGATATAGTAGTGTATATGATATAGTGTATGTATGGTGTATTGCCAACAGAATTATGGGTGCTGTAATATGCTTTGTGATATAGTCATTTAAATCTTCTATCAGTTGGCATCTTTTCCTCTTGATAACCATGATCTCATGTAGTCTATTATAGACTCTGAATTACAAATAAGGGTAGTCTGTGTGATGTTCCTGTATATTGTTTGTGAGCATCGTCATGTATTAATGAACTGATGGGACCTCAGAGGGACTCCAATTTTAATTGTATGTAATTTGTAAGTCAGAACAGTGTAGCTGCTTGCTAAGGTGAATGTGAAGACTTAATAAATGTTCACATGTGTATTGATCGTATAACATGTATTATTTTACACTTAGGTCCCAGAGAGTTGCTGGACAATGAGTTTGGCAGTCTACTGTCTGAGCAGCGAGACAGACTTCGTTCTCTTCAAAGACGGTCAGGGGAACGTGTAAGTGGGGAGTATCAACCTCGGAGCAGAGATTAGACCAGTCTGATTCAGACTCGGAGGAGAAAAGAAATTGTACGTTTTATCTTCAAATATTTGGTGGTTTGGATTATTGCACTGTTATCAGTGGGGTGGGGGTATATCAGGCCCAGTAGGGAAGGAATTGTGTGTTTGTACTGTTGTCAGGGGGACTGTCAGGCCCAGTAGAGGAATTTGAATAGAAATGAGTGAAAAACTGTCAAAACACATGTATTGCCTTTTTGTCATTCGTGATGATGAGCTAACCAAACTAGTTTTCAAATTCAAACTGCGGTATTCTTTATTTGTGTAAAAATAAGTAAGAGTAATCTTAAAGTGAGCAGGAGGTTGTATCTGGACATTACTAAGTTATTGTAGCAAAGAAGGGGATAAAAATCTTTGGATCATTTGGAGATTGAACCTGGGACCTTGCATTACTAGTTAAATGATTTACCGCTGAGCTAACCAGACTGATATATGAAGTATAGCAGTATCACTACAATATAAAACCTGAGTGGATTTTGGAAGTCATCTAAGAACTCTTCACATAGAAATCATCTAAGAACTCTTCACATAGAAATCATGTAAAAACTCTTCACATAGAAATCATGTAAAAACTCTTCACATAGAAATCATGTAAAAACTCTTCACATAGAAATCATCAAAGAACTCTGCATATTGAAGAGATGAAAAATAATTGTAGAAACAAATGGCAGAAATGACCAAATTCAACAGTAGACAGTGATGAGTAGAAAAGTCTTGGAATCCAGGAAATTCCTGCCATCTTTTGTAACTGTTTACATTGTAGTGGATACTGTGATGTCCAAAGAACACAAACACAAACTTCAGCTAAACAGGGACACTTTGGTGGAGAACATGATACCGGAGGACATCTTTAATGACCTTATAGCCAGCCAGATCATCACCACGGCAGATGTCAGCAGAATAAAGGTAGGTCAAAGGTTAGGAAAAAACAGGTATACATGATAACTTCATAAAGGTTATGTGAATACTTAAAATTTACATGCAGCACAATTGTTATACTGTGTTCTGAAATCAAAATGGGCATAGAGAGTACTTCATATTTTAATGTAAACAATACATGAAGGAGTTCTTGATTTGGTGTCTAAGGCTCTAATATAAATATCAGCAAAATAAGTAGAAGTACTGCATTGAGTGATAGATGTATTCACATGTGTATGCCAACTCGAGGAATGACAATGTCTGACATATTCCTTGGTCCTGATTTCATTTCTTTAGAGCTATGTAACATTCATGTAGGAACACATTTTACGAAAGGTCTTACAACCAAGGTCAGTGTTTTTTCAAAGTGATCAGAAGTGTTACTATTTATTTTTGTAATTTGTGCAAATGTAGTTGTATGCATGTACTTAATTTAATACTCCAGGTCATGCATTGAAGATGTGGGAGCCATCTATAGGAATCACAGTGTGGATTTTGGGGTTGTATACTGTGTACTTATGTACATCTATAGTGACATGATATTCACTTCCCTGTAATACGTTCAGCCATATTTTGTGCAGAAACAGTTGACAATAAGAAAAAAGACACCTATAAATTTTAGTGTCATATTGCTTTGTCTGCCTTTATATATGTTTGTATATATATTTATTGTGATGTAGTAACTCAAACAGTTTTATTGTTTGGGTTGTTTGTTTGTTTGTTTGTTTTACATCACATCTAAAAAATTTCAGTCATAGAGAGACGTCACCAGCTGTAGGTGAAGTATCACAAAGTTAGACCTATGCTTACCACACAGGGCTGTTGCATTGAGAGTTCTTTAATGTGCCAACACCTGCCACATGATGGGACCTCTGTTTTCAAGGTCATATCCAAAAGACTCATGATTCTCACTTCTAACATGTTTAAATGTTTGAGCGTTTGGCAAAGGATCAATCACTAGGCCAGTGTTTACATTTTAGGTTTGACATGGCCATGGCATGAGAGGAACTAATAATGACAAGACACAATACCCCACATTGTCTACCCATCCATATGTCCATCATCACTTTTATTATGATGTGATATCTTCAGTAGTTTTTATCCATCTTTAGATGACATATTATGGTAGTAGGTACAGCAATGATGTCTGTACATCCGTCTGTATTTCTCGCCATCCCTCTGTTTGGAGTTTTCTATTTCTATTTTTATTACTCTGTTACAAATCGAGCTCAAACTAGCTGTGTAGGTTCTTTGTAAGCCATTCAAGATCATGTTGCAATTTTGATCCATTTTGACCTCTCTTTGAAAGAGTTTGCCCCTTTATTTGAAATTTAATACTATATGGAGGGTACATAATTTGTCCATCAAAACCTCCCACATTTTTCTTTATACATACTGTTTGTATGGTAACTGAAGATGTGCATGCGGCAAGGGTTTTGATTTTCTTTAATTTTTGAGAAAATAAGAAGTTGTTGAACTTAGTCAGTTTTGAGGAAATATGATAATGTGAGTACACGGTTTGTCCATTTAATTCCTCTCACACTTCTCTAGCTAATGCCTTTGTAAACAACTTGAAGGTGTGCATATTGCAAGGACTTTGATTTTTAACAATTTTCTAATTGTCTTTGATGTTTGAAAAAATTGTAGGTTTTTGAAATTAGTCAAGTTTGGAAATGTTTGTTATACATATCTTGCTTTACCTCCTGTCAAAGTTTTTTTTTTTAGCTAAGACCTTTGATTCATAAAATGACAAAAAAGAAATTATGTCACAGCTTGATGTCTGATACTACCTTGTGTAAAGTTCTACAACCCTACCTTAAGCTTGTGATGGGCATATTGTGTAAAGTTCTACAACCCTACCTTAAGCTTGTGATGGGCATATTGTGTAAAGTTCTACAACCCTACCTTAAGCTTGTGATGGGCATATTGTGTAAAGTTCTACAACCCTACCTTAAGCTTGTGGTGGGCATATTGTGTAAAGTTCTACAACCCTACCTTAAGCTTGTGTTGGGCATATTGTGTAAAGTTCTACAACCCTACCTTAAGCTTGTGATGGGCATATTGTGTAAAGTTCTACAACCCTACCTTAAGCTTGTGGTGGGCATATTGTGTAAAGTTCTACAACCCTACCTTAAGCTTGTGATGGGCATATTGTGTAAGGTTCTACAACCCTACCTTAAGCTTGTGGTGGGCATATTGTGTAAAGTTCTACAACCCTACCTTAAGCTTGTGATGGGCATATTGTGTAAAGTTCTACAACCCTACCTTAAGCTTGTGGTGGGCATATTGTGTAAGGTTCTACAACCCTACCTTAAGCTTGTGGTGGGCATATTGTGTAAAGTTCTACAACCCTACCTTAAGCTTGTGATGGGCATATTATATACCATTTCTGGTACTCCTGTCAACATAGAGCTTTCAAATGTATACAAAGGTAGTTGATCCATAAAGGAAGACAACCAATACATATTATGGGGTTATGAGGTCAAAGTCAATTGTGACATGATAAGTTGAAAAGTTTTCAGCATAGACCTTTTATACAAAAGTTCCTCAAAGAAAGACTCAGATAAATTTTGTACTGTCTCAGTCTGTAATCTCTTTGTTGTGACATGTGTATGACACCCTGAGTAGATTTGAACACAAAGTTTTTATATTTGAGGTAGCTGATCATTAAAGAAAGACACCTATAGATTTTTTGGTGATAAGGTCAAATGTCAAGGTTACAGCAGACCTTTCCACTAAGTTTACTACATTTAGAGTTAACATCCATATGGAAATGCAGATCTGGGAAAAGAAAGTAATCCTTCTTCTCTTGAATATTAGAATTTAGCTTAGAAAATCACATGTACATAGCTCTTGAATTAATACCCAGATAACCAATAAGGCCTGTGGGCCTCTTGTTTATGTTTGCCATAGATTTGCATTTGAAAAAGTGTGGCAGTATATGAATTGTGAGAAGTATTTTAATTCCTAAGTCATACGACCATTTGTAAGATGGGTCCAAAATTTATCAGTATCTAAGAAAGCAATGGGGGGTATTTTTGAGTGCATGTACTTTGCTAAGGTTTGGTGTAATGTTAGTCAGATTGGTCCATAGGGAAATATCTGAAAACATTATAGATCTTTGGTAAATTCAGTTTTGTACTGATTAATAGTTTACCTGGAGTTTGTATTGCATAAGCAGTGGATGTATTTCAATAAGAGAAGATGGACGCTGTGGTAATGATCAGACAATATATTATTGTCCAGTGATTTCTTGTATATACACAGTACATTCAAACAATGATAAACGTACAAAAATGTAAATGTTCAGTTGACAATAATTTTCAATGACATCACAATGTCATTCTAAACATTGAATCACCTTGATGTCCCTCATGTGTTGAAAAATTTGAAACACACACACACACACACACACACACACACATATATATATATATATATATATATGCATCGTGAACTAATCGCCTGGAGAGAGAATATGTTGAGAACAAAATATATACATGATACACATTTATCTGGTTTTTGGTTTTTTTTTGTGTTTTTCAGGAGAAATTGACAAGGGAGTCTATGAATGAAGAGCTATTAAACAACCTTATTCGACGCTCAGACAGAGCTTTCTATGAATTTGTTAAGTCCTTGCGGAAAACTTTGCAAAGTCATTTAGCAGACCTGTTAGATGAGTCAACAGCTCCCACCAGGCGCACACCCAAAAGGAAAAGGAAGACAGGTACAAAGGCACATTGAACATCAATATCCAGTTAAGGGCATAAATGATATTTCTCAATTTTATATACGAGGGCAAGTCAAT
Source organism: Ostrea denselamellosa (assembly GCA_024699665.1). Classification (NCBI taxonomy): domain Eukaryota; kingdom Metazoa; phylum Mollusca; class Bivalvia; order Ostreida; family Ostreidae; genus Ostrea; species Ostrea denselamellosa. Next base: position 1,293,050 of record JAMZEH010000045.1, on the reverse strand, counting down.
AACCAGTCTATTTCCGATTGACCAAGACGGTCACGATTTTCATGCCTTCTTGCAATACATATTTTATACCTGGGTACAAAATTCACGTATATTGACTATTGAGTCATTCTTTAATAAGATATTGAATGCCAAACATGGCTAGTGTTGCAAAAGCATGCTTTTCATCTAAAGTTGAGTACCGTGCTGTAATTCGGTACTTGTATTTAAAAGGTAAAACAGGCAAGAAAATACACAGCAAGTTAGCCAATGTTTATGGGTCTTCTGCATCATCGTATGCTCAGGTTAAATTTTGAGTCGATGAATTCAAATGTGGTAGAACATCTTTAGAAGATGAAGCCAGGACTGGACGCCCACAGGATCCCATCGACGAAGAAATGTGCAAGAAAGTTCAGGATCTGATAGGCGAATTCAGGTGGAAGAAATAACGCAGGCATTAGCCATTTCACATGCTAGAGTTTAACAATCTTACATGATCGTTTAGGTATGGGGAAGCTAACATCCCGTTGTGTCCCCAAATCCCTTGGTGATGAGCAAATGGCAACCAGAGCATCAGTATGCCATGCCTTGTTGAAGCATTTTAGGTCAAAAGATGATTTTCTTTTTCATCTGGTGACTGTAGATGAGACTTGGGCTCATTATTAAAGCTCAGAGTCGTCAGTGGGTAGGGCCAGGGTCCCCAAGGCTAAAGAAGTTCAAGACGCAACCATCTACTGGCAAGGTGATGGCCACAGTATTTTGGGATGCAAAAATCGTAATTGTATTGGACTTTTACCCAAGAGAAGTACAATAACTGCAGTGTACTATGCAAATTTGCTAGACCAGCTGAGAACTGCCATCTGTGGAAAACAATGGATGCTATAAAGCGAAATGGTTATGAATACCACACCCTGCCTATTCAGAGAGCTGAGTGGGTCAATGGAAAAGACCCTCACTTTTTCATTTCTGGGCTGATGGCACTTGAACACCATTAGTCTAAGTGCATCACACTAGAGGGCAATTACCTCGAAAAAGAGGTGGATCTCAACTGGAAATAAGTTAGACTGGTTATTATTGACTCGTCCTCGTATGTACAATTCCCTTGCATCCTATATTGTACTTACAAAAGCATGTAGGGTATGTTACCAGGTTTGTTTTAGAAAAGGGCTGAAGCGATACACCCCCATCTATGGCGGGTGATCATCTTAAAAAAATCCAAGCCTTTAAATTTGTTAATCCAAATATGCAACTGTTTTAATTTTTCAGTTTCAGCTATGTAGATGTGTAACTCAGGGTTGGATGTAAGTTTCTCAGAAATGTATATGTCAGTGTTGTACTCTTCATTTGTGTAAAAATGAATAAATCACATGAAAAAAACAATGAGATGAGGTCATTACAATGATATAGCTACCTTCAAAGTGAATATTGTACTTCGCAGGTATATAAATCATTGTATTGACTTGAAGTATAATGTTTACAGAAAATTACTGCTTGTATAAGTGTATTGATATTAGATAATGAAAATGTTTTATTTTGTTGCAGGAGAAATAAATATTGCTGTGGATTGTGAGGAGGTTTTCCCTGCCTCTGGGAGAAAGCGACACACCTGCTCCTGTGGAGAGGTTGAAGAACAAATCCTCATAATGGCGAAAACAGCATACAAAGCCATTCGTCGACGGGACAACACACCTGCTTCATTTGAACAATTCAAAAAAGAACTGTCTCAGACCAATGAAATTGTCAAGGAGAGTATGGAAATCATGCACACTTTGAAAATTCTGTGTAAACATGGAGACTTAGATATTTCATATGGCAGTGTTGTTTTCCGAATTTGTTGCAGTTCTTCATCTTGTGTTAAGGAGATCTGGGGCATGTATCAGTCTGGGTCATTGCAGAGTTTAATGGAAAAGACTTTTTTGACTAGAACATTGTTAAATATATGCAATGTAAAGTCTGTGAGGTTAAGAGTGCAGATTTCTGAAAAGGAGTATAAGAAATGTCTCAGAGAATTAGGTAAGTTTGTAGTTTGCGAGACTCTCTCAAGTAGTAGGGTCATTGTAGTCAAAGGGGTTGTGTAATGTGGAATTGTGTATTCCAGACGTTCAGTTTCCATGGATTTTGTTGGTAGCCCTATCACATGAATTTAAATCCAGAATGAAATAGACAATTTTTCATTGTACTGTTTCAACAAAACTATATAATCATAGCAATCTTCTAAATTGCCCCCCCCCCCCTTCCCCAATTTCAATTATATCACAATCCACAGTTTTGTCCTTGGCTATCCTAGGTGGTGGGGGGGGGGGGGGGGGGTTAGATACTGGTTTTCTTATTACTTATGATAGATAAAAATGATTATTAGTAAATGTAATAAGTATATATATTACATAATAGTATTGCAATATACATACTTTTATACAGTTTGTCTAATGTATTCATGCTAGTAATTGTAAGCAACACTCTGAATATTTCAGATGGCAGAGAGACAAAGAACATGTTATCATGTCGAGTACTGAGGGTAAGATTCTTTTTCATCTTCACTTTAACTAAACCTCATATTAAAAAGAACAAGGAAATTCTCTTTCGTGTGTTCATCTTAATCTCATGTAAGAAAAAACAACAAGGTTCTCGTTCGTTTCGACTTCATATCATTTATGAAAGGGCAATAAAATTTGTGCTGGTTTTAATCACCCTCATATTATGTTGGATTCTCATTTTTCTCACTTTTACATTACTTAAAAAAAAACCCCATAATTATAGATTCTCATTTTTCTCACATTACTTAAAAAAAAACCCATAAAAAACCCCAAGATTATTAGTTTTCTCACCCTTGTATAAAAAAGATCAATAAATATTAGCAGTTCATGTACTAATAAGGAAACATAATCCTTTCACTCATTTTCTTCTTTCACAGAGTGCCAGTCACACAATTAAATGTACATCAGAAAATATTGATCGAGCAGTGAAGAACAAATCTCCTTACTTTTACCCTAATGACAGGAAAAGGAAGGCTTTCACAGAGATGTAAGCTGCTGTTACATATTTACCTGTCTTGATAAAGCACCTGCAGTACAGTCAATAATAGACCTGTCTATGGCCTCTTTCTGTTCTTCTTCTTCTGTCTTAGACATGTTTAAATTGATTTCGTTAAAAAGAAATGTTTGAATCTGTACATGCACATGTATAAAGAAAAAAGATTTTTGATGGGTGGATCTAGAGGATGGAGTGGTGGATTTCTTAATTGATACAAACAATACAATACTATTTAATCTTTCTTGAATCAATCATGAGGTGCAAAAGTGACAAAGACAAGATTTAGAAGTGATTTATATGAGGACTATTAGGAAATTATTAAGACATTTGCTGTACTTTCATCATAGGCAGGTCATATTATGGCATCAATTCACCTTTATGTTTTCAGAATCTTGTGGGGGAAATAAAAACAATACTGATAAGTCTAGGAACATCAAACTTGGTACACATGTTCTCCACGATTAGAGAAAGAACATTTTGTTTTTCAAGATCAAGGCCAAGGGCATTTAGTAGGCACAAATTAAGATAGAAACAGTACAAATAAGGTTAGGATATTTGATACATAGTACAAATAAGGTTAGGATATTTGATACACATGTTAAAACCATTATAGATGGGTTGTAATATCATGTGGTGCCGTGTAAGAAACCCAAAGACATACAAGGCTGGCTGCATGCAAAATTTGTAACTCCTGACAGACAGTGTGAATGTTTTAACAAAATTTATTTCAAACATATGCAAGGTAGATGCTTATAGTACATCTGATCACAAATACGATGCTTTCTCCACAAGGCACAATTTTTCTCACGGTGTTGTATAGTTTTTTTTATGCCCCAGTAATTGACTGGGAAATTAAATGCGTTTAGTATACCAGTTAATTTGTCTGCAAAAACTGAAACCTTGCCTATAACTTTTGAGTGGGTTAAATAGGGCAAAAATTTTGATACCAAAAAGAAAAGTAAAATATAAAAGTAAAATATAAAAACCCTAGTACTAAGCATTCAAAAGTTATGCGAAAGTTAAAGTTTTTCAGAAATAGGCTAAACTTCAAGGTGAAAGCCATGAAGTCAGAAAGTTTGGTACCAAAAAAAAATGTCTTGTCTCAAGGAATATACATGTTAAAATATAAAAACCCTATTACTAAGCATTCACAAGTTATGGCCAAGGTTAAAAGTTTTTGCTGGCAGATGGACGGACAGACCAAAAACTATATGCTACTGAATCTCTCATTACAGGGTCATGAAATTTGAATGACAGATGAAAACATAATAGTACATTGTACTGGAAAATATACATCTGTATCATACAATACAACCATTTTTAAATTTTTTTTTTTTACAGAGAGAACACTCCTAGAATCCCGGCTCATAAAATTTCATCCCAGTTATGTCCCCTGTATAGCTTACGATCTCAGGCTATCTGCAGTTCCTCCCCAAGGTGACAGGGGTTGTGCACATAGGGACTCTACCATGTACCTTGTAAGACCCACCGGTAATACTGAATGAGATGGAGGAGGCTCAGGTTTTACTCAGATGTACCTGTAATTTTTATATGCCTCAGGGTTGGTGCTCAATGCTTTATTTAGTTGTGAATATATGTAAATCATAGCCTTTACATCATGTGGAAATAAACACTTGTATATTTCACACAAAAACATGAAAATACGCATGTTGTAGCAAATTCTAAGCTATATGCAATATAGTCAAATTTCGTTATCTCAAACTCAATGAGGCTGAGAAAAAACTTCGAAATATCCAAGGATTCAAGACATCAAAGGTAAAAATACTTAAAGAGTAAGTGATTGGGACTTCTGAATCACTTTGATATATCCATGGTATTCAAGATATCAGTGTTCCACATACCAAAGTTCAACTGTATTTGGTGTCTATTCATTACTAAAATATAAAAAACAAATCATTTTAAAGAAATCACAAAAGTTGTTTAATGGCCTAAATTTTTGCAGTTACTCCCCTTAGACCGGAAGTTGGGGGCGCGCTTACCATTGCGGTCCTAAGCTTCACATAAATAGTATTAACAAACAGTGTATAGTAAAGTTTACGTAACCAAACTCTTTATAGTGCAGAAGAATTGATTTCACAGCATTGCTTAAAATCGTTGACAAGCGAAATAATAATTATGGATAAAATTCCAAAGTTCTGAATCCTAAATTGTAGGTAATGAGGGCAAGGGTTGATTTTTCAGTTCAGTTCATCGGTTAAAATTTACATTTCTACTACAATTATTCACGACAATGTTACTTTAAAAAGTGGGGCGCCACCCTATCTTCTGTATGTAAATATAACCAACTTTGCATGTTATGATAAAAGGGGGTAGACTCATTGTTGCTACGTGCCTGATAATTAATTTTGTGCATAATTCGGTAATTTCAGTGCAAGAGGAGCGTAAAATAAATTTAATTTTCAAAAGATTGAATCATACGCGAAAAAACATTTCAACAGAAAAATTTCACTAGAAATATCAATGTTTGAGATAATTAACATGTTCTGTTTCTCGGCATCCGATGTGCATTTAGCAACAAGTAGTTTGTCCAGTGTGAAATGATGTTTTAAAATAATGTACATGCGTTGGTTTGCTCTTGTAATCTCGGGCATAACTAATTGTGTTTTGGTTGTCGAAAATATTGATAAAAATCAATGATGACGAATTGTTGATATACTAAAAACATCCTGATCTGAAGATGTCGAGGACGAATTAATATTAATACTTTGTTCAGTATATCGTGACCCTACATTGCATGCGAAAAAATCGCACAAGGGACACATTGAATGCAATCATTGACTTAAAGTTATTATTATTCAGTCATGCTATGTCTTTACTCTTAATTCTTAGAAAGATTCATTAACTGGCAAATAATTACAATCAGAAATTGTAAAATTTCTATATATTCCTTACATGACGCCATCAGTTTAGAACCGCAATGAGCTGCGCGCCCTCTGTATTCAGGGGGAAATAACTCGCGCAGCATTGTGAACAATGTATCCCATTGACATATCCAACATTGCACAGCATTACATAATAAACACAAAAAATGATTTGCACATATTTTTTTTACTTCATCGGAACTTTGTCCTTCTCAAATTTCTTATGAGGTTTAGGGGACATGCTTTTACAAACTGTTAATTCATGTATAAATCAAAAAATGTCTAAAAACAAGTGATCTGTGAGCCAATGCTTACTAGCAGTGTCCCCGCTATGGTGTAAATACACAAAAATTCAAAGTCAATTGGAGTCAGATTTGTTTAAAAAAAATTTCCACTATAAGGCATGCCTAGATAAAGAGTGTAATAATTTCAGACTTCTAGAATGAAAATTTTGTCTAAAATTTAAGTCTAAAAACTAACAGTCATAATTTGACAGGAAATTAAAACCAATACGGCAGACCTTACTAAACAATGTGTCAAAAAAAGTCTGTGATTAATAGTTGCTGAGAAAAATATGACAGAAAATTTGTTACAGACAGAATGACACAAACACACGGACAGACAGGGGTTAAACAGATACCCCCTCTCCTTCAGAGTGGGGGTATAATAAATGTATATTAGAAAAGACCCAAAAGAATCTAAACTGATTCATGTAATATGCATGATGATTAAGGCTGACACGTGTAACCGGTAACGTTTCGTGTTTGGGCTGTAAACGTTTACAAAATCCCTAAACGTTTAAACGATGTCTTATATATGTGGCACAAATCTTGCAGGGTTCAAATTACAATCTAAATTATTGGAATAATTATTTCAAGTGAATAAACTTATTAAACAAATTGCGAGGGGAAGTAATGAATTTATAAAAGTTTGACTATAGTCTATAGGAACGGTGAACAATTTGCTATGCACACCGGCAACGTCCGTTGCCTCTGAGCGCGTCTTTTCCACAGCGGGTGGAACTGTTATAAAACTGCGCTCCTCCCTTGACGCTGAGAACGTGGACAAACTGACTTTTTGAACAAAAGATTAAAACATAAAGTGAATTGCGCTGCACCAGCTGCACGTGAAGTCCATGTTAAAACCGAACCGACGGAAGAAGCCGCGGCACCAGCTCTGCCCTCTCTGGACAATCTAACGTGAAATCACTGAAATGAAAATTTGAAAAATGAAGTTTCTTTTGAATTTGTGATCTGTATTGTGCAAATGTTGTACAGTGTGAATAAAATTGAATTCAATTTAAATGCTATCCGGATATTTATGTTCGTGTATTTTATTCTGTCTTATATTTATACTCCGGAACGTCCGGTGACAATCTCTGCATCGTCCATAGAACGATGAAAACTGAAACACAAACATAATGGTCATTAATGGGTCTTAAAATTCAGTGCGTATTTTATTTTATTAAATTATACAACACTTCGTTTAAACGGTAACGTTTCGTTTACAATGCTTCGTTTAAACGTTTACAAAATTTTGTAAACGTGACAGCCTTAATGATGATGATCTACAAAAATGTACATTATATGCAACATTTTAAAAGTTACGTTTCAAAACTGCACACTAACTGCATGCAAATGAAATGGTCGACATGTTTGTTTTAAAAAAAATCTAAAAATAACACAAGAAGTAAACTTGTTGAGAAGGGTATAATGCCATAATAATGTTCAGTTATTCTCAATCCGATTCCTCCGGAAAATCATCAACTCTTGGTCGTCTGTCTCCTTTTTTCTGCAGTACATACATTAATTACCAATGGTGGTCATACAATAGGCGCATCAGTTATACAGTTATGATAACAACGTCATAAACATGTAATTCAGTACAAGTGTACATACTTTAACATAGTTGGTTCCTCCAGGTTGGTTGGGAGCAAACCTCAACACATCTAAAACTTCTCGTTTTATTGTTTCAAAAGGAATCGACTTTTTAGATGCCTTGCGTGCAGCAGCTGATAAGAAAAAGAGGTAATTGTAATGAATAGAATGTCAATATATAATGCATGGAGCATACACAAGACTATTTTGTACAGCTGGGTGCCAATAAAAGCACATTTCCCCTTCTGTCCACATCCACTGAACTGGCTCATACAGTTGTTCGTCATGATGGACCTCATAATGACCCTTGTAATTTCTCCTGCATTGCTTCCACCTTGCAGGGATGCCAATGCAATAATCTGAAATAAAATTTTACAAACATGAATTTCAAATAGAAACAAATGGGTAACCAAGCTAAATTTAGGAATTACATTGTACAGTTATGAAAGTATAAGAGATATGCATTTTTGACATGATTACTTTTTAAGTAATTAATATTATGTTATGAGATTTTTACATCAAAGTTCAAAATGGCAGATGTATTAATTTTTTTTAGTTTTTGCATCGCTTTTTAAAAATTGTATTGCAAGTGACATTACTTTTGGATCAACCCTTGTACTTGCCAGCTTTTTTTGGGAAGAGTCATCCAGATTTTCTTGGAACTCCTCCACCTCTCTGCTGCTATTGAGTTTTTCTCCCTGTGGTAGCAATATTTCCACAGTTCCATAGTCTGTATCCACTGTTGCTATTAGATGCGATTTTATGGCCGCAACATCTTGTTGCAGGAGATCAAGTTTAGAAATAACTGAAATTTTGAATCATGCTAGCAATAAGTATAAGAAATAAATGCTGTGAACGTGGTTTAATATTGACAAGTTCAAAATTTGACAATCTTTATGTTAAAGACAATTTTGACAAATTTATCTATCTGTATATGATGTGAGAATTTTGACAAAATAAAAATCGCCAAAATAGTCAAAGTTAGCACATAGTCAAAATCTTCATGAAGTCAATCTCTCTCTTTCTCAAATTAATAACATTGTAAATCTATTTTTAATCATATACTTGAATTCTTGTTTTATCCATTGCATTCACAAAGATATACTACAGCTTTAAAATAAAGAATATTTATCCAGATTAAATCATTAGAGGAATGTTTGCTGAAGGGCATGGATCAGCTATTTGTAAATTATAACGGCCGTCACAGTAAAAAAAATTGTGTCAATATTTTTACATTTTTTCTTATTAAATACATTTATATATATACCTTCTTTCATGGATTTAATAAGAAAAGATAGTTGCATTTTTATTTTTTAAGAAAATCGCATCCAAATATAGGTGATCAAAAAGTGATGGACGTTATGTTGACACACATAATGTGAATTTTTAAGTTATTTCGCGTTAAAGAGAACGAAAAAAGACCATCATATGCATGGACCTGACCACACTTTTACTTGGGACGAAGTTGACAAATTTCTATGACCTATCTGTAAAATTAATAAGGCACAATTAATCGTTACGGAGGTGACATCAATTTTTCGTACTATAGCATTTTCATCGTTCGTTTTTCTGCACATAAATCATGTTAACCGTGTGCTTTTTTCCATTAAATGAGGAAATAACACTAGTTTTTCATTAAAAAGCAGAACAGGATACATTAGTTATTTCTTGAAGAATTTTTTATCCTGTATAATAAACGGATGTTATATTTGACTTTTTGACAACAATTCAGAAATGGATGTTACAAATTGACAAACTAAAGTAAGGTAGGTACGGAGGTTACATTGACGACGCTTTTTAACGCAATTCGTAAGTTTTGTTAAGAATACACATGGCTTTATACATGCAATTAAGTTAATTTGTCAAATACAACTCCATTCAAACATATTGCTAATACTAATTAAAACTACTGAAAGCATTTCCATGAATTTTTAGCGCTGTGACGGATGTTACATTATAACATCCCTCACAGTTTTTCGTAGTAGGGATATTTTAACTCTCTTCAGCTTTATAATTTTTATTAAGTAATTAATTTTATATGTTCTTCATTAATATACAACTCAAGTTTACTAATAAAATTTTATCTTTAACAAAATAATAAGAAAAAAATTATGAATCAGCACATATTTAGATTTTGACAATGGTCAAATAATAACGGGGCAATCAGCCAAGAAAATCATAAGGAGCCTGGTAGCATAGCATATCTGAAAAGAAAAAAAATTAGTTTTATAAATTATAATCAAAAAGAGCAAAATTTTAAGAAATGGTGTTTTAATTTAGGGATTTGAATTTTAATACATACCTTCAAAATGAAAAAAACTTCTTCGGCCTCTTTTTTCTTCCACGGGATCTGCCAGTTTTACAAGAACATCACTTCTCTCAACATCGTAAACAATATCTTGTTTGATCCATCTATCACTCCTTGCAAGATATTTGAAATATACAACAGAAGGCCAATCAACCACCTGTAAGATATATATGTCCAAATTATAAAAACCAAAATTTTACTAAAAAAAATCATCATTAAAAGAAATGGATTTTTTATTTTTTATATGTCCCTCTTCCAAATTTCTGCAATTCTTTTTAAAAACAGGATTCATTGTTTGTTTTTGTTTGTTTGTTTGTTTTTTGCTCATGTTATGTGCATATTAAGGCTTTGTTGGTGAATGTTTTTAAAATATTGCAAAAATTTACAAATTAAATATAATCAAGAATAATAAATTAAACATATCAAAAACAAATCAAGAACATAACCAAACACAATTTTAACTATCAACATTAACTTACAACTGCTGGGAGAAGTTGAGTTCCATGTTTAATTAAAACATAAGTCCCTGTAGAAAATCTTTTAAAAAATTCCATTGATGGGTTAAATAACTTTCTAGAACCATGTATCATCAATAATAAAGAGCATTCAAAAGACAAGAATATGAAGTTTAACTTACAAATCCTGCTGAGAAGTGGCCTCCTCTGTCAAAGCATCTGTCTCTTCTGTATGTCTGTCCTCCTCCCTTGTCACTGCATACATCTCCTCTGTAAGTGGGTCCTCAGCAGCCCTTGTTACTGCATCCAGCTCCTCTGTTACTGTATCTTCGTTCCTTCTTACTACATCCACCTCTTCTAAAAGGGCATTCTTGTCTCTTACTGCATCCATCTCATTTATATGTCTGTCCTCCTCCCTTGTAACTGCACACACCTCCTCTGTGAGTGGGTCCTCAGCAGCCCTTGTTACTGCATCCATCTCATTTATATGTCTGTCCTCCTCCCTTGTAACTGCACACACCTCCTCTGTAAGTGGGTCCTCAGCAGCCCTTGTTACTGCATCCAGCTCCTCTGTTACTGTATCTTCGTTCCTTCTTACTACATCCACCTCCTCTAAAAGGGCATTCTTGTCTCTTACTGCATCCATCTCATTTATATGTCTGTCCTCCTCCCTTGTAACTGCACACACCTCCTCTGTAAGTGGGTCCTCAGCAGCCCTTGTTACTGCATCCAGCTCCTCTGTTACTGTATCTTCGTTCCTTCTTACTACATCCACCTCTTCTAAAAGGGCATTCTTGTCTCTTACTGCATCCATCTCATTTATATGTCTGTCCTCCTCCCTTGTAACTGCACACACCTCCTCTGTAAGTGGGTCCTCAGCAGCCCTTGTTACTGCATCCAGCTCCTCTGTTACTGTATCTTCGTTACTTCTTACTACATCCACCTCTTCTAAAAGGGCATTCTTGTCTCTTACTGCATCCATCTCATTTATATGTCTGTCCTCCTCCCTTGTAACTGCACACACCTCCTCTGTGAGTGGGTCCTCAGCAGCCCTTGTTACTGCATCCATCTCCTTTATATGTCTGTCCTCCTCCCTTGTAACTGCACACACCTCCTCTGTAAGTGGGTCCTCAGCAGCCCTTGTTACTGCATCCAGCTCCTCTGTTATTGTATCTTCCTTCATTGTAACTACATCCACCTCTTCTAAAAGGGCATTCTTGTCTCTTACTGCATCCATCTCATTTATATGTCTGTCCTCCTCCCTTGTAACTGCACACACCTCCTCTGTAAGTGGGTCCTCAGCAGCCCTTGTTACTGCATCCATCTCCTTTATATGTCTGTCCTCCTCCCTTGTCACTGCATGCACCTCCTCTGTAAGTGGGTGCCCAGCAGCCCTTGTTACTGCATACACCTCCTCCATAATTGGGTCCTCTGCCCTTGTTAATGCATCAAACTCCTCCAATATCACAACCTCCTTTGGTCTTTCTGCATCCAGCTCTTCTGAAAGTGCAGTCGCATTTCTTATTCTAACATTCTTCTCCTTCTCAAATTCCAATTGCTCTGGCATATCCCTAAATATAAACATTTAAATTTTCAAAAATCATTTTCCCATTTTGAACAAATCAAGCATTTTTATGATAACTTTACTTACAGTAGCATCAAAAGTGCACTTATGTCCAATCCATCTGCTGAGCTGCAATACACACACAAAAAAATTTATTTTTCCCTTTGTTGGAAATTTTGCATATATTTTTTAAATTAATTTGAAAAGATACCGCTTAATAGATTTTGACACATACATGTCTCCTTCAAGCTCATTTTCTTCAAACATTATCTGGCTACTATCACTTGACTCTGCAAAACAAATTTTAAAAAAAGAATATTAATTCTATCAAAATAAAACAAAACACAAATGAATAAAATTCTATCTAAAAAACAAAACAAAATCACATTTGATTTGAGAATTTCATTACACATATATTATGCATTCTGAACAGTAGAAATACCTTCTGAAGAACTTGCTCTTTGCCTTTGTATACCTCCCCTGAGTCTTGGACCACCTCCTCTGATCCTAGGCCCACCTCTCCTGACTGTGGGATCACCTCCCCTGACCCTGGGACCACCTCCTCTGACCCTGGGACCACCTCCTCTGACCCTGGGACCTCTTCCTCTGACTGTGTGACTACTTCCCCTCACCGGTGGACCACCTGCTCTGACCCTAGGAGCAGTCCCCTGATTCTGGATCCCTATTTCTGCATCCCTATTGATGTCTCCTAAATCTGGTTCTTCATTTCCGGTTCTGGCGCAAGGTCCCTCTCCTCTTCCTCTTCTTGTTCTTCCTCTCCTGTTTATGTTTCTGTGTCTACATCGCCCTTCACTAAAAGCAGAATTTCATAGTTTGGGATTCCAACATAAAAAAGGTTTCAACTTGGCAACGTTAAAGCATATAGAATGATTATAAAATCAGTTTTTCACATAAGCTGTTTTGAATAATTAATCTTTGAAAACAAACTTACCCTACTTGCTGCATACTTTGGATTATCCAAGGACCAACATAATCTTTGTTTATACAGTTTGTACCATCATTCACACAGTTGTCACAAAAACAACTCAAGTTTCTTGTAGCTATTTTGTTTCTTTCAATGCTTCTGACACACTGTAGTTTACGCGTACCCATTATAGTCTTTGATTGGCTTCTTTCTGGTCGATTGTGGTTTATGTTATCCACATAGAAGATGGTTCTTTTCGAATGTTTCTCATCTTTGGTGAGCTTCTCACAAGCAAAATCATAAAGATCTTTTGCATTATTTATGACTATATTCTGTCCATTTACGGCTCTCCTTGCAGCACTTTTAACTACAGCACCTGCCCCATCAGAGGGACCCTTTCCATGTCTAGAGCCATAAAAGTGGCGTTCTGTAGGATGTCCGAAGTCTTCCAAACTATATGAGATGTCCGTAAATGGGGTCTTTGATTTATATTGTGCTGCACAGCCATCGGTCATATGTATCATCTTTTTAATCGTAAGTCCTCGATTCCTCGTAAGATGTTTTTCTGCTTCTATGACAAATCTTTGCACAGAATGTGCATTGTGGTTCAAATCATTTGAAATGAAAACAAGGGATTCAATTACTGTTTCCTCACAGTTGTTATCCTGGCATTGATAAAATGCCACTGTTGGGTGAATTGTGGCCTGTTGGTGACCCCAGTGTGCACTCTGAACTTCCTGTTGGGCTATACATGAGTAGTTTTCTGAAAAATCCATATTCAGAATTACCCAATCTTTTGGAACTTTATTTTGTAGATTTGAAAATTGACTTTGTTGCCAAGCAGCAATGAAAAGATGTTCAGAGAGGCTTTGTAGTTCTTCCGACAACTCTGTAAGTACTTTTGTTAAGGATCCACAGTGGGTAACAGGTTGAATTTGTGTGATTTCTTTTCCCTTGTACAGTTTCTTAACTCGCTCCCATTTTGTATATCTTACAGATTCTTGGGTAGTATTTTTTGCAAGATTTTCAAAATACTGAAAAATTCTGTCAACACCACATTCCCCACATTCTCTTTTTAAGCATCTGTAGTCATGGAATGTGTTGGAACCTTTTCCACATAATGTTAAAGAGACTGCTTCGTACTTGTCTTTTATACTGATGTTTGATCCATTCTTTGCAGCAAATTGTCTAAGAGATCTCAACTTCTGCTCAACATTTGTACATACTTCACAAAGACATCCATACCATGGCTGTTTTCTGGTTGATTCAACATTTCTTGGCTTGTTTCGTTTAAAAGTTGACAAACTTATTGGTGTTGCGGCGTTTAGTTCTTTAAACTCAGTGAAAGTTTGTTTGATTGGCCTGTCCAGAATTCTTCTTTCTCTCAAATCTTTCTTGATTCTCTTAGATGTTGGTAAATTTGTAGAGATATCAGGTCTTGTGTAAAAGTGTTCAATCTTTCTTTTTACACTATCTGAAACTGCATCAGATCTTCTTTTCCTCTCTTGCAAGTCTTTCTCTCTCCTAGTAAATTCAGATTCTTTGACTCCTATGTATTTTGATAATAATCTGTTCAATCTGTATTTCTTAAGAAATGAGAGGTTATGCAGGATCGTTTTTTTCACTTTCTTGTTCTCTCTGACAATCTTCTTAATTGCATGGAATGAATGATCCATTAATTTTAATTTTTTTCTTGAGAGTGGACTGTTTGCAAATAAATTTCTCTTTGCCAGAGCTTCTTTCTTTTTAGGAGTTGCATTCTCTAATATATTTTCTACCATGTCTGCATAGTGCTCTTCATCTTTCGGTATGTGTTGTTTTCTCTTTCTCTTAGGTCCTGATTCTGAGTTTCTCTGCTTTTGACGATAATCACGGTCTCTTTCTTTCAATCTTCTTTTTTTCTGACTGTTTTGTTTTTCTCTTGATTCTCTTTTCTTTAAGCGCCAATACATCCGTTGTTTCTCCCTTTCAGTTCTAGTCAGGACTTTTGTTGATGTGGTATTGGACATAGTTTTTATTCCCATCTCCTTCTGACGCTCTCGAAACCTGCGCATAAACAAAAAAAATCCTCTTGTTCTTCATTTCAATTTGAAAATGTTTTAAGCAAACATTTTGAAATTGCATTGTCATTTCCCAATGCAACTTCAAATTTTCAATTTTTAAAAAGTACATATTAAATTTTTTTATAAATATCTAGCTGATAAATTTCATCTGTTTCATTTACAGCAATGTATATTTAAAACAAAATAACCTCTTTTGTCTCTCCCTAGCTTTAATGCGATCTGCTTCTTTCTTTTCCTCTGTTCTTTTCCTCCATGCTAACTTCTTTCTTTCTCTTTCTTTTTCTTGGTGCTCTTTATATTTCTTACTATCTTTCTTTAAATGTTCTCTATACCTGTTACATGTACGAGATATGTTTCAATACACATGTGCATTTTATTTCAAATGGAACTTGATTAATTTTCACTTACAAGTGTGTAACTGGATTTATTTTCTCAAGCAAGTCATAAATTATGTGTGTACAGTTTACAATATTCTAGAAAAAGATGTGCAGTTAATAAATCTGTACCTTTTAGCTCTCTCTGCATTGGTAGTCTTTTCTTTTAAAGGCTCAATGTTTTTGGATTTTCTCTTTCTTAGACTCTGTATGATTGTAAATTAAAAGAATAATATTTTCAAAATTATATATTATGAATTCATGAAAAAATACTGAACTGCTTTTTATTTAGTTTTTACTTTTTAGAAAAAAATAATGTACATGTATCAAAACATTTGAAAATGGTATTAGACAAATAATAAAGAGTCAATGTGTCACATCCAATCAAAATAACATGTCAACTTGTAACATCCAATCATGAGATTATTTTTTCTTATATGATGTTAAAAAAATAGATTTAGAATCTGATATTTGGTTTAAAGTATATACTTAAATTGCTAATTACCTTAAAATATAAACAAATACTCCAAATTTCATGATAATATTATCATACTGCGTACAGAAGTTATTTTTTGACCAGAAAAGGTGTCAATATGTCATATCCGTTTTTCAATTTCTTGTCAACATGTAACAGCCAAATATTGTTATGTTAACAATGTACGAAGATAGGAGAAAGAAGCGACTTCAACAGATAAGCAATGGTAAATATTATATTTTCTTTCTATCTTATTGAAAAAAATATATCCATAAAATTTCTACGTAACATTATATAATCACTGTGCTTCAGCAGTTATGGTTTGACATTGTTATGTGTCAACTTGTCGCATCCGTATATTTATATCAGTCAAAATTTAACTGCCGAACACCAAATGACCTCTATGGTCATAATAGATCTATAAAAATACTTAAACTTTTGTGTCAAACAATAACTATTATAGATTTAAACACATTGGAGAACATGGCTTGTCCATTTTATCATTAAATTTAATATGAATCTAATTCAGTAATTAGCGTGACGTCTGTTATTTGTAAGAAGTTATTGACCGACAATACAAACTCACCCACTTTGCCTCCATTTTCCATCACTGTCGCTTTTCATGACGTTTACTGCAAATGTGTGGTAAAACTAATAGAAAAAACCGAACCGATTCTATATTCCGGATTGTAAAATCCATTTTACAACCCAAATTACGGACGTTACGAATTTGACCGACACATGTGTACCTTTGATAAATGTGCGAAAATTTATTATTTTAATCCTTTTACACAAACGTTATTGTAAAGAATCCGTTTAGTATGCTATAAAGTTAATGCTAAATATAAAAAATTCGTGTATTTTTAATATTATTACATTAATTTCAATGTTTAAAGTTAACCCATCATGTTGACCGACACTCGTAACGTCCGTTATTCAATTTCAAAGCTATTTTTCTCGGGATAATGATAAGCAAATATTAATTATTTTTATTTAGAATTGTAAAGTATACATCCATCTTTTAGAATAGTTGTATATAAAAATGTGTTAAGTAAAGGTATTTTTAAAAAATGCATTTTTGACACATAGGTTGGAAAATCTCTTACAAGCATGCGCAAAGGTTGGACAATTTTATACAAATTCGGTAATAATAATTTTATTTCTTAAAATAAAAAGATTAAATTGTTTATTGTTTCTCTTTCATATAACAAAATTAAAAATCCAACTTTATGAATCATAAAAAAAATATATTCTTGTTTATTTCAATTTCAAAAGTGACGGCCGTTATTATTTACAAATAGCTGATCCCTGCCCTGAAACAAATCAGGCAGGTTTGTGGTATATGTTAGTTCATTGGCAGCAGCTGATAAAAAGAATTAACACTTATAAATATCATTTAGGAACTTAGATCATACATGTTATATGTGATTTATATATATATTATAAGATAGAATATTGGACTTCATAGGCCCCAGCATGTACCTGGAATTGGAGGAGAATTTGATGGAGCATTGCTTGACTGTCTTTGCTCAACAGTTTTTGACCGTGGTGATCTGCGTAGCGTAAGCAATTGTCTCCTCACTGTGATGGGTGTGTACGTTGTACCAGGGTTTACCGGAGATGGTGATTGTCTTGATGCTGTGTACGTTCTATTTTTCCTTAAAGGCGTTAATTTACAATTAGGTCTTGATTTGCCAGGAGGGGAGACGTTTCTACCTAACAACAAAAATTAATTATGTTACCAGAATACATGTATTATGCATTATTTTAACATATAGATCAATATTTTAAAAACTATTATGACTACAATACTGTAGACTATTAAACATAATAGGACATAGCAAGTACCTTGAATAGGAAGAGACTTTGAAAGGGCATTGTTAGGTGGTTTGTCCTTGTTAACAGTAGTCAAAGGTGATCTTCCAACAGGAATGGCAATCAACTGTCTTGGGGTCCTTCCACTGACATATTCTTGCACAGGAGATGGTGAGAAGGATTCATCAGCATTGGATGGTGTAATGGTCCCAGTTTTTTTCATCGGTGTTGAACATTGACGTAACTGACGTTATTTAGGAGAGGGCACACATTCATCTTTAAAATAGTAAAATAAAGCACACCAGTTCATAAAAATAAGATTTAGTGCTTTTTTTAACTATAGGTAAAGTAAATATACTGTGATCTATAATAATTACATAACAGTGAGCACAAATAACATAATCAGCTCATTACACATCCTGACCCATTTAACCCCTGGGTAGGAAGACAGTACTGTAAAATGCACATTGTCTTGCCAAATGTTACAATGGCATTGTAGCAGTATGCTGAAGACAGGCCTAAAAAACCCAGAATTCTGAAGTTGGACAGACAGACGGATAGGCAAACTGACATATGTAAAGGAAACCAACAGTCCCCACCAAGAAATCAGCCAGTAGGATTGACTTATGTCTCATAACAATTTTTGGTTAGTGCAGAAACGTTACCTTCACTGTCAATTTCCGTGTCACTCAGAAATCTTGAGGGTACTGGCTGTTTGCGCTTTTTGGACTCTCCTTCACTTTAAGTTTCCACATTTGATGTGTCCAAAGCTCTCTTGCTGTACTTTCTGGCAGTTTCATAATCTGAAAAATTTCATTTCTTTGAAAACATAATTCGTAAATGTTTTCATATACATGTACATTATAATACATATTCATTCATGTTGAATATTAAATCAATTTTAATTGTAATAAATCAATATTAGGGATTAATTGTAATAATCCATATTAGGAATTTGTTTTTAAAAAAATTCCTACCTTTTCCGATCTGTCTACATCTGTACTTTCTCCACCTCTTTTTGTCTGGTAAGGACATTTTTTGGATTTTTGTTGTTGCACCGCTTGCAGGCCAGTAGCAATAGTCCTTTATTTAAAAAAAAAACCCTTTGATTTATTTATACAGCAATATAGAAGTTGGATAGTAATTATAATTCTCTTAATAAAAAATACTAATTATCTTCAAACACAAGTAATATCAGCATATAAATTATCAAAATTTTCTTGTAACGCACTGTGTGTATTAATATAAATGTCACACTGGTATGAATGCAACTTAATTGGTTGTTCCGTCATTTGAAATAAGTGCATGCTTTACAACTTACGTACACATACTAGTAAAATTATAAATATATCTTAAATATATTTTCCTTGAAATTTATGTGGTTAATTTTTACACAATGTATTAAATAGCTTTTATGAATGTAAACTTACCCCATCCAACCATGATGCTGGCACACATTCAATAGTATTATCGTCAAAAAAGTGCAGTACTGCAAACATACCAATAGCTATATTCTGTAAACTGCAAACCTAAAATTATAAATATAAAAAAACGTTTATATTAATGTCAAAATTTCAACTTATTTTTTGTTAAATTAAGATTCAAGGTTTATAACTGTATCGGGAAAGGAGAAAACACGACGGATCAGACCAAGATTCGAACCCAGGACCCCTGAATCTCTAGTCAGGTGCTCTACCAACTGAGCTATCTGGCCACCGGCGTTCAAACCGGTCTGACCGTCATATTACCAAAAATGTTTTTGCATTGATATTGCTAAAAATTACAATTGACACACTAATAATAACATCTTCATTCTTCATGCAGTAGCTAAGGGTTTTAGCAAATCAAATCTGTTGTAACGTGACAGTAAAGTCCATGGCCAGTACTTCAAATTTTATGTTTAGCAAAGATCATGAAAATGTTAAAATCTTTTTACCGATGTCATAAATTCTACATTGTAATCTCATATAAAGCACAAACCAGATGTATATATTTTGCATGGACAATGATACCAGGATGATGAAATGATTCTATAATTTGTAGTTGTGCTGCAGAGGGATAATAACAATTTTGTTGGCATGGTAAGAGGGAAATTTCATACACCTTGTCATTAGTTCATCAGCTTCAATCCTTCTGATTGTGTATCTTTGCTTTGCAAATTGTTCATGACCAATAATGCGAGAGTTACAAGGATAAGTAAGTGAGTACTCTGAAGAATGGTACACTCTACAAAGAAATGCCCTTTGATACCTATTGACAGGCTGGATCACCTCACAGTATTTTCTCCTACTTGTTTGATACACGTTATTTGGCTTTTTACAAATTATTTTTCTTGGTCTGGAATGGTATCCGTTTCCATAGACTCAAGTACCCTTTTTACTAACTGGGCTGCAGGATTGTTTCCTCCTCGGACTTTTTTTTTCAATTGTTGCATATAATTCTCAAAAGGCCAGGTCGCACAGTTATCAAGAGAATCAAATGCATCAACTTCCGCTTTTAAGTGTAACAAACTATGTACATTATACACCAAAAACTCCTCTCCATAGAACCTGTGGCAATTCTTTACATAAAAACTAAGTAATCGACCGGCATAGTCAGCGTAGTGTCTAGCTAGTTGTTCATTCACAAGAATTGATATTGCAACACTAAGGCACATGAAATGGTTGTATAAACTGTTCATTAAAATACCTTTTAACACATATGGACCTGTGTAAAGTAAAAATTGACGAAATTCAGTTGCTTTCCATCTTTCGACTTCTTCTAGACCTCTTGGTTTCCTTGCAAATTCCTTGGGTACAGAGGGTGCTAGAGACACAAGTTTTTGGCTAACTTGCTTTATCTGGCCATTGGAAAGACGGTTTTGTGCTCTTGGACCCCTTATCCATGTTATTAAGAGCTTTTTCATAACACCAAGGCACACTTGGTGCATATAATCTATTGGAAAATGTTGAACCATGTCTATTGGCAAGTTTACAAAAGGAGAATTTATGCCTTCTTTATGGTGCCCCTCTTGAGTTTGGTTTCGGAATGATGCGTCTGATCTAGGGACAAGATTTTCAGTAAATGGGTATGTCATTCGCCCAATATAACGTCCTCTCTGTTCACATTTATCACATCCATAATACCCTGAAAATTGTTTTACACACTTTACGAATGCCTTTGCAGGAGCATCACAAATGACACAAAGTAATTTCACCTCAAAATGTTCTTCGTTGATGTTGATGCCATTATTGATTAAATTGTTCAATTCAATAATTGTTTCATTTAAGAACTCTAGATTCGATGGCTTGGATGTACCCACAGTCAATGCTATGGGGAAAGGTCTAGGGGGCTTTAAATTGCATATTAGTCCAAGAACTGGCCATACAGATGTATTGGTGCTTTTAAAAAGCGGCAGTCCATCAATATTCAGTGAAAGAGGTATGGAGTTATCAATAGCCTGAATGTCTGTTTGGTTGTACTTTTTCAATGCATTATTTATCATAGTTTCCAGGCCAAAGTAAAAATAGTCCATATTGGATACCTTTATAATGTCAACTTCTCTCGGAGTTTTAAGTAAAGTGCGAGAAGAACTTGGAAGGTTTGGATGCCCATTTTGCTTTAACAATTTTAAGAGGGAGTCAACTGCATTAGCTTTAATTTCATATGTATTGACCCAGTTTCTCAATGGTTCCATTATGTCTGTTGATTCACCATCACTACCCATACTTATTACTTCATCACTGGAAATAACTTGTTCAAAATTTAGATCTATTACACCTGATTCTTTTTCAGATGATTGACACATGCACACACAAAAGAAAGAAATATTTTATCAATATTTTACTTGGCTTTTTCAATTTTTGACATACAATTTATGTCTTAAAATGGTATATATAATATATTGCAACTGTTTATTTTAACATAATTACAACTGTTTATTTTAACATAATTACTTGGTTATATTAATAACATTTCAGTGATGTTCATGTTGTAAAATGTATTGTAAATAGTTCACATCCTAAGTATACTTAAAAAATCATAGTGGAGAATAATATTAAATAATATATGTGCATCGTTCAGACGAAGATCCTGATTTTTTTTCCAAATGGGAGGGTGGGGGTTGCAAACCTTTTCAGTAAATCGAACCCAGAATACAATACCGGTATATTGTGTTGTTGTTTTTTTTATTTGCAAAATTTCCAGCACCCCTTCCCAATGATTCACAAAATGAAAAAAAAAAAAATCGTCTATAAAACGTTTTAAAATCAATTTTTAAAAAATGTTTTTGATATGATTGTTCTTATATTTCTAACAATGTTAATGTAACTTTCAAAAACATTTTAAAAAATGTTTTAGTTTTGATTTGCAAAATGTTTGTATTATCGTTTTTACAATGTTATAAAAACAATAATAAAATGTTTTCATTGCGTTATAAAAACGTTTGGATGGAAATGTTCTCTAAAAACCTTTTTAGAACCAGAATACAATGTTATGAAAACGTTATGTGCTACCTGGGCTCAACATCACTAACCCTGACCTCAACAAAACTAGACCTGGCCTCAACATCACTAGACCAGACCTCAACATCACTAGACCTGACCTCAACAAAACTAGACCTGACCTCAACATCACCAGACCTGACCTCAACATCACTAGACCAGACCTCATTTATGGTTTGTTTGGGTTTTTTTCTCTCTCTCGGTACTATAAATAAATAACATATTCTCTATTGATTAATTATGACAAAACAAATGTTATTTTAGAAAGTGAAATTTTCAGAATAAATCAGGTCTATCATATTAAACTGATTTATTCTGTATTCATTCTTTTTGTCACATATATTGTTTTTCCTTCTTTTAATAATTGGCTTTATTCATCCAGGATTAGGCAAATGAGCACAACACTAGTTTTCATTGTGATACTACATTAAAACATGTGCTGTCTTTTGATTTCTTTGATGGTAACCAAGCTTATCTTGTTTCCGCCTGAGAAACCAAAGTAAAACATTGGAAATCGGTAGGAATTGGTAGAGATGTTAAAACTAATATACCAGTATATTATCTATCAATATCATATTGCCAATATGAAATCCAAACTTATTGTCTAAACTAAAAAGTATACTGCACAATAAAGTGAATGACTTTCAATATGCCACCAGTGGGCGTATTACAATTCGAAGTAGACCATCAAAATTTATTGAAAACAAAAGCGAAACATTGTACGCCGATAATACTTAAAGAGTTACTGTGAACTTGAGTGTTATCTCTGAAATTTCAGTTATATACTTCTGTTTTATAGTTAAACATGTAAAATTTTGACACGACTAGTTGGGCTATCTTGACACAAAAGAAACTAGACTGGACCCAAGTTTTACTAGTCTGAATTGGTTTGACAGGCTTTAGTGTTCAGCCCTGTAAACCACCAACCATTCGGACAATACAGATACATGTTATGATGCATGCAAAGCATAGGAACACTAAGGGATTACTTTGTCCATTGTCTGTCTATCTTTAATGCCCAAGAATCCTGTACCTGTAAGATATAGGACTTTGATTTTAAGAATCCTGTACCTGTAAGATATAAGACTTTGATGTAAAGAATCCTGTACCTGTAAGATATAAGACTTTGATGTAAAGAATCCTGTACCTGTAAGATATAGGACTTTGATATTAAGAATCCTGTACCTGTAAAATATAGGACTTTTATATAAAGAATCCTGTACCTGTAAAATATAGGACTTTTATATAAAGAATCCTGTACCTGTAAGATATAGGACTTTGATATTAAGAATCCTGTACCTGTAAAATATAGGACTTTTATATAAAGAATCCTGTACCTGGAAGTGATACTGTACAGGTGTAATTCTTCTGTGAAAGTTTTTTTTAATATGGCACCACAATCAATTATACCATCATAGGCTTCATATGTTCCTAAGATCAATTCAATGATGTCATCACAGGCTACACAGGTTCCTAGGAGTGTTCAGTTATAGCTTTAATACATTTTGTTATTATGTAATTGGTGCATTTGCAGTATATCCACCTTCACATTGTTTTAGATTAATGTTTGCTTCATGTTTTGTTTCTATATCTTGTGTTACTTTTTTTTTTGTTTGTTTGTTTTTCCTTGATTGAACTTTGTGTCATAACACTGTCATTCAGATGATATCCTTTCCAGAATATTGTTGAGTGTTTATTTATTTTGTCAGGGTTATCTAATCATGCATGTCCAGGAATTGATATAAAGCATCAATCAATGGTCTTACCGTTACCTTGTGTAAGCTTACAGTCGGTACACACCTGCATATACACCTGAACTTAAAAGTATGCTGGAACTTTAAATCTGCTTTACCTTGACCTGGTCTATTTTTAGAACTTTACGTTAATACATGGACCTACCCTGTTATCTGTATATGTTTACGTTAATACATGGACCTACCCTGTTATCTGTATATGTTGAAGTAGGGCAGATTGATGCAATTTCATTTTTTTTTTCTTTTAAAAGAAATCTTGCTTAAAGTTTTTTAAAACACAGCATTGTCTGTAGCCTCAGTGTTCAGCATTCTTTTTGATTAATTCTTATAGGTTTAAATACCAGTTTTATGTGATACACATTGTCAAATACTGTTTACAACATACTGAAATAGCACAGCTATTGTAAACAATATTCATTACAAAACAGTGCATAGGATAAGACAGCAGTACTTATTTTAACCCTCTTGAGTTACGTAGAGTGTTGATGTGAGGAACTGAGGTCTTTTTGTTCCCAATTGTTTATGTATGGTGAAAAACTCTCCAGAGAATATAAGTAGTGAATATTTAAGATTATGAACAAGCCAGGGCTCTTCCTGTAGAATGTTAATCTACTTTATAAAGTTATCTATAAGATTTGTTTGATCATGTCTTGAGTATTTATTGTTTAGAAATGAAAATGTTAACTATTAAATCTATGTAAAAGCTTTAACATGTCTACATTTGTTTTTATGCATGCAAGACTGGGGATCTTGGATCAGTCTTTCTGCAACTATTCTTTATCATAACTTTTGAACTGTGTTAAGAGAAATTTGTTTAAGTAATAGGATTCTGCTGGAGTTGATTCACATTTCATCCAGGGAAATACTCGACTTATCTGCTCACCACAAAAAACTGGAAAACATCAGTATTTATAGTTAGAATATGATAAAATGCCTGTTAGAAAATCTGTAGACATGTCATCTGCAAAAGGTTACAAAGTAGACACTAGTAAAGACAACGAGACTGCTCTCTTACATATATACATTGACAAACTGATTGAGCTTGGCCCCTTCAGAGCTGAACGAGTCCAGACTGTGTTGATTTTGTCCAACACCACATATTTATTTTTAGCTCATCTGAGCAGAAAGCTCATGATATGCGAGCTTTTTTCATCACCTTCTGTCAGAAAACTGTACACATTTTCATCTCCAAAACCACAGGGCCAATTTCAAACTTGATATAAATCATCCTTGGTTGAAGGAAAATCAAGTATCTTCAAATGAAAGGCCATGCCCCTTCAGAGGAAAGATATTAAAAACACTATTCCACAAATTTTCAGCCACTTTGCCGTTATCAAGCGTAAAACACCTTTATGATGAATTAACATGTATTGTACCTAGCTTGCAAAAATTTGTCGTTTTTTTACGCTTGATAAAGGCCAAGTGGCTGAAAGTTTGTGGAATAGAGTGTTTGTGTTTTTAAATATTCAATATCCCCTAAAACAATTTAACATAGAACTTTGAAGATCAGCATACAGATTCCTTATAGCAATGCCTTCCATTCTGTGCATGATCCATTATCATGCTTTTTGAATGGCAAGTGATAGAGCTCTTATGTTCTATATGCAGTCAGTGGGGCATGTCAGATGATATGAACATCCAAAACATTAAATGTCTGGAGCAGTATTTATATTTACATGTATTTCACTCCCTGCGTGCTCACTTTGGTAATGTGGTACACCAAACCTAAAACATTTAACACAGGTAGTGACTGTTCCGTGGTAAATCCCCCAGAGCATTATTAGTAAAACTCACAAGTCTTTCAGACTATGAGCTTCAAAACAAAGGTCCCATGTACTAGTAGAGAAGTTGACACAAAAAACATTCTGACTGCTTTTTATGACAACCCTCATATGTTTAAATTAATTCCATTTATTTAAATAACAGAAGAAGAAAAAAATTCATTGTTCTTTATTTTACAACAACTTTATATGGAAACATTTTTGCAAATAAACTAAAAAAGTAGACAAAGAAAATTAACCATTTACAAATTAGTCATTAATTACATATACATACATCATACATGTATGTTAAATGAAATCTCATAATAAATATAACACTCCAAACATCTGTAAAGGAATTCAAAATATAAAAGGAAAATTCACACACAATCTAGGGACATAAAATGATACAATCAAAAAGCCAATGTTGTTTTTAAGTTCTCTAACTTTTCCCTCACAAAATGAAAAAAAAAAGTGACTGAAAATGATAATGGTCCATTGCATTTAAAGGCAAAAATGTTTCTACATAAAAATTATGTTACAATGATTTTTTTTTTTAACTAAATCAAAGATGTAAATGAAAAAGCCTGCGTTACATAGTACGTGACATTGATTTTTTTTTTTTTTTTCAAAATATTTTTTTCATTTTTTTTAATTTTTTTTTTTATAACATTTCCTTTTCTTGAAATTTTTAAACATGTCTATTCATGACAGAGGACATTTGAATTAAAAATAAATGGGGGGAAAAAATTAAACTGTTGCACAAAAACATTCTACAGTGTTAAAGCTGTTGCTATTTTGCAAAATATGCACCATTATGATGGAATTTGATCAAGTGGCACTGACTCAATGCTCTATATGTGTACCAAAAAATTTGTTCATAAAACCAAACTCAAAAACAATCTAACATGTGATAGAAAACTATACACAGAGTAAGAACATATGAAAATGACAACAATGTTTACAATTTTGTTCACATTTGCCTTACTGTACACGTTATTCCATATAGATGACTTCTCTTGACCAATATCAGTGTCACTTCCAATAATTTGCATATAAAACCAGTTCAGAACGAAAAACTACCAATAATGAAACAAAAAATTGTGATAAAACAACGGAAAAAGTATTATCTGGAGAAAAATTCAAAAAACTGGCCCATAATACTAAAAGCCATAGTAATTAAGGAAAACTAGCCATCATCAAGGTCATCTGGGTCAATCCTGTACACCATGTACATGACCTCTGGTACCATAGGAATGATGGGATCACCAGGATAGGCGACTGCAAATCCCATGAACATAAAAGTCCTGATCAAAGAGGCTGCAAAATAAAAATCTAATTCAGCATCCCACACTTGATACATAGGCACTTTATTGGACATTGTGAAATTGAGACAGAATGTTTGACCCGCCCCCTCCTCAATGTGACAATACTCTTATGGTGATACAGTCTTAGAACTGCTGTCTTTTGTTTTTACCTTAGAACAAGTTTGAAGTTACAGAAACACATATATGACAATGTTACCTCGATCATTCCTGCTTTTACAGAAACAGAGAATAACGTGTTCACAGCAAAGCTTCTCCTCCGCATACTCCAGAAGAGTAATCAGACTGTAAAATGTAGATATAATTTATATCACTTCATTATTTACTCAACATAAACAACTACAAAACCATGTTTTGGTGAACAGAATTTCTGTAAATTACACATTAATATTTTCAAGATGTACATGAAAGTATTTGATTTTTCTATTTTCAGCACAGAATTTTGCATATCAACTCATCCTCCTTTTGTTTGTAGAAACCTCAGTATTTACACCTTTACAGCTCTGATTATTGAACAATGACCAGCCCTACATGAAGAAAACATAATACTCAAAAACTCTCCACTTTACAGCTTTTTACTATATTCATGAATTCTTACCTTTCCTTTGAGCCTTCAGGCAGAATTCCATTTGGGACTTCTACATACAGGTTTCGATTCATCAAAATGGTCTCCCAGGTGACCTTATGTTGTCCGGCCAAATGCACAGTGAAGCTCAAATTGGTGGTTAAATGAGCCTCTGCTAAAACACTGCTGTTGACCACCTACAAATGTCAAGTACGTACTCCCTACATTTTATTTCCAATTCTCCCAAATTAGGACTCCTTTCATGTTAAATCAGACTAACACATGAAGTAGTGTAACACAATACAGATCACGTACTATGTATATACAAGAAAATCTTCTAAAATGATGAACTTGACATGGATTTCTTGGAAAAAAATTAAGTCAAAACTGACTTTATTCCAAGATTTTGCTGAAATTTTGACTGCTCAAATAGAAGGTAACTCAAATGTAAGCAAAACCCTATTTAATCATACAAGATATTCCTTTCTTTTTTATACAAAATGACATAAAATTCTGAAATTTGGGCAGATGACAACACCATAGGTACCATAGTCTAGGTGCTTAGTCCAAATGACTGACAACCCCCCCCCTTCCCAATTTTCAAGAACTGAATTAAACAAAGTGCACGGTGTTTGCATACATGCATGCAGTGCTTTACTTCGTCCTTACCTGTGCATGGTGGTTGTTTTCCTTAGTTAACAGGCTTTTAGCACTGACAGGGGGCTCTGTTAAAACCCCCACGCCGTTGCCCTCTGTCACGAATGACACGTTGACGGCGTGGGGAGCATCAGGAGCACGACCGAGGCCCTGCACCGAGCGATATACAATACCGCATGGTTGGCAAACTGAAAAAAGAAAGTGAAAATGCTCTCAATTGGACAAAATGAAAGTAGAAAGCATAAGGAGATCAATCTTACCATGGTTACCAAAAAAAAAAAATTCATTCTGTAATGTACAGTGACAACTCAACAAGGTAAGAAATACAGGATCTTGAACGAATGCTTATGGCATATGAAATGAGTTGCCAGATTTAATATTTCCCAAGCCTAATTTCATATGCCATAAGCAAGAGAATAAGATTCAGTTTATCACATAACTATCAACAAATGCATATTTTTGTTACTTTTCATTTTACCTCACATGACCCGACATAATTCAATGTGCTACAAGTTCATATCATTTTTTCGAGCCTGCGTTATGAACCTGGAAGCAGTACTGTTGTGTGATAAAGTAATTTTCACAACCACTCGTCCTGTGTTATGTTCCTTTCATGGTTATACTTTTGCATGACTCAAAAGATAGCCTGTGCATGTCACAAGTGTTTTTTAAACTTCCTTATTTTTAATCAGTAAAGACATTCCTGTCACAGTTTCAGATTGAATTAGTGTCTGAATCACATAAAGTGAACATGCCATCAGTTTTTTTTTTTACCTTAAACAAGCACTCTGAGTGTATATTAGTGAAAATTGGCACTCGTGCTCACAAGTTTGCAATTTTTTCAAACCCAACTTGGCCAACATTCACCAATATATGGTCAATAACTATATTGTTAAACAAAGGAAAAACAATATGTGCAACAATCAACATGACCAGAATGAATAGTCATTTTCATAAGATAGAGACCTGTTTTTATACTGAAAATCATCCCATATTTCCTTCCTTAAACCTACATATGCATTCTCATCATTCTGATGAAAGAATTTTTTTTTTTAATTTAATTATTCAATACAGAATATGATATGTAAGGTACTGAGAGAGAGTAGAAATAATACAAATGAGGTCAGGTTTAGTGAATTGAGGTCAAGTCTGGTACCATTTTAATTAAGTTACTCTGATTAGTCCCACTAGTTTAGTTCTTTTTAAAGTATGTGTTGAGCCCTGCTGAGATGTATATAAATTAGTGTAATCGTTATGAAAACCTTTTTCACAGAAAAATAATATTTGTTTTGTTACTGATCAGTAATTATCCTTTTGTTGTTGAAATAACATGACTTATCAAGATTCATCCCTTTAGTCTAGAATGTTAATGGGGCGAATGACCCAATTTTAAAACCGACGTCCTACAGATCAGCTTATCAGTAAAACTTCAACATTACGTAAGATGAATCAACGCAGTAGCTCTAAAGTATATTAAAACTTCTAATATGCTCGACAACCCAACCTTTATTGATCAGCCATCAGCTGACTTGATTTCATCACGTCACAGCTCGGGTCAAAATAGGACAGTAGATCTAGATATATTGCAGAATTAAATCGAAAAATCAAAGGTCTCTTTCCATTGTATTTCTAAAATCAATATTCACCTTTTCTTTTCTATCAAAAAGAAAATATCCTGGATTTTATTCATAACGAAATGCGTAAAACTTTGACCTTTATATGTAGACAACGGAAAAATATGGCGGACATGTTTTTCTTCAAGAAAGAGAGCGAATCAAATTGACAACTTACAGATTTGTACTATGTAACGCTGGCATTTTCTCTTTTTCTTCTTTCGCTTTCGGGCCAAAGTTTTCGTCTAAAATTATGGCGTCTGCGGCCCTCAACATAACTTTTCTCGGCGTGTGTTTACACCCCGAGTATCGCAATACACTTTGATAGGACTTCCCGGATTCACGCAACTTGTACTGATGCTAATCGTAATCTCTCGGGTCTTTCCAACAAATTTACAAGTGCTTCATAGAAAAACCCGAGAGACTGCGATTGTTATAATACCGGAACCAATCGTAACTACTCGACTATTTCCGTAACCGCGGTTAGGAACTCGGCCAATATCGGAATATTCAATTTGTAGCTTTCGAGCCCGATTCAAATGAGGAAAAAAATTATAAAACACCGATAAAATGAATTAAAATACACAGAAGAAGGTATGCAAAAACGTTTTTGCAGCTAAGATGAAAGCTGTTATGTCTTTGCTGTAGGCGTGTTATATGGGACCAATAATTATAAGTCGTCACGTCCAAGCTATTCTGCACCAGAGTTTTTCGGTAGCATTCTCTTGGCGTGAAACAGATAGTTTTATGTGGCGGAGGGGTAAGAAACTAGTGAAAGAGAACTAGTACTAGTGTACCAAACGTACACTCTATATCAAGGAAAGGAGTGGTTCAGTTTTCTTTCGTTTTTTTGGGGGGGGAGGGGGGTTGGTTTTTTTTTTGTTTTGTTTTTTGTTTTGTTTTTTTGTTGTTGTTGTTGTTTTGTTGGGTTTTTTTAAAATTTATTTATTTAGTTATTTATTTATATATTTTTTTTCAAAATTATTAAAGTTTTTAATTTTTTATGTTAAACATTAAGAATATAAGTCATTTAATGTTGACAGCCTAAATTTTGGCCTATTATTGCAGGAATAAATACAATATTTTTATACTTAACTCTGTGTTATGTAAACAAAGACTCGAGTCTTTTCCTGTTTACAAACAAACCCGTTTTGTTTGTTTTGTTTTGAACATATTCTATTGATCATATCAAAAGGATTGGAAACAAGGTCGAACAACTTACTCGTCCCTCTCCTAAAAATATTACAAATGTACAAATATGTCATGCAAGATAATAATTAACAGGTAAAAATGTACCATAATTAATTGAATCTACAAGTTTCATCTATAAATGTGTGAACAGTTGAAAAGATATTTAAATTAGTTTGCAAAGGCAAATTCATATCACCACACAACAGCAGATTTGTATCAATATTAACCAAATCAAACATAAAAAAGCGATTAGATAGATCATTTCTAGCTTTAGAGTATTTTTTACAAGCAAAAAAGAAATTATACACATCTTCGTTATATCCACATGAACAAAAAGGAGAATTAATATTACGTTTAAGATCATACTGAAGAATACAGTTGTGTCTTAGTTCAGCATGAATACTGTTTATGAATCGTTTCCCAAACGAAAAAGATGATGGTGAACTTTTGATTTCTGTTTTTATATTTTTGCGGAATGAATTGATTGAAATGGCTTCTCTGGCTTCTACATTTAATACATTCTAATGTTTTATTGAATCAGGAACGAAATATATTTTTAGATATTCTAATCTACATCTTGGAATATAAAACTGGTCTTTGTTTCATGTATTGTAACGGGACACATTTTCATATATATTTGAAAAAATATCATTTAAGTAATTTGGGACGGTACCATTGCGAATTTTGAACATAGTAGTCATTTTTGCTATATAGCGTCTACTTTGTAAAGTTTGCCAACCTGGTTTAGAATAAAGGGTTTCCCTAGGTGCGAAGATAAGGACGTCCAGTGACAATTCTAGCTGCAGATAACGGCACTTTTTCAAGTTTCTCAGAATCTTGCACAACCAACCCAAACAATTAAAGCATATTCAATAGTAGGCCTAATAGATGCTATATTCAATTTTGACAGATGTTTTCTATAAAGTTTGAACTTGGGTTTTTTAAGAGACCTATTTTTTTAAAAAAGCTTTGTCTAATATGGAATCAATGTATATAGACCAACTAAGGTTCTGTGACAATAATAAGCCTAAATGACGATGAATTGGAACATACTCCAATCTATCGCCTTGAAAAATAATTTCGATAAAATGGGGTTGTCTTTTTTTGAAAAATAAACAACTTTAGTTTTGGATGGATTGAATTTGAGTAACCACTTATTTGACCATGTTTCTAGCAGACGTAAATCATGATTAAGCTTATATTCAAAATCTAGCATATGATATGAAGATTGCTGAAGCGAGTTGTCACCAGCAAATAGTCTACACTTTGATAGCATATTTCCAGCAACATCATTATCATGAATTAATACTAGTAAAGGTCCTTAAGCAGAACCTAGTGGTACACCTGCAAATATGTCAAGTTTTGGACGATAAAGATCCCTATATATTACTTTTTGTGACCTGTGACATACATAGCTTCTAAACCATTGTAAAAGATTGCCAGATATACCTTCGTATAAGTTTGTAATTTAAAAATGAGACCTTTATGCCATACTCGTTCAAATGCTTTTGAGAGGTCACAGAACATCACACAACACAATTTACCTTCGTCAATACTTTGGACATAACTATGGTATGTTTTTAATAATTGATAAACAGTAGAATGGCCTGGTAAGAATCCAGGTTTTTTTAATATTGATAAAATAAATAATTGCTATGGAAGTAATTATATACATGTTTGGAAATGATTCTTTCCATCATTTTGCTGTCACGTGATAACAGCGAGACAGGCCTATAATTAGATACTATTGATGGGTCTTCCTTTTTAAAAAGAGGAATGACGTGGGCAATCTTCCAGAAAGAGGGAAACATATTTTCTGACAATTACCTATTGAAGAACATAGTAAGTGGTTTAGCAATGGTGGATTTAGTTGATTTTAACATTTTATGACTTATACAATCAGGACCAACAGCTTTATTGACTGAAAGTATTGTGATAATATCTATCACTTCTTGTTCGTCAGTGATGATGTTACTTAGAGAGTCACCACACAAGCTATACATGTGTGGTAGTGTTTCATTGGTGTTGTCAATAGCGGAAATGGATGAAAAATACGCATTCAAAGCTTCAGTTTTGTCGGTATCAGAATAAGCTAACTTGTTAACACCATTGTTGTCATTGATTTGTACTGGAAATATTTCATTTAATAATTTGATATTAAATGATTTTTTCATCAATTTCCAATATAACTTACTGTTATCTTTGCTCGAATCATCTAAGTAGGTTTCAATACTATCAT
The DNA here is from genome assembly GCA_024699665.1 of Ostrea denselamellosa. Taxonomy (NCBI): domain Eukaryota; kingdom Metazoa; phylum Mollusca; class Bivalvia; order Ostreida; family Ostreidae; genus Ostrea; species Ostrea denselamellosa. The sequence goes on along the minus strand of JAMZEH010000045.1, from coordinate 1,259,721 downwards.
CATAATTGGATATCGCGAGTTTTTTGGGTTTTTTTTTTTATATAGTTTACCGAATTACGAACTTTTCTATAAGCGGACCAATCAGAGTCATTTTATGTTTTGATTGCGAAGTCGATCTCTCATTCTGATTGCTTTTCGTATCATAGAATCATACCATGGTTTGTCTCGTGGACGAACTGTTATATTTTGTTCAGGTATACAGTGACGATGCAAGAAAGAAATTGGGATGTAAAATGTTCCGTTGCCAATTCTAAAGTATCTGCTTCATTGATAATATTTTCCCAGTTACAATTTTCGATTAAAGAATTGAGTTTTATAAAGTCAGCATTTTTATAAACCCATACTTTACGCGTGTATGCACGATTGTAATTTATATTCGAAATAAGCGAGATGTATGTGGCATAATAAATTCGTCACTACTCAATAAATTCGTCACTACTCAATGAATTCATCACTACTCAATAAATTCGTCACTACTCAATAGTTCGTGACTACTCAATAAATTCATCACTATTCAATAAATCCGTCACTAATCAATAAATTCATCACTATTCAATAAATCCATCACTAATCAATAAATTCATCACTAATCAATAAATTCATCACTAATCAATAAATTCATCACTAATCAATAAATTCATCACTAATCAATAAATTCATCACTAATCAATAAATTCGAAATTTGCAACATGGCGAAAACACACATTATCTAGTCGTGATTCATTTGTTTATGCATGCATATTCTTTTTTAAAAATAGAGAAATTAAACAATACAAGTGATACAAACAAACAAAACGCAAAGCAAAACAAAAATACCCAAACAAAAACAAACAAACAGAAAGAAAACAAACTAAATACGCTAAATAAACCATCCAAACAAAACAAAACTTTTTATAGTTTTGCCTACTTTTTGTTGTCATTTAATCTCAGTTTAGTACATGTATTATTTTATGTCTTTTTTTTATGCATTTATTGTTCTTTGATTTAGTTTGTTTAATTAAGTTATTAGATAAGGCGCTATGACCTCGGTGCATCATGACGCGATATTTATTTATAGATTGGAACCAAGCATGGTAGCACGTAACTGTACACATGGGGAAATTTAAAATATATTTTTCTCCAACCAAGAAACGCATGCTGATGGGCCCCGTGGGGATCTGAGTTAGAATAGATCCTCAGTACCACTTGCTTGTCGTAAGAGGCGACTAAATGGGGCAGTCCTTCAGATGAGACCGCATAAACTGAGGCCCTGTGCAGTGACGTAGCCGCCATTGACGCCAAAACGCCCGAGCGTACACATCAATGTGACCAAAAAAAATTTAGAAGAAAACAAATTAATTTCCAATCGTTATTGATAAGATGTCACAGTCAGTTCACGTTAAATACAGTCAGATGCGATGATATAATGCAATCTATGTATAAGTCCGTGTAATAAAAACAATATAGGCACTACGGTTATAATACTTTATTGGTAATGTCGTAACTTTATTCCGGAAGTTTTTCGCCGCTTTGTTGAGTATTCTAATATAAAGTTTCCGGTTAATCACATATATTGTCCAGATATATACTTAAATGATATTTATGTTAGTAAACATCATTAAGTCAGTATCTCCTATCCCAAACGGAACTGCTTTGTGAATCTTTGGCAAAGAATACACGTTAAGTCATTGTGATATTTCAGTGATTATATATTGTACGGATATTTAGTTAAGTTAAAAAATGAATTGGAGATTTACTGATATTTTTCAGGCGGTGAATACGCTCCTTAAAAAATTAAATGTCACTTGCTTCCCTATATAATCCCACCGTGGCTGGACCCACGGCTGACCTAGGCAGTCCTTAAATACCTCGATGGTTCTATTGGTAGATTTAGAAGGGGTCGGGAAGGCCAAGGCCCCCACCCCCTATAGTGACCGAATATTATTGTTAATTTTTCATTTTATTATGCATTTATAGCTAGAACAATCCATAAATGTAACCTAAAAGCCTCAAAACTCATGAGTTTCCAGGGGCTACGCCCCCTGTGCCCCCACCAGGGCCTTACCCCGGGTCCAATGACGGCCCCCAGACCCCCAGCCTATTCTGGATTAGTCAGTGTGCGTATACTTCACTTCAAGGCTAGCCACGTCACTGCTGTGTCACAGCAGGTGTGGCACGATGAAGATCCCTAGCCTCCCTGTTCAATTAAAGGCCATTTATAAGCGACCACCATAGGCCTAAATTTTGCAGCTCTTCGCCGCCAATGGTGGTGTTTCCATATGAATGAAAGATTCTCAATGGGGACGTTAAACAATATACAATCAATCAATCAATCGATCGATCAACCAATTACGCCTATGGTTCACAGTCATTTTCTTCTAAAGGACAGCAACTTGTTAATACTACTTAGGACAGCAATGACAGACATGTCTTAGCTATAGGTGTAAGGGGAGTAACTGCAAAAATGCAGATCACTGTATCAAGAAGCTTTCACCGGAAAAGTGGCAACATTTTTAAAAACAATTATTTATCTAAACATATATAATTGCCTGTGTTAAGAACAAAAGAGATAATTTTTGCAATTTTTAAAAATTATAGGAATACTCTGAACTGTTCATCTGAAAAGGGACACCAATTTCACAAAATTTCGTAGAACGTCTCTTTGCTGAGTATATTTCGGACACTCAAGGAAATAATGCACATTTCCTTCGAATTCACAGCCACAATGCAAACAGTAAGGATCGTCAGTCCAACAATCTCTCAAAGCATTTCAATTACTAGCTTCATTCCATAATTGACTGAGAATAATATTTTGTTGTTTATTGCCAAAATTAATTTTTTTTATGAGTTTAGACTTGAATATGGATAAGGTAAAGGATCCCCCCCCCCCCCCCCCCCCCGCGCTTCTAGTTCATTCCAGAGTTTGATCGTAGACGTAATAAAACTGTTGTAATATGGAGTAGTTCGGCATAGTGGCAGACAATAAAGATTGCCATTTGACCTTAGATTATACATGTTCAGTTGGAAGAAAAGGTTTTTTTAACGTAAGTCCCACATATACAGTGGATCTATGCCGTTTATTATATTACAGAATAATATATATAAGCTTATTGTTATTCCTTCGAGCATGTAAAGGTTCCCATCTTAATTCACTATATAAATTACTTTTCGAAGAATAGGAGAATTTTGCTGATTAATTGTTTCACCGCCATACCCACACTGAATCGCAGTTCTTTCTAGTAAAATCAACACTGACATCAAAGTCCATAGCCGAGGTATTAGACTTTTAAAAAAAATTATTTTAAGGTTATTGGTAAGTGAAAGAGTTTGTCTTATAATGTCATTATCAATGATAGCAAATAAGAAAGTGTGGAAACGCTAACTTGTGGTGGCTGATTTGTGCCATTTTACAATTTGTCTCTTTTCGCCTCGAAAACGAAAAGACGACAAAACATCAGCGACTTTTTGCCCCCAAATAACGGAAAGACAACAACTTGAAAAGATGATAAAATGATAATTAGACTGTATCATGTCAATAACGTGAAATAAACGCAGATAAATCATTTGCCAATTACATACTGATAGAACGGAATGCACAAAGATCAGCGTATATATAAAACGCATTAAATTCTTGCAACATACAAGTAATGCACAAAATAACGACAAGACGACAAAAAACGTCACGCGAAAAGACGACAAATAAGATCGCTAATTACCGGGGTTATTTTGTCGTCTTTTTGCCTTTATTTTGTCGACTTTTCTTTTGTCGTCTTTTCGCCTTTATTTTGTCGACTTTTCGTTTTGTCGTCGTTTCCTTATCTCGGGGCGAACAGTCGGTAATTATGGTTTTGTCATCTTTTCGCCACAGAAAGACAACAAATTGTAAATGGCACAAATCAGCTACTATACTACATGCATACTGTATGGCTGTGTAGACTAGTACACTAATTAAGTGAATAAAAATATTCCAGATAGAAGTCATGTGATAATTTCAAGAGATTAAAGCTTTACTTTGTAATTCCTCCTTTTCATTCATTATATATATATCTCATTACCTTATTTTTTCACACATATGAGTTATACATGATTATCTATTTATCAAAATAAAAATAAAATAATTTGAGTAATATATTTTTTAATTATTACTTGTCTGAAATGAAGCTTGTGTAAAACATTATGATGAGTTGGCAGGTGATTTTAAACGGTCATCTGATAAGCCCGTCACAAGATAATATGAAGGTCTCTCAATGGAATCCCATTTAGGAAATAATTACGAATTCCTGAATTCGTTTTTACAATTTGAAATTGTTATTTAAGCTTTTAAATTAGTTACAACGAATTAACTTTGTTATAGCAAGTTTGTTGAATCTGTATTTGTTGAATTTGAACGAATTAAATCTAAAAACACAAATTTTAGAAATGATTATACATCAAATTCGATATAACGGTTTTATGAAATCTGTGATATAATAAATTATTAGTATATAATTCGTGATAACAAATTGCAGATTTAATAAAAATAAATTAGATAGTTTGAAATTATAGATTCATTAATTCCTCGCTCCATCCCAAAACTAGGAAGTTGCCTTGCCTATCGAGCGCCTGACTGCGCTCACTCTGTGCGCGGCTCCTCTCCACTTAACGTCAACCTCTGTATCTCTGTTTGTCGTTGTTCGTTATATTACACTCTGTATCTCTGTTTGTCGTTGTTCGTTATATTACACTCTGTATCTCCGTTTGTCGTTGTTCGTTATATTACACTCTGTATCTCTGTTTGTCTTTGTTCGTTATATTACACTCTGTATCTCTGTTTGTCGTTGTTCGTTATATTACACTCTGTATCTCTGTTTGTCGTTGTTCGTTATATTACACTCTGTATCTCTGTTTGTCGTTGTTCGTTATATTACACTCTGTATCTCTGTTTGTCGTTGTTCGTTATATTACACTCTGTATCTCTGTTTGTCGTTGTTCGTTATATTACACTCTATATCTCTTTATATTACAGGTTATACTTGAGTATTGACATTTGTTGTGACGAATGAGGCTATTTTATATAACTATTTTTGAATTCATTATTCCAAAACTTTGAAATCCGTTGTTACGAACTTCACAATTTGTTACATCAAATTTAATCCGTTATTACAAATTAAAAAGTTTGAAATTACGAATTAAATTTGAAATAATGAAATTCGCTATCTCAAATTAGAAAATATTTTTGATAGGTCTTTAATGGGGTTCCATACAAAGTCCACATAAACTTATATTACATGTATAGCCTGTCTACCTAGCAATGTTTACTTAATCTGAACTTCAGACATTTCATCATGATTGGAAAAGGTAGGCAATAAGCAGAGAGAGAGAGAGAGAGAGAGAGAGAGAGAGAGAGAGAGAGAGAGAGAGAGAGAGAGAGAGAGAGAGAGAGAGAGAGAGAGAGAGAGAGAGAGAGAGAGAAAGAGAGAGAGAGAGTTCAAACAAAAAATGTGGAGAACTGGAACAGACATGCAGCAAGGCGGACATGGATACGATTCGAGCTAAAAAAATTATTATTTTCCCTAATTTTTTAATGTTTAGAATGTTTAATTTAGTTATTTCTAATGATCAGCAAAAATTTGAATGTCAGTTGTCGAGTTACTAGACAGATACATAGCTCACAATTCTTTGTCATGTAAACAAGGCTCGTGCCATATTTTGTTTACATGGATTAAATATACAGTAAAGTTTCGTTTAAAGCAGACATTTTAATTTACATATTAATCCTAAACACAGTTAAATAGTTTATAGTGTTTGTCACATCATATTTTGTTTTAAACTTGATAATTTTATATGAAGATAAACTCAAATAATTGAAGATATTTTGAATTACACAATAATTTGATTAATGATCTCTTCAAATAATGAATGATATCTTCATTTCTGAATTATTGCGTGCACTAATTGATAATGATAGCATTAATTATTCTGCTGAATTGATGCACGCTATAGTTGAATTGTTGCTCCCTTCAAATGAATTGATAATGTCAACAATTGAATTGATGCGCACTACAATTCAATTAAAGAGAACAATAATTCAATAAAATCAATTAGAGCGAGCAATAATTGAGTTATTGCTCTCTTCAATTAATTGATATCATTGATTCAAATTAATGCGCGCAGAAATTGAATTATTGCTCTCTTCAACTGAATTAATGATATCATATGAAATTCATTTGATGCGCGCAATAATTCTTTTAGAGAGAGCAGCTATATGATTTGAGATATCTTCAATTCAACATGTCCAAAATTGGATTAGTGATCCCTTTAATTGAATTGTTGCTCTATGTAAACTAACTGATTTTTTGTAACAAAAGCAATGTAAATTAATTAAGAATATCTTCAATTGAATGAAAGAGATCATCAAATCATTTATACCAGCTCTAAATTAATTTTTGCGAGCAATATTTCCACCACATGATCATCAATTCATTTGATGAGAGCATTAACTGAATAGCCCATTTTTGAATAATGTCAAATGGTTAAGTTAACAACGTGTTAATCGTAATCATAAATCCAAAGACATATACAAGTTCGAGTGTAGGGCAACACGGACTTCCGACAAAGCGAAGGTAGGATCAGGTGTCATGGAGGAGTAAGCATCCTCTGCTGACCGGTCACATTCGCCGTTAGTCCTTAGTCGAAATTAGGTATACGGGATTACCCGTAGTCAAAGTTAGTATGAAAAATGACAGTCTAACAAAGGGTATGAAACAAATCATTCAACATATGCCCCAGAGACACTTTGTAATCGCAAACATTATAGCGACCGTAAAATTTGCGAAATGATGACTTCAAACGAGATTCGTTATAACCCTGCAACATCAACTTTTTTGTCAGTAGTTGACTTCACTTTAAAAAAACTCTCATACGCATGGCATGCTCTCGCGTATCGAATCAACTGGAAGATATACACACCATAAGCAGGCGAAAGTGGTATATTACTACATATATACTCTGCAAAAAAAAGAAACGCATAGCCCTTTTGAAATTTTAAAAATGCAAATTATGTATTTTACCAGGTAAACTGAAATGGTCAATTGAGTAATTGATTTTTTACAGGTAAGTATGAAACTTTAAAGGTCTGTTCATTTGATTTGGCTCTCTGCCAAATTAGCTCGGCGACTCTCTAAAATTGCACATCACCTCTATCGCCATGGAATTTGGCTTACGTTTTTCACGAGAACTTTGTGCTTAATTCAACCACTACATTAAAGCGTATAAAAGGACGAAGTTTGAAGCTTGAATTCATCATAACGTTAAAATGCTGCCATGCCAAGGTTGGATCCTGCTACTCGAAATATCGTCATTGGCCGTCTCCAGGCCGGAGTATCCCAAAGTGAGATTGCACGAACTGAAAACGTAAATCAGAGCACAGTTTCTCGGCTGTGGAACAGATTCCAGCAGACTGGCTCTAATAATGACCGACCGAGGAGTGGGCGACCTCGCATTACGACTCCTGGACAAGATCGCTACATCCGGGTCTTTCATCTACGGAATCGAACCGTTGCTGCAACAGCTACTGCAGTCGAAATACCTGGATTGAGAAGAATCAGCTCGCAGACAGTCCGCAACCGACTTCGACAATATGGCATTAGACCTAGAAGACCGTATTTTGGAGCAGTTTTGACACCGTTACACAGACGAGAAAGAGTCCGATGGTGCAACAGATTGAGGGGCTGGACATTCCCCAACTGGCGTAGAATCTGGTTCAGCGATGAGTCCCGTTTTCTGCTACAGAAACGTGATGGAAGAATCCGTGTATACCGGCGCAGGAATGAACGTTTCTCTTCCTCGTGTGTCCAAGAAGTGGATAGCTTCGGTGGAGGTAGCGTCATGATGTGGGCGGCGATCTCTAATGACCGTAAAACAGAACTGGTACATGTCCCGGGCAATTTAACGGCTCAAAGGTACAGAGACGAAATTCTCCAACCTCACCTTATGCGCGTAATTGACCGACAGAGGGAGTTATTCCAACATGACAATGCTAGGCCTCACACAGCCCGCTTAACAATTGATTACCTTCAGCAGAACAACATTAATGTGCTACCATGGCCTTCCAAATCACCGGATTTGAATCCGATTGAACACTTATGGGACCAACTGGATAAACGTGTGCGCCTGCGCCAACCTCCGCCTCAGACCCTCGATCAGCTCCGTCAAATGTTACAACAGGAATGGCGAACAATTCCACGCAATAACGTAAGAACATTGATTGACTCTATGCCAAGGAGATGCAGAACTGTGTTGGCAGCTCGAGGTGGTCATACACGGTACTAACTTAAACGTGACAGGAAGTGTTCTTAACTGTGATGATCTGACTTTTTTTTCACCAATATCTAAGGTTTGGACTGTAATTTTTTTCAATTGAAACAATTCTAGTGAATATCTACATTTTTTATTGTAAAATCATAATCCAAAATACATCTACTAAAATCTTAAAAAACCCATTATGCGTTTCTTTTTTTGCAGAGTATATATGGAAAGTTGATGATTTCAAAGTTGAAGCCATCACGCTTGTCATATAATGCAGTTGTCAGTCTGCCATTAGAGTTAATATTAAGTAAAATATACAAATATGAAGTAGACAAGTCAGATTGTGTAGTGTCCTTTATTTCGAGTTTATCGGGATATATCAAATGGACATAATTATGAAAATTATGATTGTTGATTGATAAGACGTCACCAATATATATATTTATGGTTGAAGGATATGGCAAATTTTTTTGTTTTTATCCTGTAACAGTTTCTGAACAAATTCCGCTTCATATGAATATAAAAATAAGTCTGCCAATAAGGGAGCACAGTTAGTGCCCATGGAAATGCCAATCGATTGTTAGAAGACTTGGTGTCCAAACACTACGTAAATGTTATCTACAAGAAAACCAAGAATATTCTTAATGTCTGCTTCAGAGTACTTGTGCGGGTTATCGGAGTGGTGTTTAACAAAATATTTATCTTGTTTTCCAATCAATAGAAATTTGTATTTTCGAGTGCCATTTTTCGCATTTACTTTGTATTTGATGCGGGCACATCAACATCCGGTTTTCAACATGAGTTTCGAAAGTTTTAAAGTACCAGAACTTAAGCGGTTTTTACTGTATCGAGGAGTCACATGTCACTTTTATAGAAAAGATAACATGTTAAGACTATGTCAAATTGCAGCAGAATTGGATTTAAGTGTATCAAGGAGATTCGATGGCGTCATTATTCCGGTGATTGATTATTCTTTTCTAGATAGATGACGCCCCCGGGTTTCCTGCAAAAAAATGTATTTGTTATACCGAAAAAGTATGGGGTAAAGATAATGTGCTGTTGGATCACAATCTACAAAATGTCTGGATTATAATCTGTTGTGACGAGAGCGGTTGTAGTCACGGCGCCTTAACACTTTAAGTCATTTTCTGCAGAGTTTGGACTGTTTAGATATTGGAAATGGAAAGAATCTCACATCAGCCATGAACCCATATTTTCCCTTCCTCGTATCTGACGTTCATCTTTCCACAACACAACAGAACTTGGGCATTTCGCAGCAGACGAACTCGTTTCTGACAAAAACAACATTACCGGAAGTGACGCGCCTCTCAGTTTTACAAACATCACGTGACTCATGTACAAAGTAAATCTTAGAATACTGCCGGAATACGGTAGCTCGAAAATGGGCTATGAACGCGCGCACTAAATCAATTATTGCTCTCATCAACTGAATTGATGAGAGAATCATTTGAATTGATGAGAGAATAATTAGATTGAAGCGCGCATTAATTCAATTGATGACTGCAGTAATTGATTTGATGAGCGCATTAATTCAATTGATGAGAGCAACAATTGAATTGATGATATTTTCAAATAACTAAAAATATTTTTAAATTTTTTGCTTAAAAATCTTACAATGACAATTTTCCCAGAGTTTTCTCTAACTTTGATGCTTAGTTGAATTATAAACTTTGCGAAAATATCTCTCTAAAGTTGAAAATTCTCGTTTAAATGCAAAACTTAATAGTTTTGGAAGGCCCTTTTTTAACAACATTGATACTTCCTCTTTCGGTCTTCGGACGCATGCGCACAGACAGTAAACAAATCCAGTGAGAGGAAGCATGCAATGGCTAAACCCAGAATTTTGACAGATTATGCGAGAAAAGGGTTAAGATAGAACGAGATACAACTCATACGCCAACTAAAATTTACACGTCGGGATATTACTATGACCCTCTAGCTACGAGACACACATGCAGGGCGTTAAAAGTATGTGTTATAATTATCAAAACACATGGCGTAGTGTGTTTTTTTGGAGGGGGGTGCTTTTTTTTGTTCTTTTTTTCTTTTTTTTTCTTTCTTTCTTTTTTTTTTTTTTTTTTTTTGTTTGTTTGTTTTTGGTTTTTGGGTTTTTTTTGTTTTTGTTTTTTGTTTTTGTTTTTTGTTAATAGGAACATAAAAGATTTTCCGTTATAATGATGATTTACAATTACTTAATCATAAGAAGCAGGAAATAATCCCATACTCAATAAGCGAGTGTGGACCTCATAAAGGGGTATTTAGATAAGTTTTTACACAACATGTGTGTTGTCATACTGAGTCGCGAAATGTAAAATGTCCGAGTCAGCATGAATAAGCCATTGAATTCTGGATAATCTTTAAAGCGCAGTTGAGAGCAAATTAATGCATTCCTAATGTTCGAAATTGTCAGTATGATTTATATTATTTTATCAATAAGTGTTTTAAAAAATACTCAATTAAAATGTGGAAAATGAGCTGTAGTGTCTCTTTGATTATTTGAATCTATGTTAATTTGATGCTCAATTATTTTCTAAAAGCAATCTATATGAAAACAAAAATATGGCACGAGCATTGTTTTCATAACAAAGAGTTGTGAGTGATGTATCTCACTTGTAACTCAACAAATGACATTCAAATTTTTGCTGATCATTATAAATACCGTAGTTAAGCATTGTAAACATTAAAAATGGAAAAATAAAATTTGAAAACTTTCAGCTCAAATCGTGTCCATGTCCCTTCCAATTTGTTTTGCTTTGGATTGGTTATAATAATAAGCTTGCTATTTCTAGTATTGTCTCCGTCCCCGCCACTACTGATCATTCGTATTGGGGACCTCAATACGAGTTATTAAGGAGGGGACGGAGCGGGTACCAAACTGCAATTTCTTCCAACAAGTCAGGCTGGTTCAAGGAACAGGACGTTTTGGAGACCGACAGACTAGCATCATCGTTAAAGATGCCAGACTGACTTCATTTCGTCCTAGGACAGACAATACCAGAAAACAAAGTCGTCCAACTGAACCAGAAACAGGCTACCCAACACAGCAAGGTCAAGGTAAGACTATTGTAGATAGGTGGCCACACGGTACGATTAGTTTGTCTCTTCTAGCTTAGTATGTTGTAACTTGGAGTGAATTACTATCAAAAGTGGGACGAGGCGACTAAAAGGGGCGGTCCGTCGGATGAGTCGCACAAAAACAAAACAAAAAACCCCCAAAACTTAGGCCCCGTGTCACAGCAGGTGTGTGCACGATAAAGATCCCTCTCTGCTCAAAGGCCGTAAGAGTGCAGCCCTTCACCGGCAATGGTGAGGTGATGCTTCCATATGAATGAAAAATTCTGGAGCAGGGCGTTAAACAATTTACAACCAACCATAATTTAGATAAATTTGACCTGCAAATGCTTGCATATTAATTGATATATTTGATCATGCTCATGTTGTTCTTTAGAAGATTTTCGAAGATTTATCCTATATATCACTATGGAAAACGTTGATTCTCTATTGTGGCCCCACCCTACCCTGTGAGGCATAATTTGAACACATTTGAATCCACATTATTTCAGGAATCATTCATATAAGGAATATTGCACTTTTACGGCCTTTTTGTGATCTAGAATAATGTACGATAAGTGGCCAGGGCATAGAGGCGAAAATATTTTGAAAAGTACGCAATACGTCAAACGAGATCCAGGCTATAGAGATTTCGCGATATAACGAATGCGATCATGCCGGTTTTCTAGAAGAAATATTGTAGAAGTGAACGTCAGTATTGTGTATTGCATAGAAGCGTAAATGGCCGACATTCTCAGGAGGGTTTGTTCGGTGTACGAGTAATTTGAAATGAATTAGGTACCTTGTGTTAATTCTTAGTACATAGCAGTGGCGGATCCAGGGTTTCCGAAAAAGGGAGGGGGTGTGAAAGTCAAGTATTAGCCAAAATACTCATCCATTTTTGGGGTCAAATCTGGAGTTTTATTTTGTAAACTTGTGGCAAAAAAAAGGGACAGGCCCCCTCTAAATCCGCTACTGCATAGACATAATTCCGCCTCGATCGACAATAATTTTCTCGGGGTAAAGATTGTTACCCTCAACTACATGCACTATTTATACTCTGCAAAAAAAGAAACGCATAGCCCTTTTGAAATTTTAAAAATGCAAATTATGTATTTTACCAGGTAAACTGAAATGGTCAATTGAGTAATTGATTTTTTACAGGTAAGTATGAAACTTTAAAGGTCTGTTCATTTGATTTGGCTCTCTGCCAAATTAGCTCGGCGACTCTCTAAAATTGCACATCACCTCTATCGCCATGGAATTTGGCTTACGTTTTTCACGAGAACTTTGTGCTTAATTCAACCACTATATTAAAGCGTATAAAAGGACGAAGTTTGAAGCTTGAATTCATCATAACGTTAAAATGCTGCCATGCCAAGGTTGGACCCTGCTACTCGAAATATCGTCATTGGCCGTCTCCAGGCCGGAGTATCCCAAAGTGATATTGCACGAACTGAAAACGTAAATCAGAGCACAATTTCTCGGCTGTGGAACAGCTTCCAGCAGACTGGCTCTACTAATGACCGACCGAGGAGTGGGCGACCTCGCATTACGACTCCTGGACAAGATCGCTACATCCGGGTCTTTCATCTACGGAATCGAACCGTTGCTGCATTAGCTACTGCAGTCGGAATACCTGGATTGAGAAGAATCAGCTCGCAGACAGTCCGCAACCGACTTCGACAATATGGCATTAGACCCAGAAGACCGTATTTTGGAGCAGTTTTGACACCGTTACACAGACGAGAAAGAGTCCGATGGTGCAACAGATTGAGGGGCTGGACATTCCGCAACTGGCGTAGAATCTGGTTCAGCGATGAGTCCCGTTTTCTGCTACAGAAACGTGATGGAAGAATCCGTGTATACCGGCGCAGGAATGAACGTTTCTCTTCCTCGTGTGTCCAAGAAGTGGATAGCTTCGGTGGAGGTAGCGTCATAATGTGGGCGGCGATCTCTAATGACCGTAAAACAGAACTGGTACATGTCCCGGGCAATTTAAACGGCTCAAAGGTACAGAGACGAAATTCTCCAACCTCACCTGATGCGCGTAATTGACCGACAGAGGGAGTTATTCCAACATGACAATGCTAGGCCTCACACAGCCCGCTTAACAATTGACTACCTTCAGCAGAACAACATTAATGTGCTACCATGGCCTTCCAAATCACCGGATTTGAATCCGATTGAACACTTATGGGACCAACTGGATAAACGTGTGCGCCTGCGCCAACCTCCGCCTCAGACCCTCGATCAGCTCCGTCAAATGTTACAACAGGAATGGCGAACAATTCCACGCAATAACGTAAGAACATTGATTGACTCTATGCCAAGGAGATGCAGAACTGTGTTGGCAGCTCGAGGTGGTCATACACGGTACTAACTTAAACGTGACAGGAAGTGTTCTTAACTGTAATGATCTGACTTTTTTTTCACCAATATCTAAGGTTTGGACTGTAATTTTTTTCAATTGAAACAATTCTAGTGAATATCTACATTTTTTATTGTAAAATCATAATCCAAAATACATCTACTAAATCTTAAAAAATCCATTATGCGTTTCTTTTTTTGCAGAGTATATGTAGTGAGTACACATCTAGTAAAATGAGGTAGCAACACAGAAAGTTACAACACACTATAACATAATCTTCAACTTACATATACTTTAATTTCGCATTGTAACATCTTTCGCGTTATTACGCTTTTTGTTTTGCGTTATTACGTCTTTTGTTTCGCGTTATTACGTCTTTTGTTTTGCGTTATCACGCCTTTTGTTTTGCGTTATCACGCCTTTTGTTTTGCGTTATCACGTCTTTTGTTTTGCGTTATTGTGCCTTTAGTTTTGCGTTATTACGCCTTTTGTTTTGCGTTATCACGCCTTTTGTTTTGCGTTATCACGCCTTTTGTTTTGCGTTATCACGTCTTTTGTTTTGCGTTATCACGTCTTTTGTTTTGCGTTATCACGCCTTTTGTTTTGCGTTATTGTGCTATTGCTTTACGTTATCACGCCCTTTGTTTTGCGTTATTGTGACTTTAGTTTTGCGTTATTACGCCTTTCACTCGCGTTATTACGCCTTTTGTTTTGCGTTACTACGCATTATCCATTAATCCAAAGCAGCTCTTCTCCACTGGTGGATAAATTATATATAAACTTAAGTTTACCACGAACAAATAAGGCTTTGTAGAGAAAACCCGTCCAGATATTTGATTAACACAAAAATGAGGAGTTTTCATCCAATTTTCTTGGTTATACTCCAGTAGAATAACTAACTAATCCCATCCGCATCGCTCAACATTGGAAGTTCATTCGGAGGGATCGCCCTTTGTTCTTTTAATCTACATTTTGAAAGAAGATCTGTTCGTGAACACTGACGCCCCCGGATTACAACACAGTGGAACTTAAGACATTGTAGTTGGAACATCAGTAATGAAAACGTGATATAATTTCATTTTGTTCACCTATAAAAAGCAGTGTCTTACGGTTTAAAACATATGGCTTATATTAAAATTTTCTAAAAGTAGGTCAAAGGTCAAGGTAAAGGTCACCAAGTCAAAGATGTTGGTACTAATGGAAAGGTCTTGCCATGACGAATATACATGCCAAATATGAAAGCCTTCCTCTTATTGTTGTAAAAGATATAACAAAGGTAAAGTTGGTTGGTTTTTTGTTGTTTTTTTTACCAAATCTGGTATCGTTGGAATAGTCTTCTCACAAGAGATGCACATGCTAAATATTAAGCAGTACCTTTCATAACTTGAAAGATATGGCTTATATTCGAATTTTCTGAAAGTAAATCAAAGGTCAATGTAAAGGTCGTCAGGTCAAAGATTTTGGTGTCGATATGGAAAGGTCTTGGCGCAAGGAATACATGTGTCACATATGGAAGCTTCTCTCTTATGTTTAAAAGATATGACCAATGTGACTAAAGTTAAAGTTTTTGCTGTAGAGAGTCGGACAGCTTAATAACTACAGTGTATGTCTCCCATGTAATACTGCTATACCGAGACAGTTTTTGCTGTAGAGAGTCGGACAGCTTAATAACTACAGTGTATGTCTCCCATGTAATACTGCTATTCCGAGACAGTTTTTGCTGTAGAGAGTCGGACAGCTTAATAACTGCAGTGTTATGTCCCCCATGTAATACTGCTATACCGAGATAGTTTTTGCTGTAGAGAGTCGGACAGCTTAATAACTGCAGTGTTATGTCTCCCATGTAATACTGCTATTCCGAGACAGTTTTTGCTGTAGAGAGTCGGACAGCTTAATAACTGCAGTGTTATGTCTCCCATGTAATACTGCTATTCCGAGATAGTTTTTGCTGTAGAGAGTCGGACAGCTTAATAACTACAGTGTTATGACTCCCATGTAATACTGCTATACCGAGACAGTTTTTGCTGTAGAGAGTCGGACAGCTTAATAACTACAGTGTTATGACTCCCATGTAATACTGCTATACCGAGACAGTTTTTGAGTCGGACAGCTTAATAACTACAGTGTATGTCTCCCATGTAATACTGCTATACCGAGACAGTTTTTGCTGTAGAGAGTCGGACAGCTTAATAACTACAGTGTTATGACTCCCATGTAATACTGCTATACCGAGACAGTTTTTGAGTCGGACAGCTTAATAACTACAGTGTATGTCTCCCATGTAATACTGCTGTACCGAGACAGTTTTTGCTGTAGAGTCGGACAGCTTAATAACTACAGTGTATGTCTCCCATGTAATACTGCTATACCGAGACAGTTTTTCCTGTAGAGAGTCGGACAGCTTAATAACTGCAGTGGTATGTCTCCCATGTAATACTGCTATACCGAGATAGTTTTACAGACAGTGCACTCATCTCCGGCTCGCCATGGTTCAAACCCTGACTACTAGGCTATGTCGGCATAGTACATGCCATATTACTTATAGTCCTCTGCCTTTAAGAGACTACCAGATATCGCATAACACATACCAATTTGGGATAATGTACGTGTCCGCGATTTCTACGCAGCATAATTACATAGACGGTTAGCGCAATAATTGCACATTATCATCTGAGGCTTCATTTAATGAAAAGAAGAGTTTCATAAATGAATTGAATTTGTATGGTAAGAAATTACCGTATATAGAAAGTTCAATAAAATACTGAAGTAGATGTTATGAATATGTAACTTTTCTACTTTCACTTCAAGAAAAAGAAAAAGACATGGATTCAGACATAACACGTGCGAAACAGAGATTGAGAATTAATTATGAATTAAACTCGGAACAAGACGCTGCACTTCATAGAGGAAGAGACGTTACATGACTACTACCAAATGGCAATGGAAAACGTGCCATTTTTCAGCTGATGCCATTTATTTGTGATGACCCCATATCGCCATCTTTATGAAAAGTAATTCACAGGAATTCCCTATCCCACAATGCCTGTTTGTAAACAAACTCTAGCACACGTACATCTGAGTATACGTAAATCTATCATAGTTCTGAAAGTGATGTCTGTCAAATCCACAGGTACTTGAAGTTTGGATGAGACTAACCCCCCTCCCCCCCCCTTTCTAATTTTTTAGAGGCGATAATTTCTCCGGAATTTTTGGATTCCTTTCTATCTCGTCCCTACATCGATTTATGTGATCGTTTCACACTTTTTTCGTACCAGTATATCAAAAACTAAAAAAAAAATTGTATTTTTAATATACCGGTAGTAGGCCAATTTCTAAAGCTTACAAAAAGTGTGAAACGATTACATAAAACGAAATAGGAATGAAAGGTAGACAAGTAATCTACACATTTCGGACAAAAAAAAGAGGGGGTTGGAGGGGGGGGGGGGGGGGGGAGTTGTGTCCATACTTAAACATGTATCAACACACAACGCAAGTTGCGTCTCTTGTCCGTCATGTCGTAATTCCTGACTTTGGCCTTCGTAATTTTCTGTAAAATTAATTTGTCCATCAGTTGTAATCAACTACAATAATGCACCAGGATGGGGCAACCCATAATCTTTCATGAAAACTTAAGATCCTTGACCTATTAGATTACACTTTAATACTGATGGGGAGGGAAATATGAAGTTCGTCTGTCTGTCTGTGAGTCTGTTTGTCTATCAGTCAACAACATTTAACCTTAATTTGTACTACATTTACAATACATACATGCTTCTTTTCAATATAGGTTCTACATTAAAGAAATATGGAAAGATCATCGGTGGAGGATTCTTAGTAGGCGGAGGGGCAATGATTGTCTCCCCTCTCCTTTTATCCGCGGCAGGGTTCAAATTTACCGGGGTATCTGCAGGTTCCTTAGCGGCGCATTTGATGTCAGCAGGAGCCAAAGGGATGAGCGGAGGAGCACTGACTACTGTTGGATCATTGGCGGGTGGATTGTATGTGGCGGTAAAAATCAAGAAAATGCAAAATAAATAAATAAAATAAAATAAAAAGGAACTAGTTTACACTATTTAAGCAATTTCGAGACGCATCGGAGTTACTTCTTTCTATAGCGCTCTGGAAGTAAGAATTTGGATACAATGTACCCGCGGAGGAATAAATGCCTATCACTACATGTACATGGGTAAACGTACATAACAAGTTTAAGAAACACAGTATAAACACATGTATTTAGTTATACATCTAAGCTAATTGTTATTCAGAGAGTCCAGAAACATTTATTTATACGCTATCATTTCGTAGTATGTACGATTATAACTAGATTATTAGTTGTATATAGGATTATAACTAGGCTATTAATTGTATATAGGATTATAACTAGGCTATTAATTGTATATAGGATTATAACTAGGCTATTAATTGTATATTGGATTATAACTAGGCTATTAATTATATATAGGATTATAACTAGGCTATTAATTATATATAGGATTATAACTAGGCTATTAATTGTATATAGGATTATAACTAGGCTATTAATTATATATAGGATTATAACTAGGCTATTAATTGTATATAGGATTATAACTAGGCTATTAATTGTATATAGGATTATAACTAGGCTATTAATTGTATATAGGATTATAACTAGGCTATTAATTATATATAGGATTATAACTAGGCTATTAATTGTATATAGGATTATAACTAGGCTATTAATTGTATATAGGATTATAACTAGGCTATTAATTATATATAGGATTATAACTAGGCTATTAATTATATATAGGATTATAACTAGGCTATTAATTGTATATAGGATTATAACTAGGCTATTAATTGTATATAGGATTATAACTAGGCTATTAATTGTATATAGGATTATAACTAGGCTATTAATTGTATATAGGATTATAACTAGGTTATTCATTGTATATAGGATTATAACTAGGCTATTAATTGTATATAGGATTATAACTAAGTTATTCATTGTATATAGGATTATAACTAGGTTATTCATTGTACATTATTTTTACTATTATCATACTATAATTACATAGCACCTTAACTAATAACATATTTACCCTGAAGCCCTTTACATGTAAAACATAATGAAACAAAGAAAATAAATTCATAACATGATTTCCATTGGCTACATCACTCACCTGAGTCACCTTGGTCCATATTAAAATTATAACTAAGTTATAGGTATACAGGATTATAAGTGGCTATTAATTGTTTATAATTAGGTAATTAATTGTATATAAGATTATAACTGCGTTATTAATTGTATATAAAGGATTATAACTAGGATATTAATTGTGTATAGGTTTATAACTATGTTATTAATTGTATATAGGATTCACCTTGGTCCATATTAAAGATTTTCACTATATATTCGCATGTAAACCTATTGTGGCCCCACCCTACCCCTGGGGGTCATGATAGAAAGCTGTGTTGTAAATTTGAACTTTTCGGGCTTAGTGGTTCGTGAGAAGAAGATTTTTTAATGATTATTTCCTATATTTCCGCATATAAAACTTCTATCCCCTATTGTGGCCCCACCATTCTCCTGGGGGGCATGATTTTAAAACAAACTTGTTTCTACACTATATCAGGAAGCGTCCATGCTATTTGGAACTTTTCTGGCCCAGTGGTTCTTGAGAACAATTTTTTTAATGGCCTCATCCCATTTCTGCATTTTTGTGATTATCGCCCCTTTAAAGGGGGTATGGCTCTTCATTTGAATAAACTTGAATCCCCTTTCACTCAAGGATGATTTATGTCAAGTTTAATTGAAATTGGCCGTTTGGTTTTAGAGAAGAAGATGAAAACGTGAGAAGGTTAAGACGTCGACAACGACACCGACGACGAACAACGGAAAGTTTTGATCAAAAAAGCTCACTTCCGCCTCCGGCTCTAGTGAGATAAAAAGGACATGGAATGTGATTAACACAGTAACTAAGAATAAAGATTTTTTTTAATTATAACTAGGTTATTAGTTGTATATAGGATTGAATAACTAGTTACAAACAGACATTGGTTTTGTGTTGTAGAATTTTTCTCTGTAGCAAAATATTTATTTCCAACGTATTTTATATTTACATTTTTTATATCGTCGAGTTACATTTTCTAACAAATTGCTGAAGCAGCAAAAGTGCTCCTAATATTGCACCTCCGACATTGAAGACTTCATACTAGTATTTCGAACGCATACTAACATTGACTTATAGTGTGGCAAGAGTTCCATCAATGCTTTATTTCATATGCATGTCTTTTCTGCAAGTTCAAATAAAGAAAATCAACTTGAATAAATTAATTATACGGAAAGATGAAATACCATTCTTTTTGCTGTGATCTGTCCTACGCCAATTAAATTGATTTTTGAGATTTTCTATTTCAGTGGTGACTTTTAATGCATCCACCTTGAGTCAAATAATGTTCTGGCTAGATCAGTACTGGGGTATTAAATTTCTTCTCTGTTATCGAAAAACTATATCTGATTAGTGTATTGAGCGCTTCAAAGAGGCTTGAACCTGGTTGTATAGGCATGTCAATTCTTTTCGAAGCAATCTATACTACTATATAATAATTATGGACTCAACTTTTATCCTTTAATGCCGGCTAATATTGGGAGAGAGCTGTCCTTTTCTTTTGATATAATAAACATTGTACCTTAGTGTAGTTTTCATAAAAATATAGCAATACAAATTGACAACTCTAATGTTTATTACATTTATTTCTAGAGATTATACTCAAAGGCTAATTTTAATAGTAACTTTGTTCCTCAATTAAGTACGTATCACATTCATCTTGGATTGTTTTTTTAAATACATTCACATCAATCTCGCAGAAACAAAAACATTCATTACGCAGAAACGAAAGTACAGTTTGAAAACTCATATCAGAAGAGACCGCACAGGTACGCGGCCTGTAATAAAAAATCAAAATGATATCTCGGGCGCACAACTTATTTTCTCGTGCACGACATAGTATTTCGTTTGCACGACATAGTATCTCGTGCGCACGACAAAATATCTCGTGCGCATGAAGCTCAGGAGACCACGAGTTTCTATATGATTTAATCATATAAATTTAAATTATATGAATACAGTGTACTATTTATTACATACGCGTCCCCTTGTTCTATTTTGTAGCGTGCACAGCCTTTAATTGTCACTTAATAATGCCGTGTTCATTAAAATCAATGATTTTTTATAGAAATAATTTGTTTATGAAAATCAATGTCGGATGACATGAAATTATGGGAGGTTAACATGTACTCCATAATTATTTATCCGACACTTTTTTTATCCAAAATTGATCTTTTTGAGATCAGCGTTTAATTGTCTGCATATCTGACAAAGAAAAATTACCAAACGATGCGGGCATAATAGAAAGAGATATTGGATTTTTAAATTCAGAGAGAGGATAAGTAGGAAAGATTCGTGTTTCTAATAATATATCCGTTAGGCTCAAGAGTTTACAGGTCATACACAGTGCTACAGTTGTTGTGAATTTAACTCCAGTAGATAAAATAATGGAAGGTTCTAAAGATACCGGTGTCAAGAAGCCGAAACACACATTGTTATCTTCGCCTTTACATATACCAAAATCTTCAGCAGGATATGGAAATCGGAACAGAAGAAAAGTTAGAATCTTTACTCTTGAAGAATTCTGAATTATTCTCAAAAGACGAAAAGATTTTTTGGAGAACAGATATAATCAAACATTTGATACAGGACCTCGGGCGCCAATACGCCAGGCACCAAGAAGAACACCGTCATGTTGGAGATCACCTAGATCAACAAATAAGCGATATGTTTAAAGGGGATGTTATCGAGATGTCACCCAGTTCTTGGGTCTCCGGATTGATCCTTGTTCGTAAGAAACATAGAAACGTTCGTTTCTGTGTAGATTACAGAAAATCAAACGATATAAGGTCAAGGATGCAAATGCAGTACCACGGATAGACGAGACCCGAGACCACCTTTCGGGGCCTTGCTGGTTCTCCACATTGGATCTTTCATCTGGATACTGGCAAGTCAAGTTGATCCAAGGGATGGACCTAAAACGGCATTCATTTCAAAGGAAGTCTGTATCAATTCAAGGCTATGCCGTTTGGACTGTGTAACGCCTCTCTGACCTTTGAACGGTTGATGGAGACAGAAGGTATTTGATCGGTTGTATTCTTCAGTTAAAGCCAAAGTACATTGTATGAAGATGAAGTAGAGTATTTAGGGTACAGTATCTCATCAGCAGGAGTGACAACAGATCCTAATAAAATAGACACAATCAAGGAATAAATTGAGCCAACAGCTGTCAAGGAAGTTAGAGAGAGAATTCCTTGGATTATGTAGATATAGACGATTCTTGAAGAGGTTTAGTAAAATTGCTAAACCTTTGCATAAATTGACAAAGATGTCAATTTTAAGTGAACAGAGGAGTGCAAAGAGGCGTTTGTCATGTTGAAAACGGAACTGACTACTGCACATATATTTATATTTCCAATTTCAAGGAGTCTCTTATTGTCGACACAGATGCTAGCGATTCCGTACTTTGAGCCGTTCTTTCTCAATACCAAGAAGGTTCGGAAAGAGTTATAGGATACGCGAGCCGCACGCTCTCCAGATCAGAACGGAAATATTGTGTGACGAAGAAGGAATTATTAACAGTTGTTTCCTTTGTCAAATACTTCAGGCATTATTCATATGAAAGGAAATTCAAAACTCGGGTGGATCATAGTTCGCTTAGATGGCTCATGAACTTTAAGCAACCAGAAAGTTAATTGATGCACAAAAGAGGGGAATTTGGAAAAAAGAGAAAATCCTGTTGTGAAAGAAATAGCGTGTTGGAAGACTCTTTCAAGAATAACGTGATTCGTAATGTATATCAAAATACGGAATTATTGAATTAGTTTTATATACAATATAATGTTAATGCGATGGGGCTTTTTTCAATTACACATAGACGCAAACGCGTTCATATAAAAGACCTAGTATACACGATGTCACACTTGACTCACTTTTACCTTAAGTCATCAGACAATTAGGTCCACATCATATTCGCACAAAACTTTACTCCGTTGAAAGTTTTGAATACGTTATTTGAAGAAGCCAAAACTAATTCATATATGGATTTTCGCACACCAGAATATAGACTGAATTCTATGATTATGGATGTTGCCTATCTTTAACCACCGCGGGTTTTGGATATTATTTCCGAATCTAGCTGGCAGTTCCTTAAACTCAAATTTAATAACAAAGGAAATGAGACCGTCAACATAAAAAACATTCTTCGTCATAAACAAGTTCAGTCCTGTATTCCAGATTATTTCAAGTTCAAGTCTACACCTTGTATTTCCTACAGAAAAACTCCCACTATTTAACTACAAACAAAATTTACAGTACCTAGATATAGACCATCTCATACTAAATCCACCTACGTGTTCTTGTTCTTCGTCTTCTTTTAACTATAGCCCAGCTGAACATGCCATTACTGATAATGTTGATATAGTTAAAATGAAGATCTAAAATCACTTCTTTTATAAGGTCCTAAATTCAGAGAACCTCAGTCTTTCCATTGGCGACAGAACTCCATCCCTATTATGAATGCTGTCGAAGATTATGCCACACGATGGGCTAAATCTGAAAAAAGAGAACTTGATGCCTTGTCAAAATGGATAGAAAGTATGAGGAATATTAAAATCCCGTACCAGACATGTCAAAAAAATGCATACAATCTATCCGTCTGTGTTTAGTAAATCAGAAGTGATAAAAGAGTTAGCTGATAAAGCTGGCAACAACATTGTATTTGTTACTAAGGCTCATTAGTACAACTGTATTCTAAACGAACTTGGCATTAATTCAACATGTACTAATCGCACGTATACTCCAACTGCCCTTTCAAAAGATGAAATTCTTAAAAATCACCCGTCAGTTTTAAATACATTTAACATCCCAGTCAATGAAGTAGATGAATACGAGTTACCGTACCTATACGGGATCCCCAAGCTCCAAAAAACCCCTTACAAATAAAGATACATCACTGGATCCAGTAAATGTTCTACTAAGCCCCTATCTTTCCTCCTTACGAAAATATTATCTGCTGTGAAGGAGAAACTTCAAACGTACTGTGCCACTACACATGACAGAAGTTGTGTAAATCAAATGTGGATTCTTTTATTGAATTTGAAATCACGAAACGTTTCTCGAATCCACAGCATTAGAACGTATGATTTAACAACTCTTTACGCGACTCATACCTCACGATAAATTAAAGACCAGACTTTTTGACATCATTGACAGTTGTTTAGTGAACAAAAATGGTAAAAGGAAATATTCATAATTAGTG
Organism: Ostrea denselamellosa; assembly: GCA_024699665.1. Taxonomy (NCBI): domain Eukaryota; kingdom Metazoa; phylum Mollusca; class Bivalvia; order Ostreida; family Ostreidae; genus Ostrea; species Ostrea denselamellosa. Next base: position 1,235,657 of record JAMZEH010000045.1, on the reverse strand, counting down.
AATGGTTATCCCAAAAATTATTTTATTAAACACCACTCTGACTCCATGCACAAATACTCTGGAGTTGATATTAAATAGATGTTAGAGTTCCTCATTGACAATTTTTTCGTAGTCTTTGGTGATCAGGTCTTCCAACACTCTGTTGGAATTGCCATGTGCACGAATTGTGCTCCTTGTTAGCTGAACTATTTTTATATTCTTACGAAGCAGAATTCATTCAAAAGCTTCTACACGAGAAGAAAAATCTCTTGCTGTGGCCTTCAATCTGAAATATAAATATATCGACGACGTTTTGTCACCACAGAGTCTTCCACTTCTGCTTTGTACTTGATATTTAACTGAAAATAAATGCCGGCGGAAAACTAACAACTCAACTTTATGACAAACGGGATGATTTCAATTTCTCCATCGTCAACTTCCCTTATTTATGTGGCAATATTCCATCGTCACCTGCATATGGTGTTCATATCTCCCAGCTGATTTGATACGCAAGAGCTTGTTCTGCTTATCATCAGTTTTTAAATCGAGGCAGGCTACTGACAAAGACGTTGATGTTACAGGGGTTTGTACTGTATCCTCTGGAGTCAGCATTTCGCAAATTATACGGTCTCGGTAACGATTTAGTTAGCCAGTACAACTTACCATTGAGTCAAATGCTCTCTGATATGTTTCATGCCAATTGTTAGGCCGTTCTTGTCACACTGATTCTGACTACGGATTGCTTCGTTTACCTGATCGGAATATAGGGCTCATCATACAAGATACGAAATTGGAGTATAAAGGAAAAAGTTCAATAAAACTTTGGAGTAAAGTTATAAAGAAGGGCTAAATCTAAAAAAGAAAAACTTCATATCTTGTCAGAATGAATAAATAGTATAAGAGGAATATTGAAATACCGTATCATACACATCAAAACAGTCCTTCGGATGAGACCGCAAAAACCGAGGTACCGTGTCACAGCAGGTGTGGCATAATAAAGATCCCTGCCCAAAGGCCCTGAGCGCCAAGCATAGGCCTAAAATCTGCAGCCCTTCACCGGCAATGGTGATGCCTCCATATGAGTGAAAACTTCTCGAGTGGGACGTTAAACAGTATATAATCTATCAATCAAGACAAGAGTAAATTCTTATAATAATTTATCTTTGAGATGGTGATTGTGGCCACGACCTACATAATACCAGCACCACACTTCATTGTATATTAATCATTTTAACATCAATCTCCTTATAAATCTTATAATCCTTTTCCTTACAAACGTTGTAGTTCTAATCCTTATAAACCTTTAAAACATTCATCCTTATGAATTCCTTAAAAACGTATTAGTATCAACATTCATACTGGTACTGGATGAGCAGATACTAAGGAGAAGTTTTAAAAAGTACTTGTATCAAAGGAGGCGAATAACCTCCCAATGGTTGTCCGTTGAAAAGGACAACCACCGCCAACAAAGTTGGCTCATTATTACAATTGCATTGTAAATGAACATGACATTAATTTCACATTTAGTAATCGCACTTATACTCCAACTGTCTTTTCAGAAGTTCATTCTTCATAATTATGCTTCAATGCGAAACACATTTGATATCGCAGTCAATGGAGTAGACGGGTATGAGTTGCCTTACATATACTGGATTCGCACAAAAACCCTTATACAAAGATACAGTACATTACTGGATCTAGTAAATGCTCTCCTAAGCCCTTATCTTTGCTCCTCGTGAAAATATTAACTGCTGTGAAGGAGAAACGTCAAACGTATTTTGCCACTACATATGGCCAGAAGTATTCTAAAAATTCCAAAGAACGGTTGGTAAATTTGAAATCGTGTAACTTTTCTCAAATCAATAACAATAAAACATTTGACTTTACAACACGTTACACGACCTCATGATATATGAAAGACCAGACGTTTTGACGTCATAGCAAAAATGATATCTAGTGATCAATCATCTAAAAATTTATTTTGTTATAGTGTAAAAACCACTCTTACTCCACTCTGAAGTTGATGTCAAAAAGATGCTAGAATTCCTTATTGACAATATCTTCGTAGTCTTTGGTCAGTGGGTATTCCAACAGTCTGTTGGAATTCTCATTGGCATGAATTGTGCTCCTTTGTTAGCCGTACTCTTTTTTTATATATATTTTTATGAAGCAGAATTCACTAAAAAGCCTTTACGTGAGAAGAAATCTCTTGATGTGACCTTCAAGTCGACATTTAGATATATCGAAGACGATTTATCTATTAACAATGATAATTTTCCTTCATTTGAAGTAAACTACACCACGGAGTCTTCTAAACCTGCTTGGTACTTGATATGTTATTGAAAATATATGCCGACAACAAACTGGCAACTCAACTTTATGACAAGCGGGATGACTTCAATTTCTCCATCGTCAACTTCCCTTATCTCTGTAGCAATATTCCATCATCACCTGCATATGACGTTTCGATATCTCAAATGGTTCCATACGCAAGAGCTTATTCTGCATATTATCAGTTTTTAAATCGAGGCAGGCTACTTACAAAAAAACTGATGTTACAGGGGTTTCTACAGTCTCGTCTGAAGTCGGCATTTCGCAAATTTTATGGTCGTTAGAATGATCTAGTTAGCCAGTACAACATACCATTAGGTCAAATGCTGTCTGACATGTTTCATACCAATTGTAAGGCGTTTCTTAGCACACTGATTCTGACTGCGGATGATTCCGATTAACTGATCCCGACCACGGCAGGTGTGAACTGTCGAAAGGGGATGCGTATCCCTCCTAGTCACCAGATCCCACCTCTGGTATGTCCAGGTGCCCGTGTTTGTCTACCTCTCTGATTTTTATTTTCTATAGAAATTATGAGATGATTGAATACTGTTTGTATCTTAGATTTTTTATGTAAAACTTCTACATTCACTTCAAGAAGAAAAAAACATTCTAAATCTCAATGTAATAGACATATATTTCTAAATTTCAAAGTAAAAGAGATATTTCTCGAAGTAAGATATACCTTTCTAATCTCAAAGTAATAGAGATGTATTCCTAAAACTCAATGTAAAAGATATATATGTCTAAGTGAAAGATATATATTTCTTAACTTACAGAAATAGCTCTTTTTCTAATGTAAAATATATCTCTTTAAATCGAAGAGATATCCTATTTTCTGAATTGAAATAAAACGGCTTGCTAAATGAATCGTTTGTGGAAAGATTTATAAATATCTGTTATCAATCTCAAGGACTTTTCCTGTTCACAGATAAATCTACATATTAAAGCGATTGGCGCAACTTTAACCAATAAGACAGTTGAAAAGTACTGATTATGGCCTAAATGATAAGGCAGTACAGTAATCTAAGTGTATTTAAGACGCTCGTATTTTGCACTGAATCTATCAAAATGCTCTTCTCTGACAAACTAGCATTGTTTCTAACTTGCATGTTTGCAGGTATGTTTGAGAGAGAGAGAGAGAGAGAGAGAGAGAGAGAGTCTTCCATTAAGTAATGGACTAATGTGAATTAAACACAGGCTCTCGATGTTTTAAATAAAGTTATAATATATCTTTTATTATGTATTTAAAACGTCAGGGGCCTGTGAATTAAAATATACATTACATTGCTAATTTACCAGGCTTCGTGAAGCTCTGCTGCTGTGATGCATGCGTGGATAAACTTCCGGATTGTGCAGATTATACTTTGAGTTCATGCAAACCACCATATGTCAATTGGGCTTTACGAAACTGTGCTGCTTTCTGTGGATTATGCTGTAAGTGAAGCAGATTGTCGCTATGTACATTTTGGTAGCATATAGGTCATAGTTAATTCAAAGATATATACGTCGTTGATATTTTTATGAATTGTAGTGATAACCATTTCCTCGCCGCAGTTGTGAACACTTATTTTAATGACTGGGAATTTCTATGCAAAGAAAAGTATATTGTAATTATAAGAAATAAAGTTATATTTTAAAGTTCGTGAGAGTATAAACCACAACCATGATGCCAATGTACAAACACGCTTTATGAGGTGTGCCGGCATGCAGTTCATACTCTCGAGTAATTTCAGAAATAAAATTTGTAGCATAATCGAACTCCTTTATAAACTTTTTCGAATCAATGTGTATTTTCTTACGTCAAAAAGACTATCGGTAATCCCATAATAGTGATTTTTGTACATTAAAATGAATGCGCATACGCATACTCCATGTAACCTTACAATGAGGATATTCTATAACATTATCTTTTAAAAGTTTAGAAAGTCAATAAAATTACAGTGCACTGTATTCATTAGTGTTTCATAGGTGCCATTTTTCTGTCTTATTCCCCTGTCATTAAGCAAAAACATTAAGAAAACATCGGAAAGGGAAAAGGAATCAATTTAATAAAGTATAAAAATGGGAAAGTACTCAATCAAGTAAAAATTGAAAGAATATATTTTGTATGTATGTGTATATAGAAATTATCGCTAAAGATTTGTATAGTACTGTACTGAATTGCAATAATCGTGTTAAATATCTTTATTGTAACAGATAAACAATGTGTAAACAAAAGGAGGGACTGTCATGAATATGGAAAATCGGTATGTCTTCCGCTGTATGAAAGATGGGCTAGAGAAAATTGTGCTGAGTATTGTGGTTACTGTAGCTCAGGTAAAGCCCTTGTTTGTTTGTTTTTTCTATTTATTGTTGATTTTGTCAGTCATTTATAATTACCTGCAGATAGTTTTACATGGAACGCTTTCATTTTTCTACGAAGATCTATTTGATAAGTTTCCGAAATGAAATGAAATGCATTACGTATGATCTAATTGTTGCTAAGTATAAAACTTTAGCTTTAGCTTCCGTTAATTTGATAAGAAATGTATGCACAAATATCTGAAATAGTTTGCCGATAGAAAAAAATGTATTCTAAGATATAAAGCCAAGTTTATATATGGAATGCTTTCTCCAGTAGTTTTAATTCGCACAGTACCATGCTTCCTTCTGTAAACATAGAGCAAAGTAAAGTATTGTGTATGTCTTTACATGGTATCTTTTGGTAGAAACACCAAGTATATTCCTTAATACCCACATATTTTAGACTAAAAATAACAATGCTGAAGATATCGTTTTAACCTGAGAAAAATCACAGTGCATACAATATTTAACGATTCATTTCTAATTAAAGGAAATATCAAGAATCAAACCATTTTTAATGATTTTTTTTCTATTCGAATATAGATCCAAAGTGTTTGTACTCTCCCTGGGTGAATTTACAACCATGTTCAAAATCATGTGGTGGAGGGCGTGTTATCCAAGTAAGAACTTACCAAATAGTCCCTGACGGCACGCCTCTGGCAAAGGACTGTGACGGTGATTTAATCCGAAACACATCATGCAACAGCAGGCCATGTGAGTATACATCGACTGAATCCAAATCAATGTGAATGAATACGTCATGATTCTGCGAAGTAAACGTTAAGGAAGAAAATTATCTCCACGATTATCAGAGGAAAAATACGGACCGCTCAGCTTTGAGTAGAGAAAATGTAAGGTGAACTTCATAATTATCTTTCATTGTAAAGTTTATCTATTCCTATTATTTGAAGAATGTTTTATTAACATTTGAAAATAACCAACATCTTCTTCATTGTATATGATGCATCATTTATTCCTATATTATGAAAGATGTGAGAATTTCTTTCAGTCAGCCTCATGAATGAAAAGAAAGAGACAATAAACTCAAAAGACTATCTTCCCCCTCCACCTCCACCCCCCCCCCCCCCACCCCACGCACACATACATGTACAAACTAAAATTTTATGAAATATTTAATTCCTTCTTCAGAACCGCTGCATTCAATAGTTTGTGATATATACTACTCAAAGTTTGATAAGGATCATATAGTTCTTACATTATAAAATCAATATATGAATTGATAAGACACGCAAATTACATCATAGTGTTGGACTGACCCCTCTTGAGCCTCAAAACACAGGTTAGGTAGGGAAATGCATGCTGCAGTGATCATGAGTAGCACGTGAAGCATGGTACCCACATTATTCACATTTCTGAGTGCTTGTCGTTGATTTGAATTTGGCCATTGTCTTTACATCTGACCTCGTTTAAGTCACTGTTACTCTATGAAAATGCCTCCACAACGTCAAAGACGTCGTTTGACTATTGAAGAATTGGCCAGATGCATAGGAATGCTCGAAAATGGTGCAAGACAACGTCACGTTGCAGAGCTATTGGGTGTCAGTCAGAGCGTTGTTTGCAGAGCTTGGAACCGGTATCAAGCTCATGGTTCAGCTTCTCATCGACATGGAGGCGGCAGAGAAAGGTCCACCACGCAGCAAGATGACCGTTTTCTCTTGATTTCAGCACGACGTCATCGGTTTGCAACGGCGACTGCGCTTAGAAATGATCTTCTGAATGCAACTGGAGTTAACATTTCCACGCAAACTGTGCGTAATCGTCTTCATGAAGGTGGTCTTCGTTCCCGGAGAGCCTGTATTCGCATCCCTCTTACTCAGCGACACAGACAAGATCGTTTGAATTGGGCCAGGGCTCATGTGAATTGGAGGGTTGCTGATTGGGCCCCTGTACTTTTCACAGACGAGTCGAGGTTTTGTGTTGACTTCACAGATCGTCGTGCACGAGTGTGGAGAAGGGCAGGAGAACGATATCAGGACGCTAATGTTGCTGAACATGACAGATATGGTGGTGGGTCGTTGATGATTTGGGGAGGAATCAGTCGAGCTGGACAAACTGATCTCCATGTCCTAAGGCGAGGCACGATGACCGGAGTGCGCTACAGGGATGAAGTCCTGGATGTGTACGTGAGACCATATGCTGGTGCTGTTGGTCCTGACTTCATCCTCATGGACGATAATGCACGTCCACATCGTGCTAGGGTGGTGGACGAGTACCTGGAACGTGAGACAATTGTTCGTATGGACTGGCCAGCTCGTTCTCCAGACCTCAACCTTATCGAGCATGTCTGGAATATGCTTCAGGTAGCGATTTCACGTCGTCCTGTACAACCAGCCACCCTCCAGGAACTTGAAAATGTTCTGATCCAAGAATGGAACAATATCTCTCTTGCGTCCATTCAAAACCTCGTTGGAAGCATGAGACGACGTTGCCAAGCTGTCATTGGAGCTAACGGAGGCCATACCCGCTATTGACACTTGTTTGTGCAGTGTGAAATGGAATGTGCAGAGTTTAAACAATTCCGTGATCATGAAATTACCATGCTTTTCAGGGTACTCTCCCTTTACCTTAGGAGTATGCGATGAAATGTCATGTTTGCCAAATTTTTCTGTCACAATTTCTTGAAGTAAACATTTCTGAACATAAATCACTCTGTGTTGGTTGTCATTCACCTTTGTTGAAAGTTTTACAAGTGCTGAAAAATATGATCCTTATCAAACTTTGAGTAGTATATATATATAATCCAGAAATAAGTATAGAAAATCTACACAAGTAGTAGTATAATAAAATATCACAAAGCAAACATATATGAAGCAAATAAAAATAAATTCAGATTTTTTAAAAACAAAATTCAAGTTTTCTATACTTTTATCTAGGTGCCTTAACTTAGGAAGGTAAAATTTGATATGTGGTTATTGGACAAGTAGATATATATTAGGTTTCACATTCGTTCCAGCTGAATTATTCTAACACAGTTTTCAAAACTTAGTGTCACGTTTTACTGAATTATTTCTTGTGTTCTCCCTAGTTCTCTGTATTTTTATTGTGCAAAATGCATGTAATTTAAGGTATACCAATTTATTTCTTGGTATTAAAAGATGTTATACCCCTATATCCAATTATAGATTTTTGAATATTTAATTAAACACACAAGACATTTAAACATCATGTGACGACGGAAACGCAGATATAACAAGTTGTTTTTATACAATGAAAAAGGCATCTTTGATTACAAATGGTCGTTGACATGTTTTGAATATTGAAATTATTTTGAAAAATGCATAAAGGAAAACTGAAAATTTTAAAGGGACCGTACTCAGAATATTAACCCATAACTTGACTTAGGTGTATTGCTCTGCAGCGAGTACAGAATACTTGCAGCATGTACCAACATATTGAAATATTTTCATTCAACTAAAATTAAAAACAAATATATGAACAACGTTAACAGTTATGATACAATTAGATCACGGTATCATTGTTTTGTACAGGTACCACACCAAGTCCAGTAAATGTCGGCGTTGCTCTGATTCCAAATCCAGTATTACTACCGGTTGCAGTACCCGTCGTCGGTAGTAATTTAGTAAAGGGTGAGGCGGCGGCAGTCGGTGAATCAGCTGGTGCTGTAGGCGGTGAGGCGGCGGCAGTCGCTGTCGGAGAAACAGTTGGTGCTGTAGGCGGTGAGGCGGCGGCAATAACGTTAGGAGAAACAGCTGCCGTGGCAGCAGCGGAATCGGCGGCAGTTGGTTTGGGAGAGGCCTTGCTCAGTTTGCTACCCGAACTACTTTTCTTTGGGAAAAAATAAACAAGTAATAAAGAAACTATTCTAAGAACTTCAGGATGACTTTAATTTCTATTTTATTACCTTTTACTGTGGTGAATAAAATTTACATTTCCATTGTTTTGGCCTTTGATATATTTACATATTGTAATAATAGTCATTTCTTCGTGAAATGTTCCAATTGTAAACATTAATGTGTGTATGAATTCAAATACCAAAGTGTTGAAAAGTGATATGTATTGATGTTGCCCAGATGCAGTGCCTAGATGTAGACCATCTTATACTCAATCCACCTACGTGCTGAACATATCATTACTGATAATGTTGATATAGTTAAAAATGAAGATCTAAAATCACTTATTTTAAAAGGTCCTAAATTCAGAGAACCTCGGTCTTTTCATTGGCGACAGAACTTCATTTTTATTATGAATACTGTCGAAGATTATGCCGGACGATAGGGTAAATCTGAAAAAGAAGAACTTGATACCTTGTCAGAATGGATAAAAAGTATAAGAGGAATATTAAAATCCCGTATCAGGCATGTCAAAAAAAAATGCATACCATCTATCCTTCTGTGTTTAGTAAATCAGAGGTGACAAAAGAGTTAGATATGTTACATGAGGAATATGTTTTGGTTCCAGCTGACAAAGCTTCCAACAACATTGTATTTGTTTGTAAGGCTCATTAGTACAACTGTATTCTAAAGGAACTAATCGCACGTATATACTCCAGCTGCCCTTTCAAAAAGATGAAATTCTTCAACATCATGCTTCAGTTTTAAATACATTTAACATCCCAGTCAATGAAGCGGATGAATATGAGTACATACACTGGATCCTCAAACTCCGAATAAACCCTTACAATCAAAGATACATTGCTGGATCCAGTAAATGTTTTACCAAGCCCCCTATCGTTGCTCCTTACGAACATATTAACCGTTGTGAAGGAGAAACTTTAAACGTACTGTGCCACTACATATGCCAGAAGTGGTGTTAATCAAATGTGGATTCTTTAAAATTTTGAAGAACTTTTATTGAATTTGAAATCACAAAACTTTTCTCGAATTTACAGCATTAAAACATATGATTTTACAACTCTTTACACGATCGTACCTCACGATAATTTGAAGACTAGACTTTTTGACATCATTGACAGTTGTTTTGTGAACCAAAAATGGTAAAAGGAAATATTCATAATTACTGATTGGTCATCCCCAAAATTATTTTGTTAAACACCACTCTGACTCCACGCACAAATACTCTGAAGTTGATATTAAAAAGATGCTAGAGTTCCTCATTGACAATATTTTCGTAGTCGTTGGTGACCAGGTCTTCCAACAGTCTTTTGGAATTCCCATGGGCACGAATTGTGCTCCTTTGTTAACTGAACTATTTTTATCTTCTTACGAAGCATAATTCATTCAAAAGCTTCTACACGAGAAGAAAGAATATCTTGCTGTGGCCTTCAATTTGACATTTAGATATATCGACGACGTTTTGTCTATTGACAATGATCATTTTCATTCATATGTCGATTCGATATATCCTAGTGAATTTGAAGTAAAAGACACCACAAGGTTTTCCACTTCTGCTTCGTACTTGATATTTTACTGAAAATAAATGCCGGTGGCAAACTAACAACTCAACTTTATGACAAACGGGATGATTTCAATTTTTCCATCGTCAACTTCCCTTATTTAGGTGGCAATATTCCATCATCACCTGCATATGGTCTTTATATCTCCCAACTGATTCGATACGCAAGAGCTTGTTCTACTTATGATCAGTTTTGAAATCGAGGCGGACTACTGACAAAGAAGTTGACGTTACAGGGGTTTGTATAGTCTCGTCGTCAGTTAGCATTTCGCAAATTTTACGGTCTCTGTAACGATCTAGTTAGCCAGCACAACTTACCATTAAGTCAAATGGTGTCTGATGTGTTTCATACCAATTGTTAGGCCGTTCTTGGCACACTGATTCTGATTACGGCTTGCTCCGTTTACTTGATCAGAATATAGGGCTCACGGCGGGTGTGACTGGTCAACAGGGGATGCTTACTCCTCCTAGGCAACTGATCCCACATCTGGTATGACCAGGAATCCGTGTTTGCCCATCTCTCTGATTTGTATTTTCTATAGGAATTACGAGATTGAATACTGTTAGTTATCTTAGCATTTTCATTGTTAATTTGAGAAAAGATTTGAGATCTAAAATTTAATGAAAGCTCTTTAGAATTATTTAGAATCCACATCCAATTTACGCCACTTCTGGCGTGTGTTGTGGTTGACATTTCTCTTTCACAGCAGTTAAAGTTTTCGTGAGGAGCAAAGATAGGGGCTTGGTAGAATATTTACTGGATCCAACAATGTATCTTTGTAAGGATTATTGTGGAGTTTGGGAATCCAGTATAGGTACGGTAACTCATATGCATCTTTCCCATTGACGGGAATATTAAATGCGTCTAAAACAGAAACATGATTTTGAAAAATTTCATCTTCTGAAAGGGCAGTCAGAGTATAAATACGATTATCAAATGTAGTATTAATGCCAAGTTCGTTTAAAATACACTTTAATATTGAGCCTTATAAGCAAAGACAATATTGTTACAAGCCTTTTCAGCTAGAATCAAAACGTATTCCTCACGTAATCTATCTAATTCTTTTATCACTAAACACAGAAAGGTAGAGGGTGCGTACTTTTGTGTTGTTGTGTCTAATACGGGATTTTAATATTCCCCTTATACTTTTTATCCATTCTGATAGGGTATCAAGTTCTTTTTAAAATTAAGCCCATCGTCTGACATGATCTTCTACAGAATTCATAATAGAGATAAAGTTGCATAGTGATTTGAAAGACTGAAGTTTCCTGAATGTTGGACCTTTTAAAATAAGTGATTTCAGGTCCCCAGTTTTGACTATTTCAACATCACCAGCAATGTCATTCCAGGTGGATTATAGTGGAAAGAAGACGAAAAACAAGAAGACGTTTGTGAATTAAGTATAAGATGGTCTGTATCTAGGCACTGCAAAATATGCTTGTAGCTACAAAGTTTGGATGCAATAGTGGAAGTATATCTGTACGAAATACAGGGTGTAGAGTTGAACTTGGAATACAAGACTGAACCTTTTTATGATGAAGAACGGTGCTTATATAGACACATCTATTCCTTTCTTAGTAAACTCATATAATTTTGCCTACTCTTAGTTACTACTTTAAAGTCAGTTTAATTTATTTTTTTTATGTTTTTATTATTCTTTGTTTAATTGTTGTGCATGTAAAGCGCTTTAAGATAATTATCTTGAATATATAAAGCGTTGTATAAATGTACAATAATGATAATAATAATAATAATAATAATCTATGAGTTTAAGGAACAGGCGGCATGATTCGGAAGGAATATTATCCATAACCCGCGGTGGTTTAAAGAGCTTTGTTGGGCAACATCCATTATCATAGAATTCAGACTATATTCTGGTGTTGAAAAATCCAAGCATGGACCAGTTTTGGCTTCTTCAGATAGCATATTCAAAACTCCCAATAGAACAGAGTAAAGTTTTGTGCGAGTATGATGTGGGCCTAATTGTCTTTTGACGCAAGTTGAATGTGAAACAAGTTTGTGTACTTGATCTTTTATATGACTTGGTGCTGTCTTGTGGGTGCGTATGAACTTTTGCCAAACGTTGGTTAAGAATGCTACAAGACTGGTAGTGGTGAAAACTGATAGGGAGACATAGGACCATGGGATTGTGAAGGAAGTATAGATGTGTTCGTTAATGGTTTTTGAGTTTAGGTAGTTTGAACTTTAATCGTAGAGGAAGGATAAGACACTTTTGGAAGTTCAATTTGAAAGGTGTGGATCCAGTATTCCTGATTAATGTCTGTTAAATATGATGCTGTAATTAGTAGGCCGGAACTTCTCCTTCAGAAGAGTTTTGAAGGCAGTCAAAGATGCACGGGGAGGTTGTAAAGATTCGAACCACAATTTGCACTCCCATCCAATCCACATGAAAGCATGGCCAACACTTTGGTATCTGGATGATTTTGCTACCCCTCTAGTTTTGATATCCAAATGGCTGGTGGTTCTGTTCCACAGATTTTTGAAGTGTGGTTCCTGCTGTTATGGTTGGCTCAGGTGTTGAATTGTTAGTGTGGAGTTGACGGCACCTGCTGTATTGTTATTGTTTCATTCTCGATTGTTTCGGACTCCGTTAATCAGGTGACATTTGGTGCTAAGTTATCTCTAAATGAGTTGATATTTGGCAGAGTGTGAACTTCAACAGGAAATGGTTACTCCTTGTATGCATCTTGTCCCAACTCTGTTGTTTCCATGAATCCGTGTTTGTCCTATTCAATTATGTATTCTTTATGGCATATATATATATATATATATATATATATATATATATATATATATAAGATTGAACAATTTGTTATCTTCACTTCTTGATTTACCACAGCTTAACTGTTAAATCTCAAGCTGGTACTGGCAATCATCTATAAGGATGTCGGTGGATTTCATGATTTTCTTGAGGAATCGAACAAAATGACATTGAAAAGGTTGAGGAACCAAAAGACAAATTGTTGAAATAGAGAAAGTTAAGATAACGAACAATACCCAATTTCGTAATTCCTATAGAAAATACAAATCAGGGAGATGGGTATACACAGACCCCTGGACAAACAAGAGATGGGATCAGGTGTCTAGGAGGAGTAAGCATCCCCTATCAACCGGTCACACCCGCCGTGACCTCTATATCTTTATCAGGTAGTCCAATAATGTCATAATCGTGGTCATCTATATAATTGTGGCTATTATTCCCGTAAGCGTACACAAGCCCGGGGTTGATTGACACAGTTCTGATAGCAACAAAGATTTCAGCTCATGAACCAATTCACGAGCCGACTCCCGGAATATAGAATTCTGGGAAGTTTGCATATATACTTTGTAAGAAAAACAAATACAATTTGTTGATAACATGTAGCTTTATAAGAATAAATTCAAATATACTGAATACATAAACAAATATCATAACATGTGTAAAAAACAAACGTATAAAAAGCTGTACTTGAAGTAGACATCAATACTTGATTTATTCCGGACCTGAAAAAAATTTTTCTATTTCAGAGTAATTATAAACACAAGTACAGATATATTCGGTATATCAATTATCATTATAATTATTTTTCATATTTTACCATTTTATTTCCCGAGTTTCAAACTAGTTACTGAAGATTATAAAATTATACAAGATCGTATTTTGGAATATTGACCGAAAATTACATACATTGATCCAGTTCACACTTTGTATATCGTTCCAAGTCTTCTTTGCAGTCTTTAGACCCTAGCGTTTTATCCTTAACCTTTTGAAATGACCTCACTTCCGTTTTGTATCCACTCCCACAAGTCACAGAACAATCGGATATTGTCATCCAATCGCTGTAGACACACTGTGCCTCTGTAAAACAAAATTTCAACACATTAATAACACTGCATTATTATGTTTATCTACAAGTCGGGGGCAATCATAATAATAGATTTGATCTCGAGATGCGGAACAGACATTTTCAAATAACCAGTCATTCGAATCATAACCATTGACTTTGTGATCTAGAAACCAATGGGAGCCATCTACTCGTTAGGGGACACCATTGTATTAAGTTTGATATCTGTCGAGGAAATGGTTTGAAATATATTGAGGGGACAATATCATATTATGTCCAGTTTGACCCTTACCCCTGGCCTTGACCTGAAAAATAACAGGGATCATCTACTCTGTACCAAATTTTGTAATGGTCAAGCATTGGCCTTTGAACTCAGCATCATTAAGAGTTATCCACTCCTTATGAATAACCTGTGAACCAAATTTTATGTACATTGAGCAAAGGGTTATCAAAACATTGAGCAGATAATATCTTACTTTGTCCAGTTTGACCTTGACGTTGTAACCACAAAATCAAATGGGTCATCTACTGCTTAGGAGAAATCAGTGTACCAAGTTTTATATCTGTCAAGCAAATGGTTCTCAAGATATTACGTGAACAATATTTTATCATGTCCAGTTTGACCCTTGACCTTGTAATCTCTAAATCCATACGGGTTATCTACTTCTTAGACTGAACCAGTGTACAAGGTTTGATGTCTGTCAAGCATAGTATTGAAAGGACAATATCTTACTATGTCTAGTTTGACCCTTGACCTTTCATGTTGTGACCTTAGAATCAATATAGGTAACTTACGTTCTACGCGCAACCGCTGTACCAAGTTCCGTAACTGTCAAACAAAGGGTTCTTCAAATATTGAACGGACAAGACTTGGTCTACAGACCAATAGACTGAGCCTTGACCTTTGAACCAATAGGATCATCTAATCTCTAACGGAAACTATTGTGCCAAGTATGGTAAGCGTGAAGCATTATATTTTATCAGATATTGACCGACAGGTGCAATACTCGAAAATCCTGAACCGCTCAAAAACAATCTTCTTTAATTAAAAATACATACTTTTAAAATGATTGACAATTTTGGAGTGAAACGCTTTGGAGTGGTCTTACCTGTAATAATTTTACACAAAAGAAATGAGTTGTGGTATTTTTTAGTAAAAATTCAGGGAAGATGAAACCTTCTTTATATGCATAATCCACTACAAATCCAAGAATGCTTATATCTGAAAAACTATCGAAAGTGCTTATGGATTGATAGCGTTCCCGCCATCACTTTTGATAGCGTATTGACGCAAGCCACGCCTATTGCCTCTGTTAACAATACATTTGAGGTCGGTTAGGTACAATCGGACTCAGTAACCGTGGCTACGATGTTGAAAGCGTTACTGTCTAAAGACTGTATGTAAGTGAAAATTATAGACCTACTTTGTTTATTTAGCTCGCAGAATCCGCAGTATTTTGCACAATTACTGACCGCCCATGAAACATACGGCGCATTACAGGCGCTGCTTCCGTAATCAGCACAGTCGGATATGACGTCAATGCACGGCTTCTCTGAGAATCAAAAAAAAAAAAAAATAGAAAACATTAAACTTGATAACGAGAGTCTCTTGTATGTCATGTACTGTGACAGGTGACAGGACGATAGAAATAAGATGTTGCTCCATATATAAAATAACTCGTCTCTAAAGTACAATATCATAGTCTCCAACATATGGGGTCAGAGAGAGAGAGAGAGAGAGAGAGAGAGAGAGAGCACTTTTAAAATATCGACGAGTGGAGCTCTTTAGTGACGGATACTTCACAGTGTAGCACAGCATAGAATAAATATTTTTCACATCATAGCTCATGAATCCCAGCGCATACATCTTGAAAACTTCTACATGTCCCATATCATATCAGACAATAAAACAATAAAACTACTGAGCAAACCATGGCATGTCTCTGTATATGTCTAGCAATGCTGTGCAATTCTATGTAACGAGGGGATGCAAGGCATTAAAGCCTAACTAGAATAATTAGAATACTTTTTCAATTATATTTTCTTCATTTTCTCGCAATAGATTCGACTACTAAAAACAGGAAAATTGTATACTTAAGGTGTGTACTTTATGCTTGAAGGTGACCACGATATACGAAAGTGACCACTATATACGAAAGTGACCACTATATGCACCATAGTGACCAATTAAGAAAAGGGAGCAATTAAAACAGTTTACTAGATCTACCATTAAAAATACAATCTGCTAACAGAGGTGTAACAATGCATCGATACACCTGTACATTGTTATGATTTAATACGTTAAAAGCAATTTATCGACATTTTTGCAAGAATACATCTAGATGATACAAAGGCCTGAAAAATCAAAAAAATTTGAAATCTTCTGCCCATGTGTGTGGCGAGTACTATCATATATATATCTTTCAAATCTGAGAAAATCAATTAGTGTCCTGCAAATCAATGAAGCCGACATCTTTAGAGTAATTTGTTAAGATAACTTAATTTCTTCATATGTCATTTACCTTTTTTCTGCGTGTTGTAAGCAAAACCTCAAAGGAAATTGCGCTCTTTTGATATCAATTTCATTGCTAGAATTTGAGCACCCTTAATCAGCCAAATAACCCACGCCTGGACAGCGAAGGCTATCTGAATAACATCATATCATCCTTCTCCTGCTCTGTTTTCAGGTAAAGAAACATTTAGTTACTTACTTTTTTGTATCAATTTTCCACTATTTTCTATATCAATGTTTATATCAGGCAGTTTTGTGAATCACTGGAGCGTTTTATTCTAAAAATTGTGAAATCTAAATAAATATAGTCTTACAAAATCATTTTATCATTCAGAAAATTTTCTAAGAGGGATTGCGACTCAAGTTTATACCTTTTCCGCCCAAAAAGGGATAAATGATTGAGGACCCCAACATGAAAAGACATCATTCATGTTAAAAAAAATCAAGCAAGAGGTTTGGTGCGAATCGTCTCATGGCAAAACATCCCGCACTCATTATAATAAATGAAAAGTCTCATTCTCTCACCAGAGGGCGCATTCCGCAAGCTTCACTTACACCTCTGTCAACGCTTAGAATCAGTGACGTCACATAATATCGAAAGTCATTCCCTATATAAATTCTGACAGGCTCTTTTCATAACTCACTGGAACCTCAATAAGTACATCTACATGATTTAGCTGTTTGTCTCTTATTTTCCAAATTTTATCGGATTTTTACAACCTTTCTATTAAATATTCGATTCAACGTTTACATCAAATCTCCACCATGTGAATGTCCTAAATTCATGCGCCTATTTCAAAGTAGTTAAAAAAACAAACAAACAGCGATTTTAAAATATCTACAGTAAACATCAATTTAATTGCACCAATAGCACTTCATAATATGACTAAACACTCCAAAACATAGATGATGCATATTAAAGAGTTTTACAACATTTCTGTAAAAAGCCGTTGACACAGGTGTTGTGAGAGTGGCGCATGGAACTCTGGGTAGAGAATGGTAAAGTCGTTGACATAAGTGATATAAATAATATAGGGAAATTAACTAATTAAAAGAAATTCGCTTTGCTGCGAGGAATTGTTATTCGGACGAATGATTGCTTACGTTCAAAGATCTATCACAAGACTTTCGGTGTGCGGATTCAGACACTGAGAGAAAGGACTGTATTAATCCGCGTCTTATTGAACTTGTTTTCGTTTAGATATTGAAGAAGAACATTCAATTTCAAAACTCGCTATATCATTATATAAGTTGGCCCCTAAAATAGCCCACTAAATGCATCAGGAAAACTCCCTCTAAATCCTCCAAAAATCAGTCCATTAAATCTACTATAAATATCAGACCTATTGGCAATTCAGAGTATGTGTCATATTCATTATCTATTATTATTCGGCATGGTATAATTATACAAACAACCTCCATGATACTATACATTTTATCGTGTATTTTGTTCTTCTGAAAATTAAAACTCACGACAAAATCCACAATAAGCAGCACAATTGTGGTACGCCCATAGCCGATAGGGGGCCTCACAAGCGGCCATCGTATACTCATGACAATCGGGAAGTATGTCTAGGCAAGTATCACCATAGCAACTACTCACTGCATTTCAAAGAGAAAGAGAAAATCGAAGATTTTAAATGTACTTCAATGTGAAGACAAAGTTTTGAAGGACATACAATTCGGAATATAATACAAAATAATAAAAGGGGTGGTTTTTGAAATTTATGAAAATACTCACATGTAGAAACTAAGCTTAACACAAGCATCAAACTGAACATGCTTCTTAACGTTGAATGTCAGGAATGCAGATACGGAATAGAATGAATTTCGGGTTTATTTATACACATGTTGGAATGGCCTTCTTATCACACCAACAAGTCAACGACATAATATTTATTTATAATCTGTGTAAACATGCTTTCCAAGGTCTCTAGGATTGCCATATAGGCAAATGTCAAAGGCATATATTACATATCAGTTCTTTATAACTAAAATAGGGGCGTGTCCAGATACAAGATTACGACCTTGCAATAGCTAATTTTTTTTTTCGCACAAGAACGAATTTTAAATATATCAAATATCTTCTCCCAGTTCTGGTCATTTCATTGCCAAAATGATTCATTAGAAGTGTCGAAGCGGTTGTCACCACCATTCTTGATTTCATTTCATTGCAAAATCCCGCAGAGAATTAGTTTTTACGGATGTCGGTAAAACTACAAGATGAAATACCAATGTATAGGTAAACAGTAAAATGTATGTTGTTCATTCATTTATTGACTTATCATATTTTATATTTTTTATTGAATACGATGACGATAGTGGGAAGGGAACGGGAGGGGGGGGGGGGGGGTGTAGCGATTTGCTAGAATAGTTATTGGTCTCACATTAATTGCTTCGAAAAATTAATTATACCTAGAGACAGGCTAAGAATCTTTGGAATGTACAATGTAGAGAGATGGAGCTAAGATTGTAACAATTAATGTATAATGTAGAGAGATGGAGCTAAGATTGTAACAATTAATGTATTTAAGTTACAATGATTTAATATTAGAAGCAAAATTTCTTGATGTTCCACCAGAAATTCTTCAAATTATCAATTACCAAAATGAAGGTTGGGGTTATTCTGCAAATATTTTATTTACTCCTCAGACAACACGCGTTCATACAAGGGAAGTAACTTGTATTAAAACTTTTAAAAAGTGTCTGCTATAACCAATGTTGTACAACCACCAAAATACTTTTGATATGGGAAACGATTTTTGAATATAATTCACACAAGATCGAGACATAATTGTATTTTATTTCATGGTAACAAAGTAGACAATCCAAATTGTTCATGCGGACTATTAGAAGATGATTACCATTTGCTGTGTGTGTGTGTGTGTGTGTGTGTGTGTGTGTGTGTGTGTGTGTGTGTGTGAGAGAGAGAGAGAGAGAGAGAGAGAGAGAGAGAGAGAGACGTGCATTTAATGATATATGGGAATGAATCTCGCTATTTGATGTTAAAAAAAATTCAATCTTTTGTAAATGAATGTGGTCGTTTTTCTGGAAAGAAAAGATGTACATTTTGACTATAATTTAATAATGACACTACCTATTCACTCTGAAAACACAAATAATATTCATGTGGGGCATTTCTTTGTATCCGTTGTCGATTACTCATAATGTGTGGCAGTTTTATTTATTGTAATGGGAGAGGGCTATCCAAATTAATCGTCTTGTTGATAAAATATGTTCTTGACAATTCTTTTGCCCACACCCGCTCCTGTAGCAAAACGAATAAAAGTTTCGTATTATGTAAAGAAACCCATTTATAACGCAATGTCAGTTATATATAGAATATTTGATAAGCATATGTATTTAGAGAACGGGGAAGGTTGTTTACTCCTTGCGAGGGTCAATGTTTTCAGACTTTCACGTAGTGGTCAGCTGGATTTCCATGCCACGTGATGATGTCAAGCGAATTTCTGAAGACTGATATACCCGCAGTGAATGTACGCCATGTTGGGATTGAGGCATGATATGACCTCTCAACATTTCAGGAGTCATTAAAAATGTTGTTCAGAAGAACGAAAAGTTGTACCTAACAACCCCGTTCTAATATGCTTGAAATAAAGTATTGTGTTCGTTCATTTCATGACCTAAAAGTCACCACACTGGATTGATTCTGGCTGTAGTACCCGCTACGTAAGTTTCGGATTGTATTCTAAGCGTGTTCCCGGCATAGTTTGGACAGGGACATATGATTGATTGATTAAATATTGTTTGACGTTCCGCTCGAGAATTTTTCACTCATATGGAGACGTCACCATTGCCGGTGAAGGGTGAAAATTTAGGCCTATTCTCGGCGCTCAGGGCCTTTGAGCAGGGAGAGATCTTTTACGTGCCACACCTGCTGTGACACGGGACCTCGATTTTTGCGGTCTCATCCGAAGGACCGCCCCATTTAGTCGCCTCTTACGACAAGGTAGGGGACTGTACTGTGTATATGTCTCTGCTCTGGATCATCCAGACATTTAAGTGTACTCATTAATATTAGGATGATTCAGGCAGCTTTGTGTGACAACATCACTTCTTATGTGTCTTAAAACAGGTAGTCTTGAAACATGCAAATATTTCATTATATAAGTCTTACTGCTAGAGCTGTTATGGTTAGGCCTAATGGATATGAAATATTTGTAGCTTTGACTTTTAACCTCACAATTAAGAGCCATCCTTGTATTTTATTTATAGCGTAATGCTCAAATTCAACAGGAGAACAACCTGGTCTAGATGATAAAGTACAAGATTCATACCTTCAGCGATATAAAACTGGCAAAAAAAAAATATCGAGACTCACAAGCTAGCTTGAATATCATTATTCGTTTCAAATGCTCAGCACAACTTCCAACATAAGGTCCATTTCAAGATATGAACAACAAAATATATTACTTCCTTTGACGAGCGTTGCTGGTGTGAATACTATGTATGGATAAATTAGACTCCATAACATTTTTTTCTTCTTCAGAATACTCAAATCTGGTTTTCACAAACCATACATAACATTTTTTTAAAACTCTCTTGATTGCTGATTCCGATAATCATGTACTTGTGCATTCCCAAGCTGCCACTCTCTCTCTCTCTCTCTCTCTCTCTCTCTCTCTCTCTCTCTCTCTCTCTCTCTCTCTCTCTCTCTCTCTCTCTCTCTCTCCTTATTCCAGTATGTGTTCCCCTGCTAGGTTCTGATCTTTAAGTAAAGGTCGCGCCGTAATTAAGCTTCGTACGATGCAATCGGAACATCGGAACATCACTCGGTCTTTTCAGTCACGTGTCGAGAAGAATAAACCTCGTACTTTGTCGACTTAACGGAAAAGGTCGAGTGATGTTCCGATTGCCTCCGGTAAAAAATGGTACATGCGCAAGCTGACTTTTCCCCATAGCATCCGGTTTAACCTTGCTTATATAGTTTGTGCGTGGATCTCAGGGTCCACGCAATGAGTCATTGCATTCGTTCGCTTAGTACGTAACGGGGACATACATAACCAAATCACAAAATTATCATAAAATAATAATGTAAAAAAAAAAGTTCTTTATATTGGACGATTCGCTTTCATTTGCAGTTTACATACGTGTAATTACCGTAATTTCATCTTTCTCTATTTTGTCAACAACAAACTTATGAACAATAAATATCAAGCTTTCACTGACAGTCTTATATGCTACTGCATTGCCATAAAGTCATTGACTCGGTACAGTTTAGATTGTCGCTCCTTTGTTCATTATTGGAAGTCGACGATAAAGATAAAGTGTTTACTCATTTATTAGGAAAGCGAAGATTATTTATATGGTGTCTTTTTGGCTAAATAACACCTCATACAGAAACAAAACAAAACAAACAAACAAACACCCCCCCCCCCCCCCAAAAAAAAAACCAATAAAAAAAAAACAAAAAAAACCCAAAAAACAAAAAAAAACCAAAAACCAGCACATTACAGATGACGGAAGTTCCATTCGGCGTCTTTCGTCTCCTGAGCATAGCTGAAAAATCATATTAGACTGCAGTATATATCGTGTAGGTATTTCAACACCCCTTTTTTGTACTGTTTTAACGAAAATTAGTCCACGATACTCATTTTAAGAAGGTTGCCAAAAGTTGGACCCTCCTGAAAAAAATTCTGGATTTGCACATCTGTGGTTCTGAATAGCTTCTATCACATTTACTGCATAATGATCATTCTGTATATAGTACAACTTAAATATTTTAAATTGTGCAATATAAGAGTACTAATCCATTTTTGTAATTTTGACCAATTCTAGAGAGGAGAAATGCATACCCATATTAGCTGCAAAACTTTAGCTATTTTTGGAGATAGTTCTGCATTAAGTTCACGGGTGAATGAATCTATTGTGGACTGTGTCTACGTTGCTTTTGTTGTGGGGATGTGGAACAATCAATGTAGCCGATTATACGCAGATAATACCACAAATTAAAGTTAATATTCGTGTACCTGTTTTCATGGATGATCAGGTGGGGATGACAGAGGTGTGATCACTTTACCTTTCAGACATCCATGAAAATCTACAGATATCTACAGGCCTCTATGACGCTGCCTGGTTCCTCTGCTTCTGCTCCGAACGCTCCTACAATGATATGAAGAGCTACGAACCAGGAGTGGATCTATGGCCTTGTGGTAACGCATTTTTTCTGAAACATTTTTTTCCCAGTTTACCACGACACTAGTTGTGTGTATTGTAGGATAACATATACCCATCATGAAGATGAGTTTGTTGGTAGTATGGTTTGAACATATTTTTATTGCATATATAGGACATATGCAATTTGGTTCGAACATAAGTTCCTATAACTTACGAGGTTCTTACCTAGAATGAAGTTGTTAACAATTGTCATAGAACATGTATAAAAAAAATAATAACTACACATCTACATATCATAATTATTTTGAAAATCTTCCTGAATTCAATATAAATTTTTGCACTGTAAGGAACATTTTGTAACTGGTATTAGATTTGGATGTTGGTAGTATGGATGTGCTAGATAGGTACATGTACGTTACAACATTGAAATGACATTTAGTTTTTGGAAAAGAAATGGGATAGATATACTTCAGTTTTTTCCCTCCATGACTGGGGCAGTCTTTCTGAATGCTTCATGTACATGGGCGTAGCCTGGAATTTCTGATGTGGAATACTTATATAGACAGGGGGGGGGGGTCCCCAGTGGGTTCATGGAGGATCTCTCGTGGAAGTCCGGGGGAAGTTCTCAGAAGCTGGTGGATTCCTGGCATTTTGACATTGGAGTTTAGCACACATCCAGAGGGCATGAAGCACTTATTTTTCTCAGATTTATAAGCCAGCATTTTTATGCTCTTAACAAAATTGCAGTGAAAATTACAAACTTGAAAAAGTACAGACATTTTTATTTAGTTTTCTTGATATTTGTGAGGACATTGACAATCAGAAGAGAAAGGATTATGATTAGTCATTAAATTATCTTAGTTTTCAATTTTGATTTTGATATTTTATTCATTTTGTGTGGATGCTTGGCCTGGGAATACAGACGTGCACCTAGATGCTCCCCTGATACCTATTATCTGTAGAGAAGTAGGATGTAGACTGTTTCTCTGCGTACAGGATAGCAAAGCAAATGAATATTCAGCGAAGTGTATCTTATGATCGTAATGTACATCATAAGGTCATTAGATATCTATAGCGCTATAAAATACGATTAGACCGTTCTTTCGGCACTTCTTTTTTTTTTTTTTTTTTTTTTTTTTTGACATACGCGACGTTTCTGACATGTTTTCTAAAAAAAAAAAAAAAAAAAAAATCAATTCCTCAATATGAAGAGTTCTTTATCGTAGGTTTACATTTTGCAATATACTAATATTACCAAATGTTTTCCAATGGCCTGGATAGCTCATTGGTTAGATCATCTAACCTATAACGTAATGGTCCCGGGTTCGATACCGGCTTTCAAAGAATTTTCTCGCTGTCTTTATTATAGTATTTAAGCCCATTTATACAATAGAGCTGAAATCACATTTTTACCTGCAACAACCAGGAACTATCAAAATAACTCTAAAACAGACGTGGTAACATACCCCACTTTTTTTTTATCGTAGACACGAATAAAATGTAAGTGAACTGTACCTGAAATTTCATGACAAATTATTGAGAACCTTAAATCAGAATTTACAGTGTACTTAATTTTTCCGGATTTTAACTTTGTCATATCGGGTTGATGTCTTGCGACACGATTAGTGTACTTCTCAATATCCGGTTTGACGTGTCGGATTTGCAAACTTATGCTCGCCAAATGACAACATATTTTTGCAGTAAATAGAGTATAACAGCGCAGGTAAAATGCATCTATTTATACTTTAGCTGTCCTTTGAAACTTCAGTTTTATTTTATTGGCAAAATCTCGCTTATTGTTTTCGCTTTAAAAGTTCTGTGTGAATGCAACGATGAACCCAGAAAAAAAAAATACACACACACACACTGCACCCTAATATCATTGCATTAATGCAAGCATATATGAACGTGTGTGGAGTACTTTATGGCTTACTCTAGGGAACTTTATTACTTATTCCAGGGCACTTTACGCATAGTTGTCGAAAAGTGTCGGCAAGACCGGTAAAAATTCTTGCTATAAAACGTTGACAAATTGAAAATATTGGGCGTGATCCAATTATACTAGAGCTTGGGATCAAAATGCACGGGTGAAGTTGATTCTAACAACTAGGGCTGAAACGATCCACCGAAATACTGATACTGTTTAATATAAACGCTCGATTTAACGTTCGATTCATTGTCTCGATCTTCGGTTCGATATGTTTTTCAATATCGGGTTTGGTAAAGTACATCGGGCTTATTATTTTTATGTGCACAAGGGACAAACCGGTGCCTGTTAACGGTCAGATTGTTGTTAGCCTCGAGTCTTACGAAAACAATAATGAATTTAATCAGTTTAAATTACAGAGCCAACAGACAACTAACTGTTCGGTGATTTGGAAACATTTTGTGTATAAAATTGTGACTCTGAATCTTCATAATTGATTTTATTCTTCAAAGTTATTATTTGTTTTTTCTGTAAATATTGAATCGTGGCAGAAGTATTGCAATGTGTATAATATCGTGAAGGAGGCGTGTCGTTTCAGCCCTACTAACAACATGGCATCAGGGGCTATCATGACCAAATAAGTCTCTACCCAGTAAGAAAAGACCGGTCGTAACAGCTTAGTGGTAGAGCTTTCGCTTTGTAGCAGGAAGGTCACAAGTTTGAGTTTTGCTCATGCCATGACTGTGTCAAACCATGGGTCTTTCAGATATGACTTTAAAAACAGGAAGTCCCACACCACTTCATGCATAAACATGTAAAAGAACCCACACTACCATGTGCCCTGAATACAAAGCATAAGTCTAAATTTGATTTTACCTACAGGTGGTGACATCTAAATTTGATTTTACCTACAGGTGGTGACATCTAAATTTGATTTTACCTACAGGTGGTGACATCTAAATTTGATTTTACCTACAGGTGGTGACATCTAAATTTGATTTTACCAACAGGTGGTGACATCTAAATTTGATTTTACCTACAGCTGGTGACATCTAATTTTGATTTTACCTACAGCTGGTGACATCTAAATTTGATTTTACCTACAGCTGGTGACATCTAAATTTGAGGGAAAAATTCCTGATATAACTTTAGAGAAAGAAACAAATAACCTGACAAGAAAGAATATTGCTGAATCTGGACCATTTGAAAAATTACGAATGCACCAGTTATGAATTCCAAGACAGTTGGAAAACTGACAGTGTTATGAGGGGAGATACATTATTTTGAAACATTTTGGTGCAGTTTTTATTTTTTTAATTTATTTATGCAATACAAGGTACACATATTTGGTGTGACAAAACTTTATTTAGTCCGACAGAATCTTTTATTCTGTCGGACCAAATGTCTGACAGTAATTCAAAAATTTTGACAGTTGTGTTTATGGCGATAAAAGTTAGAATGTTAATAGGTTCAGTACAACCTCAAATTTTAACTGCATAGCTTTAATATGTCTTATGACATAGCTGTAATTGAGAACGATGAAAAAGTATTGATATTAGTACTTAATAGCCATAACACGAAAAAAAAAAAAATTAAAAACAGCTGTCAAAACATCTTAATTAATGTATTGCTACATGACTTAATTAAGACATTAGGCTTAAGACATTTGATTAGCCCATTCATTGAAAATGGAGAATATAATGCAATTGACGTAAAAAGCACACTGTGATGTCATATTTAGTGTCTGTTTACCAAATTTACGAACATCGGGAGATAAAATTGGTACAATGAAGGAGTGATATTAAATCTATATGTGATGAGAAAATATGGTTTATGTGCTTTTATGGATTTTATGTATCTATGGGTGGATGAGATTCAAAATGGAGAAATGCATGTCATCGTGCTTATGTTCAAGTTACGCATTTTGATCAAAAATTTTTAAGTTCCATAAGTATGGTTTAATTTTGCATTAGTTTTCTATGTTTTCCTTTTAAACATGTATATACATTTTAACTATAAGGAGAACTTCACTTTGCCCTCTATCACACTATGAAGCTTTATAAAGTTTTTAAATTAGTTCCTTTTATCAAGTTAATTTTTATAAACATAATCAGATTTTACTGAGTGAAAAAAAAATATCCATATGCAGTGTGATTTGCCTTACACAATACATTGTAAACAAAGGAAAGATACTTCTTGAATTACATTCCGTAGGAAGAATTTTGATTCAAAATTGACAAATATGTAGGATGAAATGTAGGATTAATATGTCTTATGGCTTGACCATGTTTGAAGGTGAAACTGAAAGTTTTGGTATTAGTATTTGTATCTATAATAGGTTGAAAAACTTCCAAAATTATACGCACAGCTGTCAAGCATCTCAGGGTTTTGTTATGCAACATAGCCATTGATCCACCTATTCATTGATCATGAGAAATATAACACCATTGACATAACAATTGCATTGTATCGTCATATTTAGTGTTGGTGTTTAGCAAGTTTACACACAGAGGAGATCTGCTACAGTCTAGGAGTGATTATATGATTTAGAAAATATGGTTCATATGCTTTTACAGAGTTTATGTAACATATCAGAACAACGTGAATCTGGGTAGACAAGATTCAAAATGCAAAATGCATGTTTTCACCCTCTAGTAAGTTGTGAAGCAGCATTTATTCTATCTTCAGCATAGAATAAAAGTCCATTAGGATCAACAGCTAGGCAATCAGATTCCTCAATGTAAAGTCATCTTACTTATGATTGCTTCAATGCACACAGGGCAGTGGATAGTTAACAACACAAAAGGAATATATCTTTTCATGAAAATTCTTAAAACATTGTTATGAACTCTAATAAAAACAGTTTTATTGTTAGATTGAAGTGTAAACATGTTCAAAACTTTTTTATAAGACTTTTTAGATCATGAGCTGAAAGATGAGGGGAGCTTTTCTGATCACATTCATCTGTAAACTCTTAATATTTTCGTTGACTCTATCTCAAGAACCAAAGGGTTAATTTCATCCAAACTTGCCACAAAGCATGCTTGGGTAAAGAGGATTTAAGTTTATTCAAATGAAGTGCCATCCCTTTTTGAAGTGGAAATTATGTTTAAAAATCTTCTCAAGAACCACTTGGCCAATTTCAATTATACTTACACACAAAACATCCTTAGGTGAAGGGGAATAAAGTTTGTTCATTATCTCCAAGGGGAGAATCAAGAAGTTGCAAAAATAGGGTGGGTGATTTAAAAATCTTCTCAAGAACCACTGGCCTAGAAAAGTTGAAACTTACATAAAAGCTGCCTGAGATTCCAGTTTGGTCAAATCATGGCCCCCAGGGGTAGAGTGGGGCCACAATAGAGGTGAAACTTGTATGTGGGGATATAAAGGATAAATCTTTAAAAATTTTCCTCTCAAGAATAACAGGGCCATAATTACTCGTATTAATATGCAAGCAATCCCAGGTAGTGCAGATCCCAGGTAGTGCAGATTCAAGTTTAAATTGTGGTCCCCAGGGGTAGGGCAAGACCATAATAGGGGATCAAAGCTTTACTTGGGAATATATATGGAAAATCTTGAAAAGAATTACAGGAGGCCAATGAATACTCATATTAATATGCAGGCATCCCCAGGTAGTGCAGATTGAAGTTTGTTCAAATCACGAATCCATGGTAAGACGGGGCCACAATAGGGGATCAATGTTTTACATGGGGATATGTGAATATATGTGAGATGGATAAATCTTTAAAAATCTTCTTAATAACAACACAGCAGTAAATACTCATATTGATATGCAAGCATCCTCAGGTAGTGCAGATTTAAATTTATTCAAATTGTAGTACCCAGGGGTAGGGTGAGACCACAATAAGGGGTCAGTTATACATGGGAATATATAGGAAAAATCGTCTCAATAACAACAGGGTCAGAGGTCAAATCCTGAACCCTGGGGGTAGGGTGGGGCCACAATAGGGGATAAAAGTTTTCTGTGGGAATATACAGGAAAACATCTTTAAAATCTTTGCCACAAGAACAGCAGGTCAATGATTGGTCATATTGATATGCAATTATCTTCAGGTAGTGTAAATTCAAGTTTGTTCAATTCAGGAGTCCAGGAAGTTGGTTGGAGCCATAATAGGAAATCAAGTCTGATATTTGAATATACAGGAAGTCAAAACAAATTCTTTTAAAATTAGCGGGACCACACTAAATCATATCAAAATGCAAATGCAAGTTGTGTTGATTAAATTTTTTTTATGCCCCCTTTACTAAAGTCAGAGCCATTTTTGTCCTGTCTGTCTGAAACTTGAACCTTACTCATCATGCTCATAACATTTGAATGCTGAGTGGTTCTCATATTTTTATTCCTTTCTTTTGGTATTTAAGATTTTGACCTTGACCTTTGAGTTTGACCTACTTTGTAAGAAAACCTAACCAAGGTGATAGCCCCTGAACTATTTAAGTTTGGACTATCATATTTAGTATACAGATTTTTATTTGAATCCATAATGGCTGTAAGTCACCTTGGTTTTAATGTTTGACTCAAATATGAAATTCTTACCAAAAGTTCAACCTTGCTCATAGCTTTTGAATCTGAGTGATACAGCTTTAATATTTCATGTATGCATAACTTGTGACAAAACAGTTCTTTTGGTACCAAAGTTTTGGCCTTGTAACCTTGATCTTCGATTTTGACTTTTAAGAAATGTTATTCTAGGCAATATCCCCAGAACTGTTAATGATAGGGCTATTGTATTGTGTATATAAATTCCATATGGAAATCCTTACATTTCGTACCATGATTATTTTTTTGTCTTGTGATATTGTATCAGTGTTATATTATGACCCCATTGAACTAGGTTGGAGGCACAATATGGGATCAAAAGTTTTTATGGAAATATTTTTTTTAAATCACAATACCTGAACAACAGCAGGGCCAAGGTGACTCATATGAGCAATGTGGTCCATGGGTCTCTTATTGTCTATGCCATTGCATTTTAAAAATTCAATCTAATTCAGTCTAAACTGGCTCAATCGAGCTATTTCAAAAAGACAGAGATCATACCGATACAATTAATGATAAGAACATTGAACAAAACTGCTTGATACTGAAATGGTTTGAAACAAGTTAAACTGCTTGATACTGAAATGGTTTGAAACAATTTAAACTGCTTGATACTGAAATGGTTTGAAACAAGTTAAACTGCTTGATACTGAAATGGTTTGAAACAATTTAAACTGCTTGATACTGAAATGGTTTGAAACAATTTAAACTGCTTGATACTTAAATGGTTTGAAACAAGTTAAACTGCTTGATACTGAAATGGTTTGAAACAAGTTAAACTGCTTGATACTGAAATGGTTTGAAACAAGTTAAACTGCTTGGTACTGAAATGGTTTGAAACAAGTTAAACTGCTTGATACTGAAATGGTTTGAAACAAGTTAAACTGCTTGATACTGAAATGGTTTGAAACAAGTTAAACTGCTTGGTACTGAAATGGTTTGAAACAAGTTAAACTGCTTGATACTGAAATGGTTTGAAACAAGTTAAACTGCTTGATACTGAAATGGTTTGAAACAAGTTAAACTGCTTGATACTGAAATGGTTTGAAACAAGTTAAACTGCTTGATACTGAAATGGTTTGAAACAAGTTAAACTGCTTGATACTGAAATGGTTTGAAACAAGTTAAACTGCTTGATACTGAAATGGTTTGAAACAAGTTAAACTGCTTGATACTGAAATGGTTTGAAACAAGTTAAACTGCTTGATACTGAAATGGGTGGAAACAAGTTAAACTGCTTGATACTGAAATGGTTTGAAACAAGTTAAACTGCTTGATACTGAAATGGTTTGAAACAAGTTAAACTGCTTGATACTGAAATGGTTTGAAACAAGTTAAACTGCCTGATACTTCAGGAGTACTACTGCACCAGAGGAATCTGATGTGGATGAAACGTGGAGGACATGTACAATAAAGTTGACAGCTTTCTAATTTACTTTATTTAATCAAAAAATGCAGTTTTAGGAAAAAGTAATCTAAAAACAATTAAAATCCCTACTGGACTCGAACCCATGATCTACAGTTCAGCAGTCGTTGCGCTAACCTACTGAGCTACTTTGAAATATTGCTGATATTTAAATTTTCATTCGTGCTTTAAAAGAAAATCAGCCATTATGCATTATGATGATTAGTTTACCTCGTTAATACTTAACTGCTTGAATATCACTGAATGGATACCACCCGCCACAGTTCAAATCCCGTACAAATTGCAAAGGGGGAGGAGGAGCTATTTACATCAAGGACAAAATCCCATTCAAATGTTGGGATGAATTAAGTATGGATGATTTGGAGACTAAATGGGTCATTATTCAACCTCAGCATCTCCCACGACAAATCTCCTTAATTATTATTGGACGAATCTACCATCCCCTAGATGCAAGAGATGGTCCGATGGTATCTCACGTATTGGCAACCTTGAAAGGATGCTGCAAAAACATCCAGATGTGGGCATGATACTGATAGGTGATCTTAATCAACTGAAATATCACACCCTAATTAGTAGTTTCAATGTTAACCAGATAGTGAAAATAATGACAAAGGGGAGAAAAACACTTGATAAAATTCTAAACCAACTTTAAAAAAATATAAGGATCTAGTTACGATTGGAGCTCTTGGAACATCAGACCATAAAACTGTTAATGCACTTCCGAGTGGTTATGAAGCACAAAAACCAAATATTTTTACAGAACTTCAAGGAATGCTACTGTTAACCAAAAAATGTAAGTTACAAAGGCACTAATGGGGATCAGCTGGGAAGCCCTGTGCCAACATGAGAACAACAATTGAAATTTTTCTGTCATCAGTGAAATCATGGACAGGTGTGTACCAATCAAAACCAAGATTGTACGATCTTATGACAAACCCTGGATCACTCGAGATTTCAAGGCACTAGTATCTAAATGCCAAGCAGCCAAATCTAGCGGTAATCAGGAACTCTATAATCAACTTAGGAAGTTAAAAAACCAAAAATCCAAAGCCCTGAAGTCAGAATTTTATTAAAAATTGGTTAATGAAATGTGCCGATCGGACAACAAACAGTGGTGTAGAGCAGTAAAATCAGTCTCAGGACTCAGCATGAAGAACGACTCCTTACAGAATCTTGCTAACAATATCTCCAAGCTTGCGGATGAAATAAATAATGTGTTTGCATCAGTGTCTAAGGATCTTAAACCAATCCCAGAAGTGATGCCAAAACTGAGTCCTAGCTCAATCCCAGACAAATTCATCATCACGCCAAATGAAGTGGAAGAACAGCTTTCCGACATCAAAATATCTAAAGCCGTGGGTCCCGATTCCATCCCAAACTGGATTTCACGCATCATCGCAAAACCTGTATGTGCTATATTCAACAGCTTCCTTAGAGAAAGTTTCATTCTAATAACCTGGTAAGATGTAGTTCGTATACCTAAAGTAAATCCTCTTAATTGTCCTACGAAGGACTTCCGGCCAATATCCCTAACATCTATACTTTCAAAATTATTGAAAAAATATCCTGTGCAGCATCTACGAACAGCATGCCCTAACATCGACCCCAACCAGTGTGGAGCTATGAGTGGAAGCTTAACAACCCATGAACTTTTGAAGATCTAACAGCCTCTGTACGAGGCCACTGATGACAACAGGAAGTTTGTACGTCTGTTACTTACTGACTTCAGCAAGACCTTTGATCACATTGATCACAATAAGTTGTTAGGAAAATAGAAAATAGTAATGTGCACCCAACAATAAGTAATTGGTTTAGAAGCTTTTTTATCTAACCATCAACAATGAGTAAAAATTGGAGATATAAGATCTGAATGGACCGACATCAATGGAGGAGTGCTTCAGGGAACATTGTGCGGGTCCGAATTATTCATACACACAGTGGCCGACCTTCAAACAAATGTCCCTAATGTCAAGTATGTTGATGGCACCATTTTCGCCTAAACATGCATCAAAGGAAACCCATCAGATTTACAACAAACAGCTGACATGATCATAGAATGGTCCAGAAGAAATCACTTGAACATCAATACACTGAAAACAAAGGAACTTTTGATCTCATTTGGTGAGAAACATGAGATTCCTTGTCTTATTATGGGTGGTGAAGAAATCGAATGTGTAAGTGAAACTAAATTGCTGGGGGTGATAATTAGCGACAACTCAAAATGGGATGCTCATGTGAAATATGTGGTAGAGAAAGCCTCAAAACATCTTTTTATCTACGTCAATTAAAATATGGTGGCTTACATGAAGACAACTAGCCCGAGTTTACAAAGCATTACTGAGACCAGTCTGTGAGTATGTTTGCCCGAAGTGGTCAACTCATCTTCCCAGACATTTGATCGACAACATCGAATCGATTCAAAAGAGGGCTTTGAAAATCATTAAACCATTACATCCGTATGACGTTGCCTCGAAAGAGCCGCGTTTAGAATCACTTGAGGAAAGACGTGAAAACATATGCCTATCATTCTTTAAAAAGTTGCAAAACCCTTTTGGCCGTTTGCATTGCCTATTACCATCAACCAGTGAAAATAAATATGATGTCCAAAAGAAAACCACCTACAAAATATCCACATACAAGACGAATCAAACAAAAGCAGTTTTATCTCTTGGTGTGCCAAAAAAATCAACCAGCAATGATAGTCAGTTTCAATGTGCATAAACTTTTTTACATGTATACCACTCATTTTATTCTTGTTGTGATTTAATTACCGGTGATAATTGTTTTCTTAATTTTTTTCTTTATTTTCTTATTTTCAATAATTGTGATATAATTTTATGATGTATTAGTCTGTTAGAGAATTTACTGCATATATGATTTTACTGTGATTGTGTACTTTCAACTGTATAGTTGCCAAATAAACTATTATCATTAATATCTGTATGCATTAATGTGATGAAGTTCATCTAATGTCGTTCGTTTACGTTAATTAAATTTCAGTATAATGCCTTCTTTACATCATGATGTTATATGCAGTTTAATGATTTGCTACTAACAAGTTGTGATAGGTGGAATACATAACAATACAAACTGGTTCTTCTGTTGAACGTGTAAATTATTATTTTGATTGAACTATAGACAAAGCTTTTTCTTTGTAGAAAGGTATAAATCTATTTGTTGAATCTGACAGTACAGGTATCAACAATTACATTTATAAATATAACTTATTAATAAACAGAACACAAACAATTAATTTTCGGATAATGTATATATATACCAATCAATTTTGCCTTTATTGATAGACATCACAAATTAGTCGGTAGGACCCAGAGTAGTAAATGCCCTCAAAAAAAAAAAAAAACCAAAGACAGAAAAAAAAAATCAATGTTTGTCCTGATGAGGATTTGGTGTAACATTGTTGAGTATCTTCATTAAATGTCGTGGTCCAGAGTCGTCAGCGAGAGTGTTTTAAGCATGATAACTGGGAATGACTTGGTGACAAAATAGACAATGATTGATTGATTTTTACACCACGAGACAAGAGAGGGGCAGTGTCTATGAATGAAATTGTTTTGTTACACATTCATCCAGGCTCTCAGGCACTCATTTGATGTTCATATTTGAGTGTGATATTGACTTACCTGACAATCATTTAAATGGATGGGATGTACTGGTAAATGGATAAAACAGCTTGAATCTAACAAGACTGTAAGCAAGGTATGCTGCCATATTTTTATTTTGATTCTGTGTGATATGTTTTTCACATTAATGGGTGTATTAATTGACATTTAAATATATCTGTAGTAATACTTTTTTTTTCTGAAGGTACAGTACAAGGCCGGCCAATTCTAATAGGTATGGGGCACCTATGGGGGGAAAAACAGAAAAAAAGAAAAAAAAATCATGAAAAGAAAACCCACCAAAAACATAAAAACACCTCCCACCCCCCAATGATGTAGTTTAATTTTAAAATTGTATTTTGGACATCTTGATAAGAAACTGAGCTTTATAATAACCTAGGAGTGTACTTAAAGGTCAAGGGTTATAGAGCTAGGATGGGTCATATATAAAATGAGTGGAAATGGAATTAATTCTTTGCCTTGCACGGCATGGAGAAAAAATTAACATTCAGGTCTACAAATTACTAAGCCATGGATTGCAGTTTTGGATTTCATTTTCTGGTCCAGGGGTTCAGACTCTATAGTGAGGCTGTATCATGCAGTGAAAATATATTAAATGTTTGAGAACCTTCATTCTTTATTCCTGAATAATCTAGGATGCATAGCTACATTGATTATAGAGGCCTCTGTAAAAAGTATAGATCTCTGAGCTGTGCAGGATCATTATAGCAAAAACATATTAAATGTTTAAAAATCATGCCTTATTCCTGAACCACTAGGAAACAGACTAGTTGCATAGTTAATGGCACATTGATATTTTAGCTATTAACCCAAGCTAAAAAGCTGAAGCGATCTTTTCTGATTGAAGTTTAAAGTTTTCATTTTTCACATTGATATGCAAGCATCCTCATTGAATGCAGACACTAACACAAGTTTGTTCATACAGCATGACCTGGTTGGATCTGGCTGGGACCGCAAGTGAGTCCCTTACATGTATGTAAAGTTTTGTGTTATCAAGAAGTACACAATGCCTGCATGGTGTTATGCAAACATTAGAATCCTCAGATAGGTGCACACTGTGAACCTTAGGATTTGAATGGCTGGGTCAATATGATGGGTTAAAACATTAATATCAAGAAATATATATAAGAATATAATTCTTTAATTTCAAATGTAAAGAATACAGATTTAAATTGATACAGTCCTTTTGTAGTGCATATTTAAGATACAGTTCAAACTGAGAAGCCCTGTGGGGGTCTGGGTTTGAATAGATCATCAGTACCCCTTGCTTGTCATAAGAGAAGACTTAATGGGGCTGTCCTTTGGATGAGACTGCATAAACCGAGTTCTGGTGTCATAGCAGTTGTGGCACGATAAAGATCCCTCCCTGCTCAAAGGCCATAAGCGCCGAGCATAGGCCTAAATTTTGCAGCCCTTGACTGGCAATGGTGACATTTCTTTATGAGTGAAGGATTCTCAAGTGGGACATTAAACAATATACAATCAATCAAACTATGAACTCAATGTATTTAGGAATCGATGTTTAATGTTCAAAAGTTCAATTGCTCTGGTGCTGAGAGATGATGTCCAGGCTCTCTTGTCCTTAATACAATCCCCGCAAACAAAAAAAAAGGGGGGGGGTGTTGGCATCTACATGCCCATCTGTCTGGAAATGTGATTTTGTCTGGGTATGTTCTGAGATATGAAGGTCAGAGAAATTTAGTATAACCCTGTAACTGGTATTCAGATGAAACCTGAACAATGTTGATAGTAATGTCTTTGTGGTCTGCAGCCATAAATTATTACTGCAATATTATTTATATTAATATGGATTATTATTCTCATGAGGTCAGTTAATTCTGTTTTTATATTTATTATAAATATAGATATATAGCTGAATGGTTCAATGCATATATTAATTCACTGATGTTTTAATCCTTAATTGCTTTCTGAATTCAGTGTTTATAATTTGCCACCTAAGAATTACCATGGTCACATAAAATCCAAAAGAAGTTGCTCTGCATGGAAAGTTACTCAAGGAAAAGGAATGCATATTTTGTGATGGAGCTTTATATAGTCAGCTTAGCCAGATTTATACAAATTATCTCATGCTTACAGTGTTTATCTTTCTCCATTATGCAGTCAACATAGATATTTATTGCATTACTTCGTCATGTTGACAGAATTTTTGTTATGATGGATTAATTCATGAAATGAATGAAAATGGCTATTTTGAAAACCCATTATTTATTTATCAGAATTTTGTGAGGCTGATTGCGATATCATTCCATTGGAAATCAATCAACCCTGCCTGCTGGATTTAGTCACTTGTGTAATATCATTAATTAGTTACTGTACTTTGATGTCCATATTTGCATAAACAACTGTGGTAATTTGCATAAGATAAAAATGCATAATCAATAACTGCTTTTTATTTGGTATGTAATTTTTTTAGCTTGTTTCATAATGGAATCTGGTAAGATAACTGAATTAAGCTATTTCATTTCTTTATTTTATTTTGAGGTAAAGGGTTTTTGAAAAGTGCATGATTAATTGATAGTACTCATGGGATTGGGAATTTTGCTGAACTTGAACCAAAAGATTAGTACTTAATCCTGGAGTCCTGTTTTTAGCATTAGTTATAAGGATTCAGGAACTCTCTGTACTACTGCTATGACTACATATATGGAGTATTGTCTGTCTGTCACCAAATCAAGAAGTTCAAATAACGATTTGTGAACTTTGATCTTTCGTGAAATCTGTCAATTTTCTGCTACATCAGTAGGTATCTGTATCATAATCTGTCAGTAAGACAGTACAAGTGCATCTATATCAAAAGAATTCTGTTGCCTGAGAAAATGCCATATGGACATCTCCAAATCCTCCCTTCAAATGTCAATTAATCAGTGTTGAGAAAGGTCAATAAAATCAGTAATTCGGTGATTTCGTTCGATTTCATGTTATTTTTGCTTTCAATAATAAATGGTCGATTTAGCTTTAAAAAAAAGTTATTATATAATATCAACTTTGCTGTCTAAAAGTAAAACGTTATGTATAATGTTGACATAGTTGTCTAAAAGTAAAAAGTTATGTATAATGTTGACATAGTTGTCTAAAAGTAAAACGTTATGTATAATGTTGACATAGTTGTCTAAAAGTAAAACGTTATGTTCAACATTAACTCTGTTGTTCACTATGTTGTTCACTATGTT
This sequence comes from Ostrea denselamellosa, assembly GCA_024699665.1. NCBI lineage: Eukaryota > Metazoa > Mollusca > Bivalvia > Ostreida > Ostreidae > Ostrea > Ostrea denselamellosa. Next base: position 1,198,365 of record JAMZEH010000045.1, on the reverse strand, counting down.
GTTTAGAAGTGAAATGCATTAATTTGGATATAAATGGAAATGAGCTTTGTTAAAATGTATGAAGATCATCTTGCTGTCACAGTGACAGAATATGTAGATATTACATGACAAATGCTAAATAGGTAGTTAAATTCTACTATACTTTATGAATTTATTTCATTCTGAGATTTTCTTATTCTACCTAGACTTTTTTATTAGCTCACCTGAGCCGAAGACTCAAGTAAGCTGTTCTGTCATTGGTGACATTGTCGTAAACCTTTCAAATTTTCATCTTGTTCTTCAGAACCACTGGGTCAATTTCAGTCACATTTGGTACAAATCATCCTTGCATGAAGGGGATTCAAATTTGTTCAAATGAAAGGCCATGCTCCTTTAGAAGAGGATATAATCATGAAAATTCAAAAATAGGATGGGGTCATTTAAAAATCTTTTTCTCAAGAACCACTTGACCAGAAAGGTTCAAATTTACATGAAAGTTTCCTGATATAGTGCAAATTCAAGTTTGTTGATATCATGGTCCCTTGGGGCAGACTGTGGCCACAATTCGGGGACCAAAGTTTTATATATATATTTATTATATAGGGAAAATCTTCTCAAGAACCACTGGACCACAAAAGTTCAAATTTAACATCAATGTAGAGTAGATCCAAATCTGCATTTCATGGCACCTGGGGGTAGAATGGGGCCACAACAGGGATGATATATAGGAAAAATCATTAAAACTATCTCTTGGACTATTTAAGCTGCTTTTGTACATGCATTCTTTATGGAAAGTCCTTTCATGCGATGCAGTGGTGTGTGATCTGAAAGTTTGACCTACTTTTAATGCAAATCTGACCTATTTTATATGTCCTGAACTATTTAAGGTAGATCTGTTGGATCTTGTATATATATTTCTTATGTTATGGAAAGAACTTTCATTTCATATCATGACCTTTAACCTTGTGACACTTTTAAGAAAACATAACCTATTACATATCCTTATATATTGTATATATATATTGTTTATGGCAAGACCTTGTGCACAATAGTGTTTAATCTTTTGACCATGGAGTTTGACCTATTCAATTATCTCCTGAATTATTTAAGGTAGGGCTTTCATAATTTGTGTATAGCTTCTTTATAGCAAGACTTTATTATTTCTTGAAGTTTGACCTTGTGACCTTGAAGTTGGACCTGCTTTTGAAATCTCAGACCTATTTGATATCTCCTTAACTATTTGAGATAAAGCTTTCAGATTTTGTATATACATTTCTTGTGGCGGGGGCAAGGTGACTCAGGTGGACAATGTGGCCCATAGGCCTCTTGTTTTATCCTGAGACTATCTATTTAATGTTCTTCATTTTGAGACCATAAAATTCTACTTTTGATTTAAATGCAAGTTCTTTATTCAAAAACCATAAAAATGTTATAACATGATTCTTTACCGGCCAGTGAAATGAAGACTTTAGCTTAATAATTTAGATTCATTTATACATATAACATATTTGAACATGTTCACAAAATTCTTATGAGCTTTCAAGAAGGAAATTGGCTCTTCACAGTTGCACCAGATAAGATTTGAAATTGGAAAGGGTTTTGTTTTTCTTTGCATGTGTTATTATGTGTAACTGCATTCATGGTATCGATCGAGCAGCCTATTCCTGTAAGCATCTAATTTCTCAAACATTTAAGAGCTCCCCCCCCCCCCCCCCCCCCCTATTTAGCTTATACCAGTAATAGCTTCTGTATCTTTGTGTATTCTCTATGTTGTTTGATGATTTGAAGTAATAAATCAATGGATAAGACCTGAATGGATTATGCTATTGTAAAGGAATGTATAGCAATTACATATGGAGAATATCAATATCTATTTAAACATTTCTCCAAGTCAAAATATCACTGGAATATATCAAAATAAAGTTCTAAATGATAGACCCCCCCTTTCCAATTTTTTAAGCACCTAGGGTGTCAGTAGGGTAATTTTTTGTCTGTTGTAAGTTTTCATATGCCTGTCTAAGATTGTATGGTGTTCCAGTCCATCCATGTCACGTCTGTTGGCATTTTCACATCCAGCTCATGCCTTAAATACTGAGAATCATCAAACTTGGTCAGCTCATAACTGGACAATTTATTGGCCTAGAATCATCAAACTTGGTCTGTTATTGCATCTTGGGTGGAAGGCATGTCACCGTGACCTTTAATTAAGATATGAGCAAATATGTCTGAACCCTTTTAGGGCTCATGTAGGTTTGAGTCCTAGAATCAACAAATTTTGTGAATTTGTGCATCTTTAGAGATATGTAAATAACAACTTAAAATCAGGTCATTAAAACTTTTTAAAAAATTTACCAAGTATTAATAAAAATACTCTGTTTTAAGGGAGGTAATCCCTGCAAATGTAAGAGAATAAGCAGTAACCAAATTCAAAAATGACTTTTGTTGAACTTTGTATGCAGAAGAGATTATATGTATTTGACAAATGGCATTAAGGTCAATACCGATTCAGAATCTTTATTTTAGGTCATAAAATTTCTGGTCTCTATGTATATGTATGTCATTGTCATTTAATTTGCATTGTATCTGGGTTCTCTCCTCCACCAACAAAAACTGGACGCCACCAGATAACTGAAAAATTGTCGAGTGTGGCGGAAAGCAATAAATAATCAATCAATCAATTTAATTTGCAAGCATTGAACTTGATCATGATATTTAAAGACTCAACAGTTCACAATGGTTTTATATCTATCACTGAAAACTTTCAGAATCAGTGTATTGATGAGATTTTAAAGAATTTCCCCATAAAAGTGATTGGATTCCAACTCCACGTACTATAGTGTTGTTACTGATGACTGCTAACAGCAACACTTACCACAGTGTCAATACAGCTATTATAGTATCATTAACCAATATCTGTCACTGCTGACATATCACCCCTGATAATGCGATGGCTGTTTCTGGTATTTAGTTATGCCTTGTGGCAATACCACCCCAGATAATGCAATGGCTATTTCTGGTATTTAGTTATGCCTTGGGCTAGCTGATACATAGAAAAAGGATAACATGGTTTCTGGATTTCTAAATAATTAAACACAAACAAATTAGTGTTCTCCAGAACAACACAACTGTTATCCCAAAGTAATAAAGCTATGACGTATTTGATGATGTATAATGCAGTGTATCGGACTTAGCTGTGTATAGATTTCTCAGGACATACAGGTAATTATTTCTTCAAGTACCTGCATTTGCCAACCTATGTATATTTATAAGTAAACAAATATTGAATGGTTATGAAGTTTTATGATAAGAAAAATGAGTGAATGTATTGAAAAACCAATATTACATCAGGTATAATTAAAAGAAGTCCTTACCGTTTCGGACCTTAAAATTAATGATAAACATATAATCCATGTTTCATCTTTACTCCAACACATACTTTCAAACTGCAACTGCCGTAACTGGGGAGTGTTTAGATCACAGCAAACATTTGATGAATTATGTCTAGTTCATGCTGGTGCTAGAGTGCAAGATGAGACCTAAATACTATGAAATATGATTTGTTTGAAGTAAATTGGAATGTATACTTGGCAAGAGGTTTTTATTGTTCCCTGGGGGTTAAAGGGTTAAAACATTTATAAATTCTACTTTAAACAAATAAACACATGCAATTTCTGATCTTCAAAGGCCAAGTGTCCAATTTGCTTAGTACATTGTGTTGAACACTTGCAGTTTTACGACTAGTTTGTCTGGAGTCAAGCAAATTTGCCAAGTCAAGCCATTCTCAAATTCAACTCATGGATTTTTAATATTGAAATTTAAAAAAAAAAGTTTGATTTCAAGTTTTAATGCCAAGAGTCTTATTTAAATTGTTTTAGATCCACTACTGCAAAGGTGGATCCAGAAAATTTCAGATGTGGTGCTTGACCCTGTGTCTGAAATAAGACTGCTTGTTTCTTTGCTGTCCTTTTAAGAATTTTGTACTCCTATGAAAACTTCACCAGCTGTAGGTGAAACACATGTCACTGATTTAAATCTATGCATGACACTCAGGGTGGCAGCAGGGAGGGTTCTTTATCATGCCTAAGGCTGTCACAACAGGGAACCTCAGTAAAAGGTCTCATTCTGGAAGACCTGTGACTCTCACTTCTGAATACTAAGTGTTTAGCGAAGGAGCAATCTCTACTTCCCTTTGCAGTTTTGATTGGGCACAAACACTCTACTTATCAAGTTGCAGAAATTGAGGGGACAGCCTAGTCCTCTTTTAAGACACACAGCAAAATATTGTAGTGGACACTGTTACAAATTCGCAACCTTTGATTAGAAGGTACAGCTTTAGAGTTGAGTCAGTAGATTGTTTATGATATGAAATGAGGACAACATTTTCATGTATAACAGTTGATATGGACATGTTGCAGTTAGAGGATTGGAAACTAGGCTACATCATAAAGAAATGAAATCATAACAGGATATTATCAAGGTTATTTTGATTGTTTTAATATCACATTCTAACTTGGGTACACTTCATATATTTAGACAACTGCTGCATGTAACACATACTTGTAGTCACAGGAAAATAGATCAGGTGTAAAAGAGCTCCTACAACATAGGACTGTTCATATTCCTATGTTAATATGCTGTAGAAACTCTTTTGCACCTGATCTATGTGTATGGAGTCTTTGGGCTTATATAGGCAATACCTGCTGTCCAAACCAATTATGTTTTCAACATACTAAAATGTTGTTTGAATTAAAAGATATTCCTACAGATAGTGGGTACATCTTCAACTGGGAGTCACAGTACAAATGTTAGATGTGTTTTTGTTTGATTATTTAATTATATTGAGATCTGATAGTTACACCACCGCTATACTGTATTTTATGGTTTGATTATTTCAGACTGTGACCTGACCATGGAGGATGTTGGCCCCTCCAATGGCTCCCCAGCGCACTCTGGTTCCCATGGCAATCTTGCTGTCACAGCAGATTATGACTACCTCATTAAATTCTTAGCTCTAGGTAACCATAAATACATTGCTTTACCCTTTTTATTTTTTTTATTTAATGAAATATGGCATAGTGTTCTTCATGAATGATGGGGTTTCTCTCTATACAAGATGTACGTGGTGAAATCAAGCGATACTTGCCCAGGATACAAGGCTCAATGGCTTATTTGGAGAATTGCGCATAAATAAAAATAAAGTGTTTTATATTATTTTAATACACATGCATCATCCAAAAGAAGTCCAAAATTGTTCATCTTGCTTAATTTCGAATCCCCTAATGTTTTCGAGAGTTCGTGACAATTGCAATTTCCTATGGTAGCAATTTTCAAGGCTTTAGCAATAAATCTCTCAATTTAATGAAGAGGATGGCTACAGAATTTCCCTGTTCACCATTACTCAGATTATTCAGATATTGCTGAATATTGGAATATCAGATCAATAACAAAGATTGTAGCAGTGGCCAAAGACAGAAGCTTTAGCCCGAGCTAACCATTGTAGCAGATAATGAATGTCAATTTGGACCAAGTGATAAAGGCCAGATCTAATGGTGAGGAATAAATACTATACGGCTAGGACCAAGGACAAACACTGCAACATGTCCTCTGTGGCCATGTTGCTATACATGTCAAAATGCAAAGGTATAAAAAAAAAAGTACTAATTCACACCAGATTTAATTCAGTTTGAAAATCATTTTATATTGGCTTCTGATTACAGTGGGGAGATCTGATATTTGAGAAGTACCCTTGGACAAGTTTTGTCCCTATATTGATTTAGAAAATTTAAACTGTTCTATCCCTCACAATTCATTGCAAGAGGGGATATAGTAACAAGACTATTGATGTGTGGGTGACACTGAGCTTGTAGACATTGTGTAAGACCACATATTTTGCTTCATTGAATATACCTTTGTTATCAAGAGAGGAAAAACCTCATATTGATTTTTGGGTTGAAAGGTCAAAGGTCAAATTCATAACAGGACTTCATAGTAATAGCTTGTAGACACTCCACTGTGGCCACATTTTTTGCTCAACTGATTTGGTACTTCACCTGTAGCTTTGTTAGATTAAGAGAGGAATAACCCTATTGATTTTGAGATCAAAAGGTCAAAGGTTAAGGTTACGACGGGACTTCAGAAAAAAACCTTACATTTATTTAAATTGCCAACATTAAGAGGCGATGTCCCACTTTGCAGAGCTCTTCTGTCAAAAGCCAGCAAAATTTTGCTAGGCTGTGACAATTGAATGAAACCCAACAAAAAGCACCAATCTATAATTTTTATGGGTTTTTTTTGAGAAAAGGATGAATAAGGATTATAGTTTAAACGTCTAATACAAATACAAACTTGGCAAGATGACACCAAGTACATTGCAGTGTATGTGATGTTATTTAACAATCTTTCTATCAAAAGTGGCCGACATGTTGCTATATCGTCCTGAATTATACTACTGATCAATCTTTATGTTCTGCCTACAGTCATACTCCATTCCCTGTAGACATGCGTATGAAGGTAATGACGTAGATCACATATTTATGTTGTACAGGTGACTTAGAACTCACAGATATGATGCAGACAACTCACAGTCTGATGACTTAGTAATCATTTACAGGACTGGTGTCTTAATTGTATTCTCTGGTGTGATGATTCTCATTACTAATTCCTTTACAAATGATTTTTGTCTTATCTTATTCTCTGTAGTGTGACATGATTTTGATCGTGATACTCTTAAAATCCTTTACAGGTGATTCTGGTGTAGGAAAGACCAGCTTTTTATATCAGTATACAGACAGACAATTTCATACCAAGTTTATTTCAACTGTGGGAATTGATTTCCGAGAAAAAAGAGTGGTAATCCAGACAAAGCCAGTTTTATCTTTGCTTGTTATTATACAATTTAGGTATTGCATGATTGTGTGTATTTAATTCAGCTGACTTGATGAAGGGTGCATGATATTATGTTGCCTGATGGGTGTTTGCAATATCACAGTCATGTCAACAGCTTTTTGTATTGGCCCCCAGATCATGTAAACATCAATAGGAATTTCATTTTTAGCTTATCTATGTGCCTCGTGTCTTTTTCTGTCTGTACATGACTTTCTCGCCACCTTAGAATTTGCATCATGACACAAAATAAAGACGTAGTATTTGGTAAAGCCGCAAGGTCAAGGTTAGGGTTGGTCAATGGTAAATGTCCAATAGGTTAATTAAAATTCTTAGAGCCATGTCATAAAAACTTAGTCAGATGTATTCTCAAAGCTGTTTCAGATGTCATAATTCTGAAAGCTCTATGGCATAGAAAGTTAGTCAAATATCTTGAAACTTTATCCTATTGGATAATAATTAGTCAAATAAAAATCCTCAAAGATAAAAATCCTCAAAGATGAAAATCCTCAAAGATAAAAAATAATAAAAAATTAGTCGATGTCATAAGGGTCAAATAAAGGTCATTCAGATGAAAATTCTCAACGTTTTGTATTAATGGATAGTCAAGTGTCAAAATTCTCAAAGTTTTGTGTTAATGGATAGTCAACTGTCAAAATTCTCAAAGTTTTGTGTTACAGGATAGTCAAGTGTCAAAATTCTCAAAGTTTTGTGTTACAGGATAGTCAAGTGTCAAAATTCTCAAAGTTTTGTGTTACAGGATAGTCAAGTGTCAAAATTCTCAAAGTTTTGTGTTACAGGATAGTCAAGTGTCAAAATTTTGTGTTAAAGGATAGTCAAATGTCAAAATTCTCCGAGTTTTGTGTTAAAGGATAGTCAAATGTCAAAATTCTCAGAGTTTTGTGTTAAAGGATAGTCAAATGTCAAAATTCTCAGAGTTTTGTGTTAAAGGATAGTCAAGTGTCAAAATTCTCAGAGTTTTGTGTTAAAGGATAGTCAAATGTCAAAATTCTCCGAGTTTTGTGTTAAAGGATAGTCAAGTGTCAAAATTCTCAGAGTTTTGTGTTAAAGGATAGTCAAATGTCAAAATTCTCCGAGTTTTGTGTTAAAGGATAGTCAAATGTCAAAATTCTCAAAGCTCTCTGCTGGATAAAGGTTCATTGTCAAATGTAAAAATTCTCAAAGCTTATTATTGTGTTGTCAAATCTCAGAATTCTCAAACTCTGTAATAAGTAAAGATTAATCAAATCTCAAAATTCATGAAGCAATAAGAAAGTCATTTATTAGAATTCTTAAAGCTTTGCGTTGGATAAAGATTGGTCATATGTCAAAATTCAATGTCAGACCTTGGTTGTGTCTTGGTTGAACTGTGTTGGGATTTAAAAGGTTTGGGTGATCATTTTGTTCATGGTTTTCAAGAAGAGACAGTTAAATAGATTATTGACTTTACACAAACTGAGAGCTGCTCTTAGGAGGCAACACTGAACAATATTGCAGGATTAAAAAGTCAATAATGGCTCCATTTCCAAAGTTAATACACAATTTATCTATGATAATTAATGGATTTGGTAACAGTGTTATGATTGGTTAATTTAGTAACACTGTTGATGATCAATGCAGAGACATGCCACTACAGCTGTAACGCTCTTCTATTAAATACATGATAGAACACTTTGAATATTTAAGCCTCATTTCAATGAGTTGGAAAACTTGTGATTGTACTGCTTACAAGGTGTTCCCGAATGTACATGCATGCTTCCTCCCTAACTAGTGTGACAGTATCTGTTGTGTCTTGTTGTGTAACAAAGGCAGATCCAGCCCCCATCCCACCCCACCCCCCGAAACAAAAATAGTAAAATATATGTAGAACTTATAAGTTCATTATTTTAAATCTAAAAAAAAAACCCACACCTCTTATTTGTAAGAATTTGTTGGCTTCCTAGGGCTTTGCCCCCTGGACCCCCACCAGGGCATTGCCTCCCTGGACCCACTGGGGGCTTCAGTGCAGCTCCCAGACCCCTTGCCTTCTACTGCACCCTCCGTTATGAAATTCCTGGATCTGCTACTGTGTAATGCTTTGTTTTGTATATGTCTTTTCGTATAAACACAATATCCCTCGTGTATAGATATCATTTTAAGAATCGGTGGCTTCCTGAATTTGAAGACTAACATTAACGTGCATTATGAATGACTATGCTCCATTAATTTAGTTCAGCTGCAGGTGTATATGCCTGCTTTAAAGTAATCACATATTAAGGAAAAATGTATTGTTGACTAAATTCAATATCAGATTTTGTAATGTATTATGTCAGCCATTGATGTCCAAAATGTTCCCAGAATGATGCTAAATGTTCCCACTTGTTACCCAAGCCGATCTTGATTTCTAGTTGAGAAATTTATAAAATGGGAATAGAAACCTGCAAACTACACTGATGTACCAGACTGAAATTGATCTCGTTTTCCACTAACACTGTGAAAATGCTCCAGAAGTGATTTGTAGTTAAACGGAGGATGAACTGATAATCACACACAGTGTGAAAAACGAGTCTTCTATCGAAAGTTTTGATTACAAATGCGTGCACACCCCTCTCATTTGTCATATAATGTATCACATTTTCGTTAATAGTGTTTTAAAAATAGGACATGTCTCCCAAGCAGTCAAAATTACAAATGTGGCATGATAATTTTAAAATTAGGTTTGGCACTACTAGGTCCTGTAAGTTAGTAGATTCTAAAGTCGGTATTTTTTATTGGATTAGAATTTTGTGTATGAGAAAAACAAAATACAGGATTGTAGGGTTTTGATTTTGGAGTTGAGAGAAAAGGTGATGTTTGCTTTCAGTATATTTTCACATATGTCCTGAGGATAAGCAATTGGTACTGTTTTAACACTACAAAATCCACAAATATCAGTAAGTGTATGTTATTTGAATTTTTTTTATCTTTTTTTTTTTACATCCAGGTGACTCAGCAGTGGGGAAAACCTGCTTTCTTCATCAGTATATTGAGAAAGAATTCAAACCTAGTTTTGCCTCTACTGTTGGGGTAGACTTTCAGGAAAAGAGATTGGTACATATGAATTGATGTTATCTACAGGTAGAAGGGCCTAATTACTGTACACAGGGAAACTTTCACCCTCATTGTACTCATGTACTCTGGAAAATGATTTCACCTTAGTCATGCTCTTGCTGCTTTGAAGTATAGAAATGAATTTATTATCCATCACTTCAATATTTGTCCATTGGGGATCAGGGTAAAACGAGTGAAAATAAAACGGGGATGAAATTTACTCTGCACACTGGAATCATTAAATTCACGGGGACTCAAGTTTTCTGGATTTTGTGGGTTAATTCTCTTATCCAACAAAATTCAAACCACAATGAAATAACATTATTTTGTTTCAATGTACAGAAATCAGATCCACTAAATTACATTCCAATGAAACTAAAAAATCTCAAATTAGCCCCCCACAAATTTAAATGATTCCATAGTATTCAGTACACATGGGTGCCCATACCTGTAACGGCATCTATTCTTACTAATTACTAGATCTATAATTATGTATTCTTTTAATATCAAAGCACAATAAAGAATACAGCGGATCTTTAGTAAAACTTTGTGTATTTCACGGTTAATGCCGAATCTCAGTAACTCTATTTTCAGTTTGCCATCAATATCTTTACACGATCAAATTAGTATTAACCTGCACTGAACCCAACACTTAGTAGTTGCTGAACTGTAGCTCTCATGGTATATATACAGAACTGTAGCTCTTTTGGTATATGCAGAACTGTACCTCTTTTGGTATATGCAGAACTGTAGCTCTCGTGGTATATATGCGGAACTGTAGCTCTTTTGGTATATGCAGAACTGTAGCTCTTTTGGTATATGCAGAACTGTAGCTCTCATGGTATATATACAGAACTGTAGCTCTTTTGCTATATGCAGAACTGTAGTTCTCTTGTATCTGCAGAGCTGTAGCTCTGTAGGTAAAGCTACAGGACCTAAGTTCTTTGAGGGAAAAATGAAGATACACCAGAGTAGGAGAAAATCTGTATGATATTGTATTATCTGTAATATGATTGTGATTTGATCGAGACCAATAGTCATTTTTATGAAAAATCTTATGACTATTAGATAAAAATTCTGTCTGTATCTTAAACTTAACTGAGTGCAGCTTATCACCTCTGCATATACTTAGTTTTGCTTAATCAGAAGTATTATGAGTGAATATTTACAAAAGAATTTCAGTGTTTTAAAATTTTCATCTTAATTGTCAGATTTGTTAAAAAAATGGATATTGAGTTTATTTTTCACAATAATTGCATGAATTAAACTGCATCCCAAGATTCAGTCTAACATATTTGTCAGTCTACTACTAATACTACTGTTACTACTAATATATATATTGTTGCATGTTTAGTGAATTTAGAATCACAACTTTCAGTGGGGTATTTTTTTCATGGTTTGTGAAAAATAAGCATGTTGGTCATTTTTGTAGTAATTGTATAATATACATGGACTATTTGAATACTTCCATTTGAGTTCAATGCACCTACCACAAACCAAAGGAAATTAAACCCCACAAAAAATAATGATTTGTAAAATGTTTTGTTTTATGCTTGCTGTTTGTCTCCAATTCCTCATACATCACTGTATATATGTGCGACTACAGTTGACAGTCAAATGCTATGTATGGAATATAAAAAATAGAGTTTTCTAATAATTGAAGTGTTTTGGATGGAATGAAAAGGTGAAGACACTGAACAGTGATAATGAATTGATAGAAAATCAGAGTATTTAGTGAGCTGGTGTGTTGTTTGTATTGTTATACATAGTTGATAATTTGATTGGCAGGTACACCGTGTGCCCGGGTCAGACGGAGTGGTGGGGAGGAGTCACAGAATTCATTTACAGTTGTGGGACACTGCAGGCCAGGAAAGGTGAGGGTCAGGCTTAATTGATACTATGGGAAAAGAAAGGGGTATGGTAAAACATTCTGTGGGAATGGTGAGGGCAAGATTTATATGATGCTGTGGGAAAAGTAAAGGGCATAGTAAGACATTGAGGGACCTACAGGCCAGGAAAGATGAGGGTGGGGCTTAATTTGATAGTCAGGGGTAAGTTAAGATATGGTAAGGAAATCTAAAGGTCACAAACATTACAGAAAAAATTCATGTAGTGGGTTATTATCCCCTCATGCAACTAGGTACAAAGGAGATATAGCATCACCAATGTGTGTGTAAGCTTTTGGGCAAGAATCAAAGAGAACCAAAAAACTGATAATGATTACAGTTTGCATGCTTCTCTGACATTGAATGAGGGAGAACACTATTGATTTTCAAGGTCAGTGATGAAGTATTTCTCAGAATTTTGATTACTACAGTAATAATTAGAACTGAATTTATGTGTGAGCTTACAGTACAAAATGGTAAATGAACAATTTAATTATCCACTGGTGCTTTCCTTTTGATCCTACATAGATAATTTCATGAGAGAACTTTTTGTGTGTATATAGGTTTTTTATTCCACGTTACTGTACATAAATCTTTAGGCATTGTGTATATTTTTTTAATTTGAATTTAAAACTGTTTAAACACAAGTTAACTTTTGAGTTGTGTTATTGCAAGGACGTTATCATAAAGTTTGTGTGTATGATGCTGTATAACTAACATTAGTACATATAAATCATGAAGCTTTGTTTATTATTTTGTATTTTGAAATCTAAAGTGATAATTGTCAACAGAAAATTATATGACGTTATTGATATTATTTGTAGCACATCACAGTATACAGCTCATGCTAATAACTTGCAGCAGTTACAAACCAGACCTGTTGATGAATCAATAAAATGTTTATTAAACATCTGTGTGTCTGAAAATGTCATTGAATCTGTGATACAAAACACTTTCTCTCTCTCTCTCTCTCTCTCTCTCTCTCTCTCTCAGAAAAGAGAGAGAGAGAGTTTCTACAATGTAGTCTTACTCTAAAAATGCATAATACATCTGGGCTAATTCATCCTGATTTTTTACAAAAGCATTAGGCCTCATTACAGTTTTATGCTTTATACTAATGCATTTATTTATTTATTTATTTATTTATTTATTTTATATTTATTTATTTATTTATTTATTTTATATCATGAAGGGATGCTCTGCTTAGCGGTACTCTTGTGCAAATGTTTTCCACGGTGTTTGTGACCTTCATTAGCGGTGCAAATGTTTTCCACGGTGTTTGTGACCTTCATTAGCGGTGCAAATGTTTTCCACGGTGTTTGTGACCTTCATTAGCGGTGCAAATGTTTTCCACGGTGTTTGTGACCTTCATTAGCGGTGCAAATGTTTTCCACGGTGTTTGTGACCTTCATTAGCGGTGCAAATGTTTTCCACGGTGTTTGTGACCTTCAGTCATTTTCAATGATATTCAAAAGTTGAAATATATTACCCGTACCTTCCATGTATAACTCCATGCAAACTTTCCTCACTGTTTTGGACTTAATTCAGAAATAATGGGAGTAAATTACATTCCATTCAGTAAATTGTATTCATTTTATTTATAAAAACAGAAATGTAGTTTTCATCATTTTTGAAAAGCGTTGTTAATTGCTGAAAATAGAACATTAAATCTTATAATTTTTAAAAACGCATTGTATTCCGTAGGTTTCGTAGCCTTACAACTGCATTCTTCCGAGACGCTATGGGCTTTATTTTGTTGTTTGATTTGACAAATGAGCAGTCATTCCTTAATATCAGAAACTGGTTGACCCAGTTACAAACCCATGCGTATTGTGAGAACCCTGATATTATCTTGTGTGGGAACAAAGCTGACTTGGAGGATCAGAGGAAGGTGACAGAGGAACGGGCCAGGGATATGGCAGAAAAACATGGGTGAGAATCTTAAAGCCATAAAATGATAAGGAACCATATATTAAGTATGTTACAGAAATGGCAAAAAGACAGCAGGGTGAAGACCCGGTCAATTAATACTGAAAATAAATGTACAGTTATCACAAATGTTGATTGAGAGGAAAAGAAATTAAGAACATATAATGACTTCTGCTGTGCTGGTATTAAAAGTAAAAGTCACTGAGTTTTTAGCTCACCTGAGTTGAAAAATCAAGTGAGCTGTTCTGATTACTTTTTGTTTTGGTCACAAAGTTTTTTCCTTGTGATGCTGACATTGGAGACTGACCTAACCTAGACAATATCTCCCGAACTATTTATGGTAGGACGTTCATACTCGAGTTTGTCTGACAATATCTCCCAAACTATTTATGGTAGGACGCTCATACTTTTTGCATATAGATTCCTTATGGTAAGACCTAATATTTTATCCTCATCTTTGACTTAAGTATTTGACCCAAATTTCAAAACTTAGAGCAAAAGTTTAACCTTGCTCAGAACTTTTGCATGGGGAGCCACTGTGATACATTTGTCATATTTCATGTATGCATTCCTTGTGATGATACTTTTTTTGGTAGCAGTTTTCACTCTGTAACTTTGAACATGTACGTTGGCCTACTTTTAAGACAAGTTGTAGTTGGCAATATCTCTGAACTGTTTAAGATGGGGCTATCATATTTTGCATACTAATTCCATATATCAAGACCTTATATTTCATACCATGATTTTTGACCTTGCATCATGGTTATGTTGTAACATTTGAGACTAGGTTTGGACCACAATATGGGTTTAAAATATTTTCATAGGAACAACAAACACAAAAAAAAATCTTTAAAATACAACAGCTGAATAACAACAATGCCAAGGTGACTCAGGTAAGCAATGTGACCAATGGGCCTCTTGTTTGATATGACCTTAAAATTAGAGGTTTCATGTCATAGTAGGTTGATTGATTTATTGTATTTTGTTTAATGTCCCTCTTGAGAATCTTTCACTCATATAGAGACGTCACCATTGCCGGTGAAGGGCTGCAAAATTTAGGCCAATGCTCGGGGCTCAGGGCCTTTGAACAGGGAGAGATCTTTATTGTGCCACACTTGCTGTGACATGAGGCTTAGTTTTTTGCGACCACATCCGAAGGACCGCCCCATTTAATCACCTCTTACGGCATACATGGGGTACTGAGGATCTAATTCTAACCTGGATCCCCATGGGGTTGTCACAGTAGACATTGGTATATTAAGAACCCTCACTTGTACAGCCCAGAGAGCCAGGCGTAGTTAAAATTTGAGGCACTTGACCTAATGAAAAATTCTTGAATGGGACCAAAAAAAATTAATGAAGAAGAAAAGTACTAAATCATATATTTTAAAGTCTTTTGATTTAAACAGGCTTCCATATTTTGAGACAAGCGCTGCCACAGGTCAGAATGTGGCTAAGGTTGTGGAGTGTTTACTAGACATGGTGATGTTGCGTATGGAGCAGTGCGTAGACAAGACACAGAGACCCCATGCACAAAACGGAAGACGACTACACAAAAGTGACATGGACGAGAACAGTGATTCCAAGTGTTCATGTTGATGATCATAGTGATGAACGTTTCGCTTTAAGCTCTCTCCCTCCTCACCCCCACCCCACTTCCACACAACTCTATGATGAGCAACCTTTTGTTATCGAGTCCTTTGTAT
Organism: Ostrea denselamellosa; assembly: GCA_024699665.1. Classification (NCBI taxonomy): domain Eukaryota; kingdom Metazoa; phylum Mollusca; class Bivalvia; order Ostreida; family Ostreidae; genus Ostrea; species Ostrea denselamellosa. The sequence continues at coordinate 1,182,914 of JAMZEH010000045.1, read as the reverse complement.
GGATGGCCCTATTTTAGCTTTTTGTCTTTTTTATTGTTAGTAGTTAATGGAGAATTGTGTCCTTCCATAGATAAAGGTGTTTTGTTTTTTTATTTGAATGTTTAAAACAATTGAGAACTAAAACTTTGCTCACTCAAATTAGCAATCTATTGAGAACCAAGCCTATATCCAACAACCAGTGGTTGTTCACAGATTTAAATACAATCCTAAAACCTGCCGGTTTAATGGCTTGAAATCATTATCTGTATGACTTGTGTGTGAAGAATGATTTTGCTTTCGATATCACTTTCCATAGTGTCAGACAAGCTATACAACATGTATTTTATTTAAAAAATTAATTTTGTGTGTACCTGAAACACTTCTTTACATGGTACATTATACACAGGATTCAGGGCATGGTGTACAGAGGATATCTACTGTATAATGGGTATTTGCGGATAGGTAAAATCTGCAAAAATTACAATCGCAAATATATATATACGATTAGAATGTAAATAGATATGTGTAATGGAACTGCAGAAATTGGAAATGCAGAACATAATTTGCTACCTTCCGATCGCCAAAATTTCTACCTGCTGAAAATATCCCTTATACTGTATATTGTGTTGTTTTATTCGCACTCTCTGACAGTTCAAAATGGTGAATATATTCCATTATACTTCAAGGTGAATGCATGCCATTTGAACAAGATAACCAGCCCTTTGTTACAATACAGATTGGTACAACACACATGTAATAATAGTAGTTTATTTATCTGTCTCCTTCAGTGTGAAATAATGTTCAGTTTTGTATACTTATTGAAGTACTTCACTCGGTTTAATGTGATTTTAGTTTTGAAATCATAATAGGAGTAGCACATGGTATAATGTGAATTCCAAAAATATATGGTTCATTGTGGGTGTTTTTACCTCTTTTTGCACTTTTTTGCATTAAATTTCCATGAACCTGTATTGCTAGGTTGTGATTTATTTAATATAGCAGCAACCTCAGAATATCGTGATTCAATATGTTGTTTTTCTTTTTTTATTTATAGCTGAATTTAAACTATAAGTTTTTATATTAATTCCATGTCTGGAATTCTACATCAGTGTACTTTTCTATCTATCTATCTCTCATTTTTTCTTTCTTTCTTACATAAACATATAGATAATATATTTTGAACATGTACATTCCAGTTCATTTTTTTTTTAATTTCAGAATGTTTATGTATTGAAATTAGTACATTTGATTTTCATGAAATTAAGGAGATATACTACATCATCATAATGGCCGACTTCCTTTTAAAACAAAAATATAAAGATCAGAAATATTTATTTATTTCTTGTAGATCCAACTGCCTAGCAGAGTAGCTCAGTAGGTTAGCGCGTCAACTGCTAAACTGTAGATCATGGGTTCGAGTCCAGTAGGGGTCTTAATTGTTTTTAGATTACTTTTTACTAAAAACTGCATTTTTTGATTAAATAAAGTACATTAGAAAGCTGTCAACTTTGTTGTACGTCCTCCACGTTTCATCCACATCAGATTCCTCTGGTGTAGTAGTACTCCTGGAGATTTTATCATGGTACATAAAGGCACTTATTTTTAGCTTGGAATTTTTGATCACCTGGAGGCAGAAATAAATGCTATTTTCTTTCATTTAACATCCATGTACAATATGTGGTTAAAGAAAGAGAAATAGTTTAACAATATTTCAGCAAGAATGTACTCTGTAGAAATGAACTAGATTAGAAGGAAAAATAATGGTAGTATATCTGTTTATACAGTGGAAATTGGATTATTAGAAAAAGAAAAATTAAGATGTCTATTTTTTTTCCAGATAAAATCTTTTGTAATATTAGATAGTTTTAGATAGTTGGTATATTGATGATCATGACCCACTACAGATTCAGTGGTACCCTGTGGAAGATATTAAATGACCTCTTCCCGTTATAATCTCGTATTATTTGCAGTTTACGGAGACCTTTATATTATGTCAATCTTCCATGTTATACATATAGAGCCGCCTTCCTCATCTGTTATTGAACATTTAATTATTACTATTGTAGCTGTTCTGGCTTATGAAACATCTTATGTAAAATTATAGTTATAATGTATTACCTATTTATATTATTTGCAATAAATCTATATATTTACAACATATCGTATTATTCTATTTTACACTCCCTAATTGACTGCTATTGTGTATGTTTTAAAACCTTCACTGACAGAAAGTTTTAATCTTATCTTTTTCACATGAACAAATATGAACTTAGTGTCCATCTATCTACATGTAGCATACACATACATGTACATGCAAATGTCTTGCTATCTGGGTGATTGGCTTTTCAAAAGGAGTGTAGAATTTTTTTAAAGTAAAATATATATGAGAATATTGGTTTCACAACATAACCAGAAAATGACAAAGTTGAGAACTGCTATGTTCCCTGGGAGAGTTGTACTCTACTGTATACAGTAATATTTTCACTGTCTGGGAGAGTTGGACACTACTGTATACAGTAATATTTTCACTGTCTGGGAGAGTTGGACACTACTGTATACAGTAATCTTTTCACAGTGTGGGAGAGTTGGACTCTACTGTATACAGTAATATTTTCACTGTCTGGGAGAGTTGGACTCTACTGTATACAGTAATATTTTCACTGTCTGGGAGAGTTGGACTCTACTGTATACAGTAATATTTTCACTGTCTGGGAGAGTTGGACTCTACTGTATACAGTAATATTTTCACTGTATGGGAGAGTTGGACACTACTGTATGCAGTAATATTTTCACTGTCTGGGAGAGTTGGACACTACTGTATACAGTAATATTTTCACAGTGTGGGAGAGTTGGACACTACTGTATACAGTAATATTTTCACTGTCTGGGAGAGTTGGACTCTACTGTATACAGTAATATTTTCACTGTCTGGGAGAGTTGGACTCTACTGTATACAGCAATATTTTCACTGTCTGGGAGAGTTGGACTCTACTGTATACAGTAATATTTTCACTGTCTGGGAGAGTTGGACTCTACTGTATACAGTAATATTTTCTCTGTCTGGGAGAGTTGGACTCTACTGTATACAGCAATATTTTCACTGTCTGGGAGAGTTGGACTCTACTGTATACAGTAATATTTTCACAGTGTGGGAGAGTTGGACTCTACTGTATACAGTAATATTTTCAGTCTGGGAGAGTTGGACACTACTGTATACAGTAATATTTTCACTGTATGGGAGAGTTGGACACTACTGTATACAGTAATATTTTCACTGTATGGGAGAGTTGGACTCTACTGTATACAGTAATATTTTCACTGTCTGGGAGAGTTGGACTCTACTGTATACAGTAATATTTTCACTGTCTGGGAGAGTTGGACTCTACTGTATACAGTAATATTTTCACTGTCTGGGAGAGTTGGACACTACTGTATACAGTAATCTTTTCACAGTGTGGGAGAGTTGGACTCTACTGTATACAGTAATATTTTCACTGTCTGGGAGAGTTGGACTCTACTGTATACAGTAATATTTTCACTGTCTGGGAGAGTTGGACTCTACTGTATACAGTAATATTTTCACTGTCTGGGAGAGTTGGACTCTACTGTATACAGTAATATTTTCACTGTATGGGAGAGTTGGACACTACTGTATGCAGTAATATTTTCACTGTCTGGGAGAGTTGGACACTACTGTATACAGTAATATTTTCACAGTGTGGGAGAGTTGGACACTACTGTATACAGTAATATTTTCACTGTCTGGGAGAGTTGGACTCTACTGTATACAGTAATATTTTCACTGTCTGGGAGAGTTGGACTTTACTGTATACAGCAATATTTTCACTGTCTGGGAGAGTTGGACTCTACTGTATACAGTAATATTTTCACTGTCTGGGAGAGTTGGACTCTACTGTATACAGTAATATTTTCTCTGTCTGGGAGAGTTGGACTCTACTGTATACAGCAATATTTTCACTGTCTGGGAGAGTTGGACTCTACTGTATACAGTAATATTTTCACAGTGTGGGAGAGTTGGACTCTACTGTATACAGTAATATTTTCAGTCTGGGAGAGTTGGACACTACTGTATACAGTAATATTTTCACTGTATGGGAGAGTTGGACACTACTGTATACAGTAATATTTTCACTGTATGGGAGAGTTGGACTCTACTGTATACAGTAATATTTTCACTGTCTGGGAGAGTTGGACTCTACTGTATACAGTAATATTTTCACTGTCTGGGAGAGTTGGACTCTACTGTATACAGTAATATTTTCACTGTCTGGGAGAGTTGGACTCTACTGTATACAGTAATATTTTCACCATTTGGGAGAGTTGGACACTACTGTATACAGTAATATTTTCACAGTGTGGGAGAGTTGGACACTACTGTATACAGTAATATTTTCACTGTCTGGGAGAGTTGGACTCTACTGTATACAGTAATATTTTCACTGTCTGGGAGAGTTGGACACTACTGTATACAGTAATATTTTCACAGTGTGGGAGAGTTGGACACTACTGTATACAGTAATATTTTCACTGTCTGGGAGAGCTGGACACTACTGTATACAGTAATATTTTCACAGTGTGGGAGAGTTGGACTCTACTGTATACAGTAATATTTTCACAGTGTGGGAGAGTTGGACACTACTGTATACAGTAATATTTTCACAGTGTGGGAGAGTTGGACTCTACTGTATACAGTAATATTTTCACTGTCTGGGAGAGTTGGACACTACTGTATGCAGTAATATTTTTGCTGCAGTTAAAGTTTCACTGAAAGTTGTGAAATTTAAATAACAGTAGTATATACACCAACAACACAGAATTGAACTCCATTTAAAAATATGAAGCATGAAACAAACTCAATTAATCGATATATTTAATTAACTTGAATCAATGTCATTTGATGAGCACCACTAGTCAATTAAAGATCTCTTGAAATAATTAACGATATATCTTTGAATTTATAAATTATTCCGCACAGTAATGGAATTGTTGATAGCTTTTATTATTCTGCTGAATTGATGCACAGTAAATGAAATGTTTCTCTCTTCAAATAAATTGATAAAATTGGACTGATGCATGCTATAATTCAATTGAAGTGAGCAATAATTCAATTAATGTGGACATCATTTAATGTCCACACAACTAATGCACATAACAACTGAGTCATTGTTCTCTTCAACTAAATCATTGTGCACAACAATTCGACTATTGCATGCATCAATTCAATTAATAAGCACAATAATTTAATTATTGCATGCAATAATTCTATTTGATATCATAATTCAATTAATGTGTGCAATAATTATTTTAGAGAGAGCAATTATTTAATATGAGATAAAATTCAACATATCCACAACTGATTTAATTGTCGTAAATAATGCATACAATACTGTCACTGATGCATCAATCCAATTCAATCATTTCACGCAATAACTGAATTAATAATAATAATTAAATAATCAAATAATTAATAATATCTTCAAGTATTTGCATTTAAAAATGTCAATTTGGTGCTCCGTAAAAATGGATTTAAACTTGCTAAGAAAATGTTATATTAACCAGTAGTAATTTAAAGCTGTGTAGAGAAAAACACTGCCTGCAATCGTGATGATAGTTTATGGACAGAGAGACCGAACGCTGAACAAAACTCACTAAAGAACAAGGAGTGTTTTTGTTTTCAATTAATGTTTAATGTAGAAAATTTTCCAGAGCCATTTGATGACAGTTAAAAACAAAAGCTATCAATTTTAAAATTATTTTTGGCACTAAGGATCCATTTTCCCTATCTCATAACTAAACAAGCTTTCCATTTAACATCATGAAACTATTGCTTCAACAATGTCAAGATAAAAGGAATAAAAAAGTTACAAAAAGGAGTAAATACATTGAAGTGACACATTTAAAAAAAACCTTCCTGTATGGCACTGTGAACTACTCCCTTGCTTTGGCATCAACCAATGTTACACAGCAGAATAAAATAACACACTAATGTAGTGTCTGATGTTAGTCAAGTAAACATAAATCAATGATTATTTTAATTAAAATAAATGTACAGCCTGTAGAAGAAATATGTTCAGCAAGAAAATTGTAGAATTAAAAATCTTTTTTTTTTTTTAATCTAAAACTGTTAAGTAGATTGATGTATCTGATGGATGAGTTAACTGAACATATTTTTCACATAAATGTGCAGTGTATGAACATGGTTATGTTTTACATCACAAAGGTCTAATTTCCTGTTCACTGGTCATTACATCAGAGAAAATACATTACATTCAAAATATGACCTTGCTACCTAGGTTACACATAGGACATGAATTTGTTGTAACTTGGTGTATTCAGTATTGTAGAGGGTTTGTGCAAATTCACATCTTGAGGTGAAAGCTGAAGGTGCAACAGGTTATTAAACCACTAATCACTAACATCAAGAAGCTTTGAAGATATTAACGTATAACAGTACAAACATTCAGCTCAAATTAATGCACCTTTCATTTCCTCCTCAGTAAATAACTCATCTTCCCAGGATTCTTCAGCAGACATCACTTCCTGTTTCCTCAGAGATCGTTTGGAGTCTGTCTCACCAACAGAGCACTGTTGTTCATGACTTTTTACAACACTAACAGTTGACCTGTTGGAGTACATAGAATAATTATCACATGCACAATTTTCACCCCCCTTAATTCCATATATATTTTTTCCAATTTTGCTAGAATCTGGATCTTGAACACAGCTGCATTTTTGAACTTGACTTTTTCCAACATCTTGACCCTTTAACCAAACGTTTTTGTCCTGTTGAAAGTTTTTAGCTCTTCCCCTTCCTCTTGCAGATTTAGATTTCCTGTTATCATTAAAGTTTTTATAAGATGCAGCTGAGTGATTCTGAGGATGGCTAAAGCTGGCTAGACTTTGTTTCAATGCATTTGGATCCAATGGCTGCTTCTTTCCAAGTAGCAAGATACCAAGAGACTGCTGGCAAAGAAGAGAATCAATGCCGGAGATGTGGACTGGTTGAATCTTTTGGAAGAAAATCAAGAGGGTACAGATCAAAAAGACAATCTGTTGCATATATCAATACTACTACAATCATGCACATGTAAATATAAAGTGAAGATACAAGTCAGTCAAAAGAATTACAATCATGGTGTTTAGAATTTGTGCAAGTTTGAAACTACTGTAAATCAACTACTGTAAGCCAACTACTGTACAACTACTGTAAACCAACTACTGTAAACCAACTACTGTAAGCCAACTACTGTAAACCAACTACTGTAAACTAACTTTTATTTGCAATGATTCACCAGTGATGAACTGGTTGGTGGCAACTAATCTACAAGACATGAAATACAGGTTCACAGTGAGAAATATTTGCAATCATGAACCTCATAAAGTTTCTTGCATGCAAATAAAAGTTGGTTTACAGTAAATATTGATATTCCAATATACATTTGGCAAATTAAACAACACAGAGCTTTCTCCACAGTATGCACAGTGCTTCCTCTATATATTGCAAACATTTGTTAAAGACCAATTTGGGCAATAAAGCAGGGGTGGCAATACACAAATTTGCCATTAGTGACAATTCACTGAGCAGTCAAAAGAAATTCAGCTGCTGTACATAATTTATTTGGGCTACATTCTTTGTAAACATTTAAATAATTTTGACTTTCATTCAGCATTTATTTGTAATTAACCTACTACATGAATACCTTGTCCAGCCTATCACTTCTCTGCACCACTCTCAAATTACAGATGTGATCACTGATGAGTGTTGGGTAACTGGCATCAGTATTGTATAAAATTTCACCATTTGTGAAAATCAGTGGCATTTAGCATTATAATGAAGGTGTTAACATGGGGAGGAATTTGTTCTAGATTTCCAGTAAATAAGCAAGGGGGGGGGGGGGGGGGGTTTCAAGACCCTTTCTGTATTATAAAGAGGGAGGCATTACATTGAATTTGATAATCATGATGACGATGACATCTTTCCTATTAGAGAAATATACAATGTATCTATATATCAATAACTGTGCAGATTAAATGAAACAGAAAGCATATCTACATACCAATACACATGTAGGCTAATTATATGTGTTTTATAGCTCACTAATTATACTTGTTTTATAGCTCCCTAATTATACATGTTTTATAGCTCACTAATTATACGTGTTTTATAGCTCATTAATTATACATGTTTTATAGCTCACTAATTATACGTGTTTTATAGCTCACTACTTATACATGTTTTATAGCTCACTAATTATACATGTTTTATAGCTCACTAATTATACATGTTTTATAGCTCACTACTGTGTTTTTATTTTCAAAAATCAAATGAACACATTTTTTTCAGTTCATTCAGCATCATTACTGGGACCCTTGTAAATTGTAATTTAGTATCTGTGAACAGACTGGCCACAAGTGTTCAACTTCAGCTTAATTGTAAGTAATTTGACAGTTTGTACCTGAAAATAAGTGGCAGATGGCAAACAACAAGGATAGCACTTTAACAGAGGTTTTATCCGAGTAGAAATCCTGTAATTCATTTTGTATTAAGTCACCTGACTCACTTGGGTGACCTACTGCTATTAGCCTGTGTCTGTCATCACCCCGAGGAATAAATTTCTTGATCTTTAGTGACTAGGGCACTTGTTTCGCATACGGGGACCCAGTCCAATTCTATATCCCTGATCCACATCAAATCTAACACTTTTAATATAGGTAGTGCCCTCTATGAAAGAGTTCCCATGTAAATCTCGGTAAGCACCAAACAATTGCTGGCCATGGACTATTACAGAATTATCTTTTTTTCACTATAACTTCAAAGAGTGTTCCATACCAGTACTTGGTGTAAATATTTGACAATACATCCTTGGTTTCCATGGCAATGTCATTGAAATATTTTGCCCATGGCCAAAATCATAAAAATTGCCATGATAATGTCCAAAACAGTTTTGCTATTTAAATGTAGAAATGTTTTAGATGAAAGAAAATCCATGTCTCACCTTTTCTGGTTCCTTGTATGATCCCTTCAGGAAAACTATTGATTCTTCTCCCTGGACCTGTAGACCACACAGTTCACAGAATTTTACACAGCCAGACAAACTATCAAACCAGAGAAGATCTGTCAAGTGTTCGACTGGATATTTCAGAGCTTTAGAGCTGTAACCATGACTCATGATTTTCAGAGTATTCCTGAAACATATTGGACAGATAACATATTTGTACACAAATAATGAACAAAAGACAACAGACCATTTGTACAGCGGATGGTGATCTACATATCTTATATAGTCCAAGCCCTTGGACCATCAAATTTCCAGGCAAAATCTCCATTTTAAGATCTACATGTACTACGAAGTACATGTTATAACTTGTATGTCTGTGTACTTAAAATATCCTATGTATTATATTAAATCTACTGCAAACACCAAATATGAAGTAAATAATTTTCACTATTCAAAATCTTCATGTTCATGAAATTTCATGCATATTCAAATTTATAGACAGTAAAACAAGTTTGATTGCTTTCACAAGTTCACTGCAATCAGGAATACGAAATAGCACTCGGTGTAGTAATATGCAAAAGACAACAACTATATTTTTGACCTGAGAAGGAATCTGTTGTCCAAAGCTGTTTGAAGGTCAAACTGTTTTCCAAGGACACATACTAGAACTGTTTTGTTATACACCTTCATTTTGTTTTAAAATTGTTTTTGCTATATGCACATGGTTTGTTGACTGAAATTTAAACAGGACTGTTTGATTGCAAACTTTTATCACTGTATCCACGTGTTTAAAAGAAAAGACATCCAATATCCTAGATATGCACTGATGTGTTGATTAAACTGCAAACTGAACTGATATAAATATACAGCTAATCGGTTACCTGTACAGTTACGAACTGGGTCACATTGACATCAGGCCGTTTCCAAAACAGACGAGGCCTACGCACATGGTGTAAAAGGGTTAACTTGTCTGTACATCAACATATTTACATGTGCAATCTATCTCAGAATGCAGACTATTGATTTATACTCAATAACAAATGTGCTTCAGTCATTTATATTTTACAACATACATGTATATTGATTAATTTTTACAATTATAGAATTTAATTAACACTTGTTAACTTTATCGTTGTATTAACAAAACACAGTGCAAGTGAGATGATTATCAATTTTCTCATGATTGATTATTACTTATGAAGGTATATTGTAGAATAATGACCACTGCATTCCTTTGATCTTTGCAATAACCATGGTAGAATAAAAGATGTACTGGTGTGATTTGTCTTCATCAGAAGTAAACATTAAATGTGCAGCTGTGAATTAATCAATACAGTATAATGTTCACGTCACTAAAATCAGGCTGATTATAAACAAGATCCTTACCTCTGTAAGAGAGTCAGATTTCTGTGGAAGGCACAGAGCAAAAGAGGACTCTGGGTAAACAACGCTGACTTGAGATATTTTAAAACACGTCTGTAGTTCCCCAAGTAAAATGCCATGCATAAATTATACGAAGTCCTCATCAATACGTGTTCTCTACAAAATGCCATATAAAGAGAATGGCACAAAAACACAAAACTGGTTCTATGTTTCTTGATTTCTCCATGTACAAAATAATGAGGAACAAAATACAGTTAAATTTCGGTATCTTGAACACTGACATCTTGAACACCATGGGTATGTCAAAGTGATTTTGAAGTCCCAACTACTTATTCTTTAATTATTTTACCCTTGATATCTCGAATGCTCGGATATCTCGAGGGGGCCTCTGTGGCCTAGTGGTTAGAGCATTGCACTCAAAAGCACAAGGCCTCGCACCTCTAGTCGGTGCGTGTTTGATTCTCGCTCACGCTGATATATGTGAGAAAGTTTGCCACTTTACTTTCGGAAAGGTCAGTGGTCTCTTTCCGGGTACATTGTATCTGGGTTCTCTCCTCCACCTATATAAACTGGACACCACCAGATAACTGAAAAATTGTTGAGTGCGGCAGAAAACAACAAACAACCAACCAATCAATTGGATATCTCGAAGTTTTTTCTCAGCCCCATCGAGTTCGAGATAACGAGGTTGGACTGTAGTTCTAAATACAATGGACATGTGTGAGTTTCAAAAACAATGATTATTCAAATAGCCATTAATAATTTCATATTACAGAATTACAAGTTGTGCAAAGAAACATTTGCAGCATTTGCTTTCTTTCAACTAAAAACTTAAAGGTCATGAAAATGATATTGTCCTTTGGATCCGTAATACAATTAAACACATTCAAAGACTCATAGATCTAAATGACCAAGAATGCAGACCTGTTTTTACTCATGAATCTTTAATTCTTGTCATTTCAGGAGATGATGGCAAAAAAACATAAATTTAACATTGGTTCTCATGACAGGTCAAAATGAAATATTCACTTGTAAATTGATGTCAAAAACGTAAAGTTTCACAAAAACTTTCACATGCACATTTGTACATGTCTAGCAGATAAAATGAAACTGACATAAGGTGTTACCTTATATGTTTTGGCAGTTCATAATAATGTTGTAAAGCCTCTGTTTGACCTAGATTGAAAATGAGATAGAGGCTCTCAAATTCAGTTCTGTTTTGAAGACAACAATCACATGATGTATACAGGGACAAGAGCTGTTTCAAACATTCCTGTGTATGCTGGTCATTTATTTTAGGATCAAATCGATCAAACGTTTCTTGACATAACCTGAGAGAAAAAAAATTATTTAGTGAAGCTTTCACCTAGTCTCACACTGACACATTACAAAATCATATACATACATAATGTCCATTCTCAACTTGAACTTGATGACCAGTCTGCTAAAATGGCATTGTACAATTTTATTGCTGAGAAGATTATTGTGTAAAATTGTTGATAGATGTTAATCAATCGAGTGTCCTATTCACGTCACATTGTAAAATCGGTGTAAAATTTAATCAGAAAGGACTGCATGCAATGATAAAAACCTTTTTTGGTCCCCTTAGCACTCTAAAACACACTTTAAAGAAAAAACTAAAAATCTTTTTTTCTGTGTCATAAAAGAGATCATGTCAAATACAACTCCACAAATTTTTTCTCTGATATTTAGGAGTCAAACCTTACGACATTTTACACAAGTAATGACTACTCCATCATCAAGCACCTTATAAATGAAATGGATTTTCGAATATGACTTTAGAAACTGGTCACCTGTCATGGTTGATGTTAGCAGGATAAAGAACCATCACTGCTATGATCTTGAGCCAAAATTTGTGGCACTTCACCACATGCTGTTGACATCTTACATATGTATTAAGTTCTCAGATGGGACAAACAAATAAAATCTCTTGGCAATGTTTGAACTATTATCAATATCAACAAATAACATTCAAGTATTGCAGAAGCATATAACACATTATGTAAAGATCACTGCCATGATCTTAACAATCCAATAATTCCGATCTTCAATAAGTATCTAAATTATCTTTTACGATTTCTTTTTTTTTGGGGGGTGTCTGTCAGCAGCACTGAGTATGGTCCTACACAGCAAATTACAGACACCAAACTTCAGATCTTAACCAATGATATATCATATATATTTCATTATTCATTCTGTCAAAAAAAGAGTAAATATTCATTGTATGGAAAGTTGTATGTAATACCTATATCCTGAATAGATGTAGAATCTCACTGTGTACTCTAAAAGACTAACAGCTTCAATGCCTCCAATCTGCTGAATAGTCATATCCTGTCTCACTGCCCGCAGTCTGTCAAATATGAAGTCGTACACCTCATTCCAAGGTCTTCCCTCAATTAAAGAAACCCTGTTTTAAAAGAAAAAAAATCTGTTTGTTGATTTTTGAAGTAATAGAATAGCTTGTTACAGAAAAGTCATATTGTTCAAATCTTGTTAGACTCATAACATGTAAAATTATACCAGTACAATAACTACATCTACCTGACCAATGATTTTTTTTTTGGATATGGTACATGTATCAATGAGAGCTGCTGTTCAGTCTATTTAAGAAATCATACGTTTAAGACTGTGAAAAAGAACATTTTTGATTTGAATGATCCCTGTGGTTGAGAGTTTTGTTAGAGACTGATTAACCCTTATGTTGAGAGATGTTAGAGACTTATCCCTGAGGTTGAGAGATTTGTTAGAGACTGATCCCTGCAGTTGAGCGATTAGTTAGAGACTTATCCCTTCGGTTGAGAGATTTGTTAGAGACTTATCCCTGCGGTTGAGAGATTTGTTAGAGACTTATCCCTGAGTTTGAGAGATTTGTTAGAGACTTATCCCTGTGGTTGAGAGATTTGTTAGAGACTTATCCCTGAGGTTGAGAGATTTGTTAGAGACTTATCCCTGTGGTTGAGAGATTAGTTAGAGACTTATCCCTGAGGTTGAGAGATTTGTTAGAGACTGATCCCTGCGGTTGAGAGATTAGTTAGAGACTTATCCCTGCGGTTGAGAGATTTGTTAGAGACTTATCCCTGCGGTTGAGAGATTTGTTAGAGACTTATCCCTGTGGTTGAGAGATTTGTTAGAGACTTATCCCTGAGGTTGAGAGTTTTGTTAGATACTGATTAATCCCCGAGATTGAGAGATTTGATGGTAAACGATCCCTGAGGTGGAGAGATTTTGTTGGAAAATATGTATGGAGCACTGTAGGGTGAAGTTTTTACTTGAAGACAAAGTGAGTTACTCTCTGTAATTCTGATAAGGAAACCATTTCTATTCTACTACGGTGATGTTTGTAACTTGTACAGGGTAGAGTTCTTTTGTAAATGACGTACTGTCATTTCCTATAAAATTTGATATAAAATCAAGGAGTTGGGCTTGCACTCTCTAAATAGTATGTCATCACTTCTGTCTCAAATTCCTGTCCATCTCTTTCACACTAAATGCATGCATACACATTTTCAAGAAAACCCCATCCCTTGGGGCATAAATTGCACATCTGAAGCACAAACGTTTCACAATCACACCACATTTAAAGTAGAAAACTGATAAAGTTGTGCAAGATCCTGATGTAAACTCGAGTTGATAATGTACTATTTAGACTACAACCTGAAGTCTCAACCTCATAGCCAAAATCAACCAAATAGTGGTAACACCTCCCGGTCCAAATTTCCTCTGATGCAGTAGAAAGTGACAACACCGTTTACTGTTAAGGCTGGTACAATTTTCAAAATGTCTGGCATGCATGAATCAGATTTTAACAGCTATGGTAGAAGATATGACCAATAATCATGTTCATGGCAGATAAACACATACAGTAGTAAAAAGTCATCTATTTTTCAACCAGTAAATAAACCTTCATTTTCTTATTTCAGCATCTTCAGTAGCAAATATCTAAATTGTGTATGAAATCGAAAATACTGTGTCACATCAAAATCTTGTAATACATTGTACATTTCATCTTTCCTATCTAAAATGGACAAAACCTGATTAGAAAAGTTACTGAGCTAATTAAAATTTCATTGAGAATTTTTCTGATCTAGGATCTTTATTTAGCTTGCTAAGGCCATTTTGATTTAATTTGGCATTCTCCACAGCCATCTTTCTCTTCAGAAGGTGATTCTAAGAGAGGTCGTCCTTTTTCCAATACTTAGTCTGATACAGATACTACCACTTACCTCCCTAACAGGTACTCTACAGTAGTCAGTAACACTGGGCCGGGTCTAAGGTCTCGGGTGGGAATCTCATGCCTCCCTGCTGCTGACCTGCTGTACGCCTTGACCATCATGTTTGGATCGCCTACCATCCTTAAAATACACAGCATCTAGCACTTCCACATTTCAAATATTTGATACTTAAAATTTTGAAGTCAGTATAAAATTTATATTTTTTAGAAGTCAAAAGGTTATTACATGCATGATATATTTCCTGATCTATTTTTGTAATTATTTTTATGATATTATCAGTCCTTGTTCTTGAGACTAATACTATACACATGTACGTACAGTGTAAATGGTTGAGAAAATGTGAACGTTCAACTAAAATCCTCTATAATACTTTTTTGATAAAAACCTTGAACTGCCCAATTCATGGTATGTCTACAGCAAATGTACATAAAATATAGAACATTTTTGTATGTGGCCAACCTGAGTACTTGTTTTTTTTATCTTAAAAGCACAGTGTCATACTGGCTGGATTGCACAACATGCATCCGGCTTATAGTACATGTACAGACCCTGAAGTGTAATACAACACCAGTGCATCCGGCTTATAGTACATGTACAGACCCTGAAGTGTACTACAACACCAGTGCATCCGGCTTATAGTACATGTACAGACCCTGAAGTGTACTACAACACCAGTACATCCGGCTTATTGTACATGTACAGACCCTGAAGTGTACTACAACACCAGTACATCCGGCTTATAGTACATGTACAGACCCTGAAGTGTACTACAACACCAGTGCATCCGGCTTATAGTACATGTACAGACCCTGAAGTGTACTACAACACCAGTGCATCCGGCTTATAGTACATGTACAGACCCTGAAGTGTACTACAACACCAGTGCATCCGGCTTATAGTACATGTACAGACCCTGAAGTGTACTACAACACCAGTGCATCCGGCTTATAGTACATGTACAGACCCTGAAGTGTACTACAACACCAGTGCATCCGGCTTATAGTACATGTACAGACCCTGAAGTGTACTACAACACCAGTGCATCCGGCTTATAGTACATGTACAGACCCTGAAGTGTACTACAACACCAGTGCATCCGGCTTATAGTACATGTACAGACCCTGAAGTGTACTACAACACCAGTGCATCCGGCTTATAGTACATGTACAGACCCTGAAGTGTACTACAACACCAGTGCATCCGGCTTATAGTACATGTACAGACCCTGAAGTGTACTACAACACCAGTGGAATGGTAAACAAACACTGAACAGTTTGGGAACGAACAGTTTGTTTGGGGAACGAATGCTAAATAGTTTGAACAGAATGGTTCTCAGTGAGAACAGAACAATTCTTATGGGGATTGGAATGCTTTGAGATTGGGAACAAATAGTTCTCATCAAGAATGGAACACTTTGGTCCAAGATGGGGACAAACAGTTTGGCCTCGATTTTAAATTTTATATTTTGCACACTTTTAGTATTTTTATTCATACATAGACATTGTGGGAAAGAGAGAAAGTACTTGCCAAAATAAAGTTTACTTTAATTAAAATTATGAATCTTTTAAAATGGAAGGAAGGGGAATGAAAGAAAATTAATATATACAGTTATAATACGTGCCTTAAATTCCACATTGGGATATTTACATGCACATAATGTAATCAATGGAAAAGAACTTCACACTTTAAAAATAAAAAATAAAAAACTGAATTGTGTTATTTGAAGTCCGATTTCAATATTATAGCATTGCCACCCTTAACTAAAAAATATTATGATTTTCTTTTTGATTACTTAATGCACAGGTAATTTTAAATAGGAATTCGGATTGTACTTGTATTTTTTTGTAAACTTTAATCAGGGGGCACATAGCTGTACAAATGTACATTACAGTGTATACAGTACATTAAACCATTTGAAATTTTTATCACATAAGGTCATATTCAGAATAAATGTATCCAAAATGAAAAGATCAATACATATACAAGTAATTTAATAATAATTAAGAATTTTTATTTGAAATTCGTTAATAATTATTTTCAATAAAAATTGGTCACCTGATATGGTGACCTATAGTGTGGATTATGTGTGTACTCTCCTGGATTAAATAAAGCTGGGCACCCTATCTTATTAGAGTGCAGTGAATTATGTCTTTATATAAAAACTTTCAAGCCATCTTCAAAAGAAGGATCTCCTTTTAAATCATTGATTTTATTTACATATCATCTTTGTCCTTTTAAATTACTGATTCTATTTGTCCCATGGGGATCCAGGTTAGAATAAGTCCTCAATACCCCCTTGCTTGTCGTATGAGGCGACTAAACTGGGGTGGTCCTTTGGATGAGACCACCAAAAACTGAGGCCCCATGTCACAGCAGGTGTGGCACGATAAAGATCCTTGCCTGCTCAAAGGCCCTGAGCACCGAGCATAGACCTAAATTTTGCAGCCCATCACCGACAATGGTGATACTGCCATATGAGTGAAAAATTCTCAAGCGGGACATAAAACAATATACAATCAATTAATCAATTTGATTCTATGTACATAAATATATTATCTTCATTAGCAAGAATTACTCCTCTCCTGTCAATGAGAAAGCAGGTCGCAACCCTTCATTGACGTTTGGTTTGTGAAGGTATCTCGTACAAAAATTGCTGTGTTTTTGCTAACTGCTGACCCTAAATTATACCCCTACCCTAGAATTTTCTAAAAATAACTTATATAGTTCAAGAGATTATGGAATAAACAATAAATAAATAATAAATAGTTATGTTATGTCATAGTTATGGAGTTATAACTTGTCTTTACCTTAGCTGTAATTAACATTACATGTACATGTACGCTGCATTAATATTGAAAATGAGACCCTCAGATTCAAAATTTGATATGTACCTGCAACTTAAATGGAGACTGTGATCAGAGAAAAAAAAATCTCAAACATGTCTATTATTTACGGTCAAAATTTGAGTGAAATCTCACACTTAAGTTCAAATTTGTACTTATGTTTTGTGAGCAATCCATGCCAGGGCACTCTCTAGTAGACGGTTGTCCATTAACAACATACTTACTTTCCAGACCTGGCCAATTTCTCCAGAGGATGCACAAGTTCTTCTCTCATCCTCCTATAAAAGAATGAAAATGCAATTACTCTTCAATAGAATATCATCTCTAACTATTTTATACATGGACATGAATCAGGGGTTTAAAAATGTGTAAAGCAAGCATAAGCATAAAATTCAGACCATACTGTGTTGTCTTACATTGAAAATCCATGTAAATTGAACACCTTGGAGCTAAACAATATAGAGAAATCTTAAATATGTATAAAGTGCAAGGTTTTATCCATCTTTTAAATATGTTACTCTCCATTTCATATGCAAGTGGAATTTTTAAGGTTGTAGGCATGAATTCCCAGGAAGTGGGGAATTGTGGGAAGGGTTCCCTATTCTGTAATAACAACATCTTGGAACATGTGTTTAAATGACTGAACATTGATCATTATTTATATTGTTAAACTTTGATAATAATACAAAAATAATATTGCCATAATGGCCGACTTCTTTTGAAACATGAATGAAAATATGAATATATCAGCAGTGCTTGTATATTCCTTTTAAATCTAATTGCCTATCTGGGTCAATAGGTTACTATGTTGACCGCTGATCTGTATATCTGTATGTTGACCGCTGATCTGTATATCTGTATGTTGACTGTGACCGCTGATCTGTATATCTGTATGTTGACCGCTGATCTGTATATCTGTATGTTGACTGCTGATCTGTATATCTGTATGTTGACTGTGACCGCTGATCTGTATATCTGTATGTTGACATTGACCGCTGATCTGTATATCTGTATGTTGACTGCTGATCTGTATATCTGTATGTTGACTGTGACCGCTGATCTGTATATCTGTATGTTGACCGCTGATCTGTATATCTGTATGTTGACCGCTGATCTGTATATCTGTATGTTGACCGCTGATCTGTATATCTGTATGTTGACTGTGACCGCTGATCTGTATATCTGTATGTTAACTGCTGATCTGTATATCTGTATGTTGACTGTGACCGCTGATCTGTATATCTGTATGTTGACCGCTGATCTGTATATCTGTATGTTGACTGCTGATCTGTATATCTGTATGTTGACCGCTGATCTGTATATCTGTATGTTGACTGCTGATCTGTATATCTGTATGTTGACCGCTGATCTGTATATCTGTATGTTGACTGCTGATCTGTATATCTGTATGTTGACCGCTGATCTGTATATCTGTATGTTGACATTGACCGCTGATCTGTATATCTGTATGTTGACTGTGACCGCTGATCTGTATATCTGTATGTTGACTGCTGATCTGTATATCTGTATGTTGACCGCTGATCTGTATATCTGTATGTTGACATTGACCGCTGATCTGTATATCTGTATGTTGACCGCTGATCTGTATATCTGTATGTTGACCGCTGATCTGTATATCTGTATGTTGACTGCTGATCTGTATATCTGTATGTTGACTGCTGATCTGTATATCTGTATGTTGACATTGACCGCTGATCTGTATATCTGTATGTTGACCGCTGATCTGTATATCTGTATGTTGACCGCTGATCTGTATATCTGTATGTTGACTGCTGATCTGTATATCTGTATGTTGACCGCTGATCTGTATATCTGTATGTTGACTGCTGATCTGTATATCTGTATGTTGACTGCTGATCTGTATATCTGTATGTTGACTGTGACCGCTGATCTGTATATCTGTATGTTGACTGTGACCGCTGATCTGTATGTTGACCGCTGATCTGTATATCTGTATGTTGACTGCTGATCTGTATATCTGTATGTTGACCGCTGATCTGTATATCTGTATGTTGACATTGACTGCTGATCTGTATATCTGTATGTTGACTGCTGATCTGTATATTGTGGGTTCAAGTCTAGCAGGGATTTTGATTTTTTTCCCCAGATTATTTGCTAATAAAATTATATTTTTTTAACTAAATAAGGTAAATATTCAAAATATTATAATAAAGTAATGTTTCTATATATTACAGTTAATGGACTGAGTATGTCACAATTTGAGTTTATTTCATTATGCTTGGTATGGTATTCCATAGTAGTTTCTCACCATATGGTCATTATGGGTAGCTGCTCACAACTGTCAGAATGGTTTGTGAGTGCCTATGTGTTAGCTCTAACCAGGCCATGGAAGTGTGAAGGTGTGTCCTTCCTAGGTGTGAAAATGAAAGTTTTACCTGTGTGGTTAACTGGGCCTGCGTTGTATGTAATACCGGGTGTTCAAATGGTGTTCCTGTCTGGAAAATGAAAACCTAGCAATTTTGAGCATTTTGACAGCGGTGAGTGAGACCTGTTTTTTTTTTTTTGGCTTAAGTTAAGGAAATTTTGTCAATTTTTTCATTATTTTATTTGTTCAGCCAGTTTTATTTGTATTATACAATATACCCAACATATTCAATTTTTCCCCATGTATATAGTGAATACCTGAAAACCCTGACTGTTACTGTGTATTTATAGGTGATCAGCAGTGTGTGTGTGTATTGTATGACTTGAGCAGGTGCTCGCAACTTACACCTGGTGTTCTGTGGTATTTGGTGGACAGCATTGGAGAACGCCCTATATGTGTAATACGTTGATGGCTATAGAGACGTTGAGTGAGTTATGAACAAAGTGTCGCAACATGTATGAAGACAACCAACGACTGTGTTTGTGTAAAGTATGGTAACTCTTTGGGTTAATGCATTTTGTTTTGCCATCCTGAGTGAGATACAAGTCTGCTTGTTTACTTACATCAGACTATATAACTAAACATTTAGCTTTGGTAGGGTACACATGTATTCTCTGTACATTTATATTTTTCTTTTATTATTTGTATGAGTGTTGTATATGTGTATGCATATGTGTGTAGATATTACTCCCGAAATTGATGAGCATGACAATAAAGTTATTTTCACATACACTCTTTGTCTTTCTTTAAAGTTCAGTTGGCAGCGAGGGGTTATATCCATGCCATTATCACAAATTGTGACAGGGTATATGAATAAATTGGAAGACAAATCATTCAAATATATATCACAGCTCTTGGGTCTTAATGATTAAATAGAGAGACACACTTGTCTGAAGGGTGCACATATTGGACAGGTCCAGCACAATCTCTTTTATTTAACTATAAAGCTTTATTAAGATTAGCTAGCTTATATTGAATTAGACTGAATTTCTGACATGCAGTGGTAGAGCCAAAAAATTGCATAATAAATTTTGAATGTGTTTATACTTTGAACTAACCATAACACAACTGGAATAACAATACTATTTTCGTTTGTGTTGTTAACTGTCTTCTATCGTGTGTGCGTTCAAGCATAGATAAGTATGATGACTTTACTATGCGAATTTGAATGCCAATCCATTATTATTTTGATCCTTATTGACTTTTATTTTATTGTAAAGATGGGATAACTGTTGCTTAACAATGTAATAATCCAAAACATTTGACATTTTGAAAATGGGATATACATGTAGCTTAAGAATTACTTTTTGTTTAAGATGTGATGTGTGGACGTCCAGGATGACATATGCTCACTCAGTCAAATTAGACTTTAAATTAGTTTCATAAGAGGTTTGTAATAGATAATCTAGCTATTTAAAATAGCTTTATAAAACTATATTGCTAAATAGAGAGATTGTTCTGGACCTGTTGAAATTCATCAAAATTTTCACATCAAACATCAACATTGAATACTGAATGTTTTGATGAATGTCGCCGACAGAAGAATATAATCATCATTAGACCTATATCCAAAGTGCTTACAATTTAATCTCATTCAAGGGACACATTTGGCGACACTCTCCGATTAATTTGGTTGACTTTTCCATCTTCATAATAAACACATGCAACGTTATACTATTTGCGTATTTCAATACATGAAATCGTATTTGTATAAAGCGCTTAGGAGATTGTGATGGAAGCGTTATAAAATCTTACTGCGATAGGTTTGCAAAAAATAAATCCGGAAAACAGCTAAGTTGATTGATTGTATATTGTTTAACGTCCCGCTCGAGAATCTTTCACTCATCTTGAAATATCACCATTGCCGGTGAAGGGCTGCAAAATTTAAGCCTATGCTCGGCGCTCAGGGCCTTTGAGCAGGGAGGGGTCTTTATCGTGCCACACCTGCTGTGGCACGGGACCTCGGTTCAGCGAAAGAAAATAAAGAATAATTTAAGAAAACGTGTTTATTTAAATAATGATGTAGAAAAAGAACTTTAGAAAGTAGATAAACTTCACCGATCTAATCTCCTACACTGTAGAAAAATGACTAAACAGAGTAATCGAGTTCATTTCGTGGTGGATTATTCTAAAGGACTTCCTAATATTCATAACATTTTAAAAACCGCCAAACATTTCTTGAAAATTCTGACCGTCTCAAAATTGCTTTTAGGGATATGCCCATAGTGGCTTTTAGAAAAGAAAAGGATTTGAAAGACATTCTTGTGCATAAGAAACAACAATAATCTATCTTTTCTTTTCTTTCTTTTTTTTTTTTTTTCTTTTTTTTTTTTTTGAAAAGAAAAATTTGTGGGAGGCCGCCGTGTGTAATATATGTAATTAAAACTAATCAATTTGGGGGCTGTAACGGTAACAAATATCAGATCAAAAATCAAAATCATATCAATTATAAATCCAGGAATGTAGTTTATGGAGTGTTTTGCAAATAATGCAACAAAATTGTGTATGCGAGAGAAACTGGGGTAACTTTTTATCAAAGGCACGTCTTGAATTTGATATTCTTTAAACGAAAAACTGATGACCCTGTAGCTATTCATTTCTTCACAGATTCTCATAGTATTGACGATTATTCGATGATAGGAATTGAAAAACTTTACATCTATCGTCGTTTTAGAGAAAATTTATGGAAGAAAAATTGAACACTTATGTGTCATTAGGAATAAACACAAGGGGACATCTTTGTCTTCAATAATGAATGTCTGTATGCAAAGGACTTTTTATATAAACAGATTTTAGCAATCTATATGTATATATTGATGTATTTTCGTTTAATTACATACTGTAATTAATATCTCGTGTTTGTATATCACTTAGGCCAGAAGTTGTCTGCTTTGTGAACAAACATTTCTAAAATCTTGTTCATTATCTACCATATATTTATTGTGCGCATATTCATAATCAAGGATGTGTCCACGAGGTCGGGTGAGTATTGTTATTTTTATTATTTTGACGTTTTCAAATATTTCTCGTGCAATGTCAACTATGACGTTACTTTACATTCAAAGTAATATTCATTGTGACGTCATTGTACATTTGTGTTATGTTTGTATGAAATAATCACGACTGGTGAAACCGTTAACAAGGTCGAAAAATTTCAATAAAGCGTTTAGAGATTATATATATATATATATATATATATATATATATATATATATATATACATACTGTACAGATATATATATATATATATATATATATATATATATATATATATATATATATATATATATATAATTTCAGTTAGATTGACAAACATGAATTTGAAAATATACTTTCATTTTATTTATTCATATTTTTTTTTAATTTATCGTTATCTTTTTATTTTCAACATTTAAATCATTATGCAGTAGATCGTTACATTATTTTTTCGTTTATTAGCCTTGGCCAATAAAACTACATCCGGTGTCGAAGTTTCATGCGCGGGCTGATTCCGATTTCCATAGTTACGTCATAGTCAGGTATATGGTTACTAATTTCTTACTTCAAGTAGACTGTTTTAAGTGAAAGCCAAAGTGTGTTCCAATTATTTGGTAACGTGCTACTAAAAGTAAAAGATGTCGAGTGCTTTTCGACCATACCCGCCACGTGTGATTGAAGTAGAACGCAATATATACAGTTTTTTCTCGAAAGAGGATGCTGATCCCCAAGCTTGCTGGGAAGCGAGAAGGAAAAGTCAGGTAAACATTAAAGATTGAACCAATCCAGTCATATTCCCTGCAAAAAGTTTCTTTGTTTACAAATATGGATGAAGAATACTTTTTAAAGGTCCAAAGATAGCAAAGGTTAGGTCGTTCCATACACGTGTAACCAGTTGACATTTCATGCAGACATGTAGAAACGGGGAAAGGGGATGTCACTCTTTTTGGCACCATTCGTTTTCCGTTATTTTCACCTTCAAGGTGAGATATACATATTACTTTCCATGTGAAAATAACCGTCTCCCTCTCCATTTTGTGATGATGGTAAAATTGAACGGTAAATATGTAACCCCCCCCCCTTTTTTTTTCTTTTTTTTTGTTTGTGTTTTTTGTTTTTGTTTTTTTTTTTTTTTTTTGTTTTAGGATTTTGGAGTTTCGGGTAAAACAACATTTTTCACGTTTATTTATCTATTTCTTTGGTGATATTATTGATTTTTCATATTTTCAATCCTTGGAATGTCAAGAATTCTAGCCGATATTATGAAGTCATATTCGATGATGACTGCCCCACCCCACACAATTTTGCTACTAAATGTACATGCCTACGTTTCATGATAGTTCAGTAACCTACTTTATTACTTTATTCTGTATTACCAAATGTAAATTATGAGAATTGGGTTCCTTTCTTCAGCATATTTGGATTTCGTTTTAAAGTAAACTAAAATTCACAATCATTATACATGTATTTATCAGGCAGCCAAAATAATGACTCCAGCCCAGGGCCCAATGATGCCCAAAATTCCTGAGCAAAGAACATCTCTAGACAGTCAGTCCCAGAAATCTCTAGACAGTCAGTCCCAGAAATCTCTAGACAGTCGGTCCCAGGAATCTTTATACAGTCAGTCCCAGAAATCTCTAGACAGTCAGTCCCAGAATTCCATTGCATCCAACAGCATGTCATGGGCAGAGGATAACAATTACTGGGGCAAGTATACAGTATGACGTACATGTACATAGTGTACATATTTAAGTCTGTTGTGTATAAGTATACAGTATGTTATACATACACGTGTACATATTTAAGTCTGTTGTGTATATGTATACAGTATGATATACATACACGTGTACATATTTAAGTCTGTTGTGTATAAGTGTACAGTATGTTATACATACACGTGTACATATTTAAGTCTGTTGTGTATATGTATACAGTATGATATACATACACGTGTACATATTTAAGTCTGTTGTGTATATGTATACAGTATGATATACATACACGTGTACATATTTAAGTCTGTTGTGTATATGTATACAGTGTGTTATACATACACGTGTACATATTTAAGTCTGTTGTGTATAAGTGTACAGTATGATATACATACACGTGTACATATTTAAGTCTGTTGTGTATAAGTATACAGTATGATATACATACACGTGTACATATTTAAGTCTGTTGTGTATAAGTATACAGTATGATATACATATGCATGTATATATTTAAGTCTGTTGTGTATATGTATACAGTATGATATACATACACGTGTACATATTTAAGTCTGTTGTGTATATGTATACAGTGTGTTATACATACACGTGTACATATTTAAGTCTGTTGTGTATAAGTGTACAGTATGATATACATACACGTGTACATATTTAAGTCTGTTGTGTATAAGTATACAGTATGATATACATATGCGTGTATATATTTAAGTCTGTTGTGTATAAGTATACAGTATGACATATATACACGTGTACATATTTAAGTCTGTTGTGTATATGTATACAGTATGTTATACATACACGTGTACATATTTAAGTCTGTTGTGTATATGTATACAGTATGTTATACATACACGTGTACATATTTAAGTCTGTTGTGTATATGTATACAGTATGTTATACAAACACGTGTATATATTTAAGTCTGTTGTGTACGTATATGCTTGTGTGTTTGTCACTCTTCTTTTAAATAAGATTCCGAGATGTATGCTCATGAATCAATTACGTCATCTCACCAATGAGTATTTATAAAGCTCATTGATTGATTGATTGTTTTCCGCAACACTCAACAGTTTTTCAGTTATCTGGTGGCGTCCAGTTTTTATTAGTGGAGGAGAGGACCCAGATACAATGTACCCGGGAAGAGACCACCGACCTTCCGAAAGGAAATTGGCAAACTTTCTCACAGATATCGGCGCAAGTGAGATTCGAACCCGCGCCGACTAGAGGTGAGAGGCCTTGTGGTTTTGAGCGCGATGCTCTAACCACTCGGCCACGGAGGCCCCAATAAAGCTCATTGAAGTTCACTGAAGCTAAGGCCTAGGGTGAAATTTTCTGCTCAAAGTAGTTTGTCTTCTTGAAAATACTCAAAGATCATTATGATCACAAGAAAGTATCTTTACATATATTATATTTGTTTGGAACGATGACATCAATGAGTTTCAATGCTTGTTGCAGTGGCGGATTTAGTGGGGAGATGGGCACACCCCCCCCCCTTCTTTTAGAAATACACAAATTTATTTTTTATTTCAGCAAACAATCTTATGATTTACTATTGTGCTTTTTGTGTAATATAATTATCTGGGGCAAGCCGCAAACCCCGTAAGGCTACGGGCGTCAAACATATAAACTCAAAATCAACCATTTTGCTTCCTTAATATAAACTATTAAAATCAATCTCTTTAACAGAATACATGCCCCAACCAGAATGACACAATTTACTCAAACGCTTATAGATCCAAATTTTACATGTAATTTAATAGTAGTGGAGGCCGGTAATCTAAATATAGATTCAAGTCTCGGTGACTACAGTACTACTTATTATCGCTTCCTTTGAACTATAGTGTCAATCATGCATACAAACTCCAAGTATGGCAACACAAAGATGCTGATGTTGAAAAGCTCAATTCCCTTATTGAATCGTATAAGTGGACTGAAATTTTAAACAATGCAGATTCAATTGACAAAGGTATTCCACAATTTACTACTCTGTATCTCAGTTTGATTAAAGAATGTGTACCAGAGAAGACAAGTACTATTCGATCCAAAGACAAACCATGGTTTGATTCCATGTTAAGAAAACATATTAGAATAAGAAATAGACTACGTAATAAAGCATTGCGCTCCAATAATAATTCAAACTGGGCTAGAAGCAAAAAACACAGTTAATGATATGAAAAAATATGCATTATCAAATTATTACGATAATATAGATGTACAAATTAATGATGCTAATAAGAATAATAGTAAGTTATATTGGAAATTATTAAAGGAGACCTTTCACGTTAAACCACCCAATGAAATCCCACCTATTCAATATATATCTCAAGACAATGATAACAAGTTTATTTTTAGCGACGTTGAAAAAGTTGATGCACTGAAAGAGTATTTCGCCTCAATATCAAATGTTGATGATACAGGTGTCAAACTACCTGATAAGTATTCGTTGTGTGATGATACTCTTGATGATAGTATCATCAAAGAACAAGATGTTGTAGACGTTATCTCTATCATTTCAGTCAACAAAGCAGTTGGTCCTGATACAATTAGCCATAAAATGTTGAAACTTACAGCAAAGACCGTATCCAAACCACTATGTATATTATTCAATCGATCTCTGTCTGAAAAAAAAAATTCCAAAATACTGGAAAATAGCTTATGTTTTAAAAAAGGCGATCCGTCTATTCTGTCCAATTATAGACCAGTTTCACTTTTGAGTTGTGTCAGCAAAATTATGGAAAGAGTTATTTTTAAGTACGTTTACAATTTTTTTTTCACAAAAATAATTTATTTTACAACTACCAAGCAGGGTTTTTACCTGGTCTCTCTACTGTATACCAACTGATAGAAACTTATCATACTATTGTTAAAAGTATTGATGAGGGAAAAGTGTATTGTATGGTTTTCTGTGACCTCTCTAAAGCCTATGACAGAGTTTGGCACAAAGGCCTTCTTTTCAACTTACAAACATTGGTATACATGGTAATGTAAAAACAGGGAACAAAAAGTAATGTATAGAAATACTTTTTCTTCAACCAAATTTATACACGCTTCTGTTCCCCAGACCTCAGTTCTGGGACCTTTGCTTTTTTTATTTATGTTTTTGTTTGTTTGTTAGCGTCCAGTTTTTATTGGTGGAGGAGAGAACCCAGATACAATGTATCCGAGAAGAGACCACCGACCTTCTGAAAGTAAACTGGCAAACTTTCTCACATATATCGGCACGAGCGAGATTCGAACCCGCGCCGACTAGAGGTGAGAGACCTTGTGATTTTGAGCGCGATGCTCTAACTATTCGGTCACGGAGGCCCCTTTAATTTATGTTAATGATGTCTCTGAAAATATGTTGTCATTATGTAGACTATATGCAGATGATAATTCTCTTCAATTCTCGCTCGCGCCGATATATATATGAGGAAGTTTGCCAGTTTACTTTCGGAAGGACGGTAGTCTCTTCCTGGGTACATTGTATCTGGGTTCTCTCCTCCACCAATAAAAAACTTGGACACCACCAGATAACTGAAAAATTGTTGAGTGTGGCGGAAAACAACAAACAAACAAACAAATCAATGCTCGTCGAATAGTGTTCATGTGATTGAACAAAATGTTAATCATCTTAAAGTCTTAGACAAATGGTCCAAACAATGGTTACTTCAATTTAACCTTAACAAAACAAAAGCCATGTTTTTTTTTTAGCATGAAGACGTTTGTTGATCCCCCAAATGTTTCAGCAATGTCAGATAGAATGTGTTTCTATACACAAACATCTAGGAATAACACTTTCCGAAGATTGTAGTTGGTCCTTTTATATGAATAGCATAGTAAATAATGCGTATAAGAAACTTGGGTTGCTAAAGAAGTTGAAATATACTGTATGTAGAAATATCTTATCCAAAATGTACACAACGTTTGTTAAACCAATATTAGAATACGCTTCTGCAGTATGGGATGGGTGTACCGGGTGTACAATGTTTAGAAAAGGTTCAGATAATGGCAGCCAGACTAGTAACTGGTCTTCCAGTTTTAGCTTCACTAGATTCTTCACTAGGGACGCCTTTGCAGTAGAAGACAAACTGTCAAATCAACCAATATGTTTAAAATTCACAATAACCTAGCTCCACAGTATTTGAAAGACGTTTGTCCTGATACCCGTGGAAACACATCATCAAATAATACCCGAAATTCTAATGATTGCACTCTTCCAAGATGTAGACTCGAAGTATTCAAAAAATCATTTATTCCCGACACTGTCAAAAATTGAAATTGTTTGAGCTCGGAAGATGGAGGATTAACATCAATCAATCAAAAAAAAAAAAAACATTAGGAAAATCCCCTCAAAAACTACTCCTACGGTCAACGACACCTTAATATCATTCGCACCAAATTAAGACACTCCTGTATATTAAATAGCGATCTTTATTGCAAAAATATTATTGCCTCACCAAATTGTATACGTGGCCAATTTGAAAATGCACATTTTTTTCTTTGAATGCAATAGATACACTCGAGCAAGAAACTGTATTCTCAATTACTTATTTACATTAGATGATATTAATGTTGTAGACACTCATTTATTGTCATGGGGAAATGAACGTTTTTCAAATGAATGAAATGATATCAATTTTCAAATATTTAATGCAGTTCATAAGTTCATAAAGAATTCTGAACGATTTTAATTATAATCAGGTGAACCCTTTTTTATTGAATTTAGGATTAAAGATTTATAATTAATATTTATAATACCTTGGTATGTACATTAAGTTGTCAGAGGTATCTCAGATAATTAAGGCAGTTCATGAGTTCATTAAGAAGTCAAATACTATATCTAACTCATTCTATACTTTATATGCTATATTATCTTTATCATTTTCCATTGTTTATTTTGCTGATATTTGCATGTGTCATGACAGTCTTTACTTGTACTTGAACAACACATTTACTGTATATGGGAAAGGTATGTCTTAAGTTGAAAGAACTTGTAACCAATCCAATTCAGTCCAAGTGTTCTCAAGAACAGAACTAAGAAACGTTACATGACCGCTTCCTTATAAAATGCATGCAAGTTTGTTCAACCCACCCACCCCCCACCCCCGGTGGTAAAGAGGAACTGTAATGAGGTGTTAAAGTTTCTCAGACGAATAATGAATAGGAAAACTCCTTTGAAAGCTTCTTTTTAAAAACCACAGGGTGCAAACAGGGGAAATGACCCGCAAGCATTTTCACGTTGTTTATACCATGTCACTGGTCCCGGAAGGGGCCTGTCCCATGAGGATCCGGGTTAGACTAGGTCCTCAGTGCTCCTTGCTTGTCCAAAGAGGCGACTAAATGTGTTGTGGTTCTTCGAATAAGACCGCGAAAACTGAGGCCCCGTGTCATAGAAGGTGTGGCACGATAAAGATCCCTCCCTACTCAAAGACCGTAAGCGCCGAGCATAGGCCTAAATTTTGCAGACCTTCACCGGCATTGATGAAGTCTCCATATGAGTGAAAAATTCTCGAGAGGGGCGTTTAACCATATACAACCACAACCAGGGAGGGGCCACAATAAAGTTCAAAGTTTACAAAAATGTTATTTTATTACCTTCTCTAAACAGAACATTAATATGGAAAACTGTTACACTTGCTTGCTCTTGGTTACATTCAAGATAGCTCACACTTTGAACCCCGACTAATAGGAAGGAGGCATAAGATGATTTGATGTATGTTTTATGTTGTAAAATATGGCTTAGCAGGTGTCGATGAGCTCTCGGACAATAAACATCGATTTGAATGATTTGATATGTTACTTATTACAAGCACGCAAATACCATATGTAATGTATTTTCATTACCGTTCTAACTTTCATAATTTCTACACAGATGGGTACGAAGTGTTGATAAGTAACAAAAAATTAAATGGTACATATAATGATCTTATGATCATTTGTATATATGCTCTAATGCGTGACTGTACCAAATTATTTCTGATTACAATACCGCTAACTTCTGAATACGATGATGTAAGTGTATTATATTAGTCATACTCATGTGCTTCATCCACAGATGATAGAAATCAAAATCAAACACCTCCCCCTCGTTCAAGGATAATGAGTTCACAATTGTCAGGCAGTGAAACCAGTCAGCACTCAGCTGAGTCTCGGCCGTCAGACACTAATGCTGGAAAATCTAGGAATGTACCAAATCAAGTACATCTCCACTATGCTCGGGTAGGTTCATACTTCAGAGACAGCTATCAGAATGGAAAAGTTTGTGACATTTGTTTCCTAGTTGGAAATGAAATGATTCCCTTACACAAGGTTGTGCTGGCGTGTAATAGTCCATTGTTTGCCGAAATATTTGAATCTGAGGAGTTTACTTTGGATTCCAAACCCCCAAAACAAATTGCGATCAGAGGGGTGTCAAAGAAATCTGTGAAGTTGTTTTTAGAGTACATGTATAGCGGAAAAGTCATGGTCAGAACTTCTGAAATTCCTGATCTGATGAAGCTGGCAAGGGTTTTTCATGTGGAAGGAATCAAAAACCTGTGTTTCAAGAAGGTTTCACAACTTGATAATGAGGAATTGTTGAAGTTATTGCCGATTATAACAAGAGCAGCAGACATCGAATTTTGTGACTTTCTAATGAAAATAATCGCAAAGAACTTCATGCAAGCCAAAGAATGTAAGGCTTTCTTCGATCTGGATGTTGACACTATGTGCATGGTTTTGTCCCACGACACGTTGTCTGCCGAGTCAGAGATGGATGTATTTTATGCTGGTGTGAGCTGGATGTACCATCATGATTGTGAGCAGAGAGCCCAACATTTGGAGAAGATCATGGACTGCATTCGGTTCCCATTGATGTCGAACAGAGATTTGTTCACGTGTTACAAAAAGTGTCCTATGTTGAGAAATAGTACCCACTGCATGGAGATGATAACCACAGCCAACTGGTAAACACATTTCAGAATTATTTTCTTTAATTGCAAGTTCATCTGTCACTGGTATTTGAATTATTATAGACACGCGGTTATCTCTAACATAGGGTTCAGACCTCTATATCGCTTGAGGAACATGATCCCCTGGAGTTAGAGGTTCCAGAACGGAGGAACAATGCCAATAGTAGTACGAGTATCAGCAGCTACTTGCGCGTGAGTTCTGTTTTGTTACATCATCTGTTGATTTTTCCATTTTTCTCTGTCTAATCTATTTTGTATGTGTTTGTATTTTTATTAACATCTTTGCACTTGCATTAATTTTTATGATTTCATCTGTTTTCTGTCTTTCCTTTGTTGCTGCTTTTCCAGAAAAATTCTAGCTCAAACAATGAATATATCTACCCTGATGTTGCGGTTGAGGTTAGTCACATGCCAGAGGATATGGCACGTGACTTCAACACGCATGCTTACATGCGGAGTATGAGCTCATCCACTCTATCCGGCGAATATGTTGTTCACCAGTACAGCAAATCAAAATGTAAATTCAAAAGCTCTGTAAAGACATTTAACACGTCAAGACAAGTGGAACTGAACTGTAGAATGTGTTCTACTTTCAAAATAAATTTTCTGATATATTCAATGGCTGTGATAGTCGTACCAATTAGTAAATCTTAAAGATATTGAAGTAAATTTACCTATATACGTATGAGGACAATATGATGTTGTAGTGTATTCTGTGGTGTTTTGTTTTTTTTTTCAGCCGAGGCCATTTCACCTGAGAAAAAAGAGCGTACACGAAGAAAAAAATCCAGAACGCAACAGGACTCAGTTTCAAGAATAGAGGCTGATACTCAGCTGAGAAAAAATCACCCGAAGGAAAAGCTCACAATGAACGAAGGAAGGGGTCATAGAGAGCAGACCAGGAGAGTGGAGGTGGATGGCGAGCAGATCAGGAGAGTGGAGGTTGATTGGAAGATCGCTGCTAGAGAAAGAGACAGGAAACAGCAGCAGAGGAGCATTGTGGAGAACACTCAGGGGAGACTTACCCACAGCAGCAATCGTGAGGTGGAGAAGAAACATTCCATGATCTGGGAGGGGAGCAACTGGTACAAGATTGGTGAGTACACCCGTGATCCCTGTCTGCTACCTATATATAACTCATATGTATTCAATGTACAAAGTTTATAGATATACATTATATATTCGTGTTAAGTCTAATGTGCATTATATTGTAAAAATGTAAAATCTTAAATGGTAATCATCACCAAAGACACAGAATGCAGATACTAGTAAGATTTATCACTGCAATAATACTCATAATTTATCGTTTTTGATCATTAATATAATAATAATTAGAGAGAAAAAACTAAAAAGGTACTACTAATTTTTTCTTATATTGAAAGCTCTGCTAGGAACACATGTATATTCTTTGTCTGTATGTACACTACTAGGTGGGAACATGCACAATGGCGAGGGGTGTATCTCATGCCCTACAAAGGAGGTGCTGGTGTACAGCTATGAAACCAAACAATGGAAGGCTCTTGCTCCCATGAAAGTTGCCAGAATGCAGCACGCACTCTGTGTTGAGGATGGCCTTATTTATGCCATTGGAGGAATTGGAGAAGGCAATCGGTGGGTTATCTATTCATGGGAACTTTATATGTTTTGTTCATTTTTACTGAAATTATGGTTATAAGTTTTTAAAAACTGTTACCAGTGCCAACTTAAAGTTGATACCTAAGGATGCATCATTTCGAATTCTTGACAGTCACCCCAAGGCTCCCAGTTCGGGGTCTTTTGAAGTGTGTCTTTGTATTTTCTCATAACACTAAGCATCTAAGTTTGGTTTGTTCTGGGGGGGGGGGGGATTCGGCCATAAATGTGAGGATAATTTAAATGTATTTCACTGAAACATAAGTTTTATATGAATTATTCATAATAGGTTAAGAATATCAAAGATACTTTTAATTGTAACAAGGAATCTATAATTTACCATATTCAACATCACAAATACGTAGATTTCCACCAGGTCAGAGATAAGTACTTTTACAAGTTTTGGGGTTTAGAAAGTGGGGGTGTGCTGCGTTAAATTGAGGTATTTTAGGCATTATATTCCAATGTTTCAAATTTTGGTAGAAGATATGAACCTCCAATGAATATTGCAAGACGATTTACATGGGGATTGTAGTAATAAAATTTGTTATGTCATAGTCCAAAATAGAAAATTAAGTAGTACTGAGAGAATAAATTTTTTTAAATTATCTCACCATGGAAATTTTTGAATTTTACATTGATTGAAGAACGTTGAAATTTTAGGGTCTTGAATGACTATGCTGGAAGGACAAATATTTACGTACGTTGTACTTTAAAATGTTTCAAAACTGATATAAAACCATCCTCAATGTGTGTGTGTATAAATCAATTCTCTGTCTTGTTTTAGTATGGGACTGCATAGAGTAAGAATCTATAAGATTAACAAACGAATTCAGCCACTCAAACTTTAGTACACTATAGTTTGGGAACATGTTGGGGTTTGTGGACCTCTTTCTTTTTTAATGATATGCCACAATTGCTTAAACCGCATGTATTGTGCAACAGCTTTAGTACTTGGGGCTCAAATTCTATTTTATTCTATTCTCTTCGGATGTTCTGTACGAATTTGAAGGATTTCTTTGTATTCTAGTCTTCTGAACAGTGTGGAGTGCTATAATCCACGAACCAATTGTTGGTTCTCCGTGAAAGCCCTCAGAGAACCACGTGCAGGTGCCAGCGCCACTGCTGAAAAGGGCAATATCTATCTAGCTGGTGGATTTGGATGCCTTTCTAATGGTCACCCCTGTTCCCTCTTTGACATAGTGGAACGTTATAATGTGGATTCAAACAAGTAAATGAAACATACTGTGTTTTCGTTTATATTTTGTTGGCAGCAGATTTTATGGGTTGTTTTTTTTTGGGGGGGGGGGGGTTAAAAATAACCCCACATTTTTTACGTAAATTAATACAAATATCTTCTTTATACATTTATTCGTTGATCACTTGATTTCGCTGTCATCATCATCCAAGAAAAATACTTGATAAAAGCAAAATACTAGTATCCATTTCACTAATGCGAATCAAGAACGAAGTATTAATTTATTGAAAGGTCTCTAGGCGATCATCTTTTCTCATCAAGTTCCTGTAGAATGGATTAATTGCATACCCCTAAACATTAAAAGAAGGTTATGTTCAAATCAATATGGATTTAAAAAGATTGATATTAGTAAACTGCAAATCAAAACAGTTCTTGCAATTTTACATTATTATTTGGCTTCAAAGTCAAACCTTCAAGGCCAAGGTCATTCTTGATTCGTATTAGTGAAATGGATAAATTTCTCTATTTCCAAATAAATTGTTTGCTTTTGCGGAATAGTATTATATTTGTATTTTAATCGTGACAGTGAATAAAATAATTTTTCATCTTGATTTCAGGTGGACGAAAATAGAAGATAAATACTAGGAACCAAAGTCAATGTTTTAAAAGAACTTTTTCTCTGCCCTTTGTATTCATGGATTGGGAATCGATTCATATAAAAATAATAATTGTATATATGAAGTAAATGTGAAATCATCCAAATTTGCGGGGATTAATTTTCGTGGATTACCAAATTTTTCAGTTTTGTCGGGGGTGTAATTTCGTGACTTCGGCTTCTTTGCATTGGTAATTTTTGTTCTGTGAGGAAAGGTACCCAGAAAATCCTAGAAAACTTGGACTCCATGGAATCTGATGATTTCACAGAAATCTTTTCGAAATATATTCTTGAAATAAAGTTTATGCAACCAATTTTTGTCTGTCTCTCTCCAGTCAACGGAATAGCCCCTCCTCCCTCTCTTTTCCTTCTTTTTTATTTATTTTTTTATTTTTTATTTTTTTTTATTATTATTTTTATTATTATTATTTTACGTTTGCTACACATGTTGTAAATAAGTTTCGTGAGGTTATTTTCATACATGGAGTGTGATCGTTCTGCGAAATCTGGCAAAGGCAAGGGACCACCTGTTTTCAAAACTGGAATCACGGTATGAAATTTGAAGTACGAGCATTGCATTGTTCTTCTATAATGCGACATGGAATAGTCTTATCAGTAAAGATATCAGACGAAGACTGCGTTACGTGAACAACATAATGAAAGTTTTCGATGGTAAGTTCTACATAATATAATTATTGACGTTTGATGAGGTCTACTTGTGACACTACGCACATGACCAGATCTACATACGTACTAGCAGACAGAATCAAAAGTTAACTGCTTTATTAAATGATCAAGAATTTTACAACTGTCTTTCAAATATTTTCTTTATTTCTGGAACATATAAAAGCGTGTGCAGAGAGTTATAAATGTATTCTCAATGTTTTCATCTATAGTTGAAAATAATTTGACCATAATTAGTAATTTTATTAAAGCCATAAACGGAATTGAATTTGACTGCATGCTTCAAAACGCACAATTTACCTCCACCTCACCCCCAAAGTTAAGTGATCAATATTCGATGTATATCAGAATGAGACTGTAAATTTGTTATCAGATTAATATAACATTCGAGACTCGTTGGATATCCGATCAGTACTAGGTAAATATCGCATTAAGACTCGAGGCGTCAAATCGAGATTCGGTGGATCATGTCATTTGTATTTGCGAATTATGACATCCTGTAAAACCATTGTTAAGATAATTTAGATAATTACATGTATAGAAGTCCTGCTTTCTCATTCAACATAAAAGGAAAGATCAAAGTAGGTTTCTTCTATATTTGAATATCACATCGATCAAACAAAAGCACTTGACCATTTATATGATATTGCAAGCTCTAATGCGTTAGGGTAATGCATAGAGATTTTGAGAGTTTGACGTCATCATTCCGACGGATCTTCCTATTTTACTGAAAAAATACCAGAAATAACAAAACTTAATGTGTATATCAGCATATTTTTAGTTACAACAAACTTAGATGCTTAGTGTTAAGAGAAAATACACAGACGCGAGATCTCTGTAATGATGCAGATTGCGGGAGTGATTCACTCCCGCAACGAATTTAGCTCAAATCATCAACAAATGATAATAACATTTGCAGTTCTTACGTGAACTCAAAAAAATGTAATTGTGCAGGACATAAATTAATCCAAAAATATCAAGTACAGTGCATATATTGGTTATTTTTCGTGTATGTCAATATCACACCTTGAATTTGTGTATCTTGTTTACTGACCTTGATCAATTTTATTTTTGGAACGGCCAATAAGAATTCAGGAGGGGGTCTATTTTAAACATAAATAGTACAATAAATATGAAATTTCCACCATAAACGATTTTCTTTAATGATTTGGTGATAAAATGAGGCAAGTCCACTTATCTACACTGATATTTACTTTATCAAGTCAATCTAAACTCCAAGCGCAAGTCCCGTATAAACACGCGAGAGCTGTAATGGCTGATGAAAAAATGACTAGTAAACATGCTGGTGTGTTTTATCTGGTGTTGATTTATAAAGGATGAATTTGTCATGAAAAAAAAAATTATTTTATATGAAGGAAGTCTAACTTAAAAGCGATCTTCTAAGACCGAAGTCAGTCACAATAATAAGATTAATATTACGGATATGTCATTGAACTGTAGCCCGTCAGATAAAAAAAATAATCGGAGAGGGCTACATTATTGCAGCTATTTCTTCAAATGACAAAAAAAAAAAAAGTTGAACACAGAAATCGAGCATTATCAAATTGACAATATTAAAAATATTACACATGGAAATGGTTTTGAGGGGATAACAAATTTAAAATATTTCTGACATCACTTTGATATTTTTGGACAGCAGTACTCACCGCATCTGCTTCTGGAGTGGAAAACGAGTACAGAGCAAATGTATATTTCGATATGAAATTGAGTAAGGACAGACTGAAATAAAAAGAACACACAAACATACGAATGAAACGGCAAAGATAACGGACAATTGATCAATCTAATAAATCCTAAATGGAATGCAAAGTAGAAAGTTGGGCTCTGTCAACCGGTCAACACCCGCCGTGAGCCCTATATCTTGATAGGTAAACGGAATAGTCCGCACTCAGAATCAGTATGCCAAGAACGGCTCAACAATTGGTATGAAACACGTCAGACAGCATTTGACCCAATGTCAGGGTGTGTTGGCAGACTAGCTCGTTATAACGACCATAGAATTTGTGAAATGTAGCCTTCAAACGAGACTGTTGAAAACCATGTAACATTAACTTGTTTGTCTGCAGTCTGCCTCGATTTAAAAACTGATCGTATGCAGAACAAGCCCTTGCGTATCGAATCAGTTTATAGATATAAACACCATATGCAAGTGATGATAGAACACAGTGCTCAAAGTTATAATGCCTGAAAATCCTAAAGAACATAGTTCTCCTTGTGTTTTGACCCCCGTTATAATGCCAACCCCGTATAATGCTATATGCCACTGACTTTCACAAACAATGGTCAAATTTTATAGGGGTACACTCGATAGTAATGCCAAGTACCATCAGTAATCACATCTGTACTTTGGGAACGGGTGTTGAAGTGTGAAAGGCTGGATAAGGTATTCAAGTGGTCAGGTTAATTAAGAATAATTGCTGAATAAAACGCAAAAATATCTAAATGTCTATACAGATAGTAGCCCAAATATATTACATAACTGAAATTTCATTTGACTGCTCAGTGAATTGTCAGTATGGTGAATCCGTTATATAGCCGCCCCCGCTTTATTGTCAAAATCAGTCTTAAACAAAACGATGGCAATATATCGAGGGAGCACTGTATTTCTGCATATATATGGGAATTTGACGATGAAGAAGCTGAAATCATCCCGTTTGTCATAAAGTTGAGTTTTAATTTGTCGTTAAAATGTATTATATGATTATAGTGTAATATAATATGAACAAGCTTTTCTTATACCGTTTTATTTTTGCAAACCTCAAGTTTACAAAATCGTCAAAGTCAAACTGAAGTTAATGGCACCTCCATTCTGTTCCTATAGGACGGTCATTAAGCCCTGAATTAATTCAAGCCGCGTAGAAATCAATTTTGACTAGAAATTGAAAACAAGCAAACGAATTTATTTTCTTTATTTTAGTTATTATTTATAGAAGTATCTATACATTATTATTTTTCCATTCCTGAAAGTTCGATAGTCACGATTGTAGAAGTATCTAAGTAAGTGACGTTGCATTTCATAAACTTTATTCACACATAAATTATAAAAAAAAAGTTTATGCAAGTAGCGTATACAGCTTGATGTATTAACCCTTGGTTATATTCATGATTCAGGAACCTCTCATTTCTGTCCAAATATAGGCAAGAGAGATCAAAAGATACAGCATTCGCCTTCAATATGAAAATGATCATCGATAGGTAGCTATTCAAGTTATGCCCAGTATGACTTTAATTCTGGGCCATATTATACGATTATAACCTGGTTTGGATCAGTTTACACTGTAGCTATCATAGGTGAGCGAATCAAAGGATCTAGATTGTCTTGAAAAAATTAAATATATCTTAATCATTTGAGTTAATATTGATTTGGCTTTCCATACTTGCAGCCTTTCCTCCATGCCCAGTCTTTACCCTTTACTCTTCCCAACAGTTGTAGACCTTCCTGTTGGAGACATCATGGAAATTTGTCTGCGAGAGTGATAATGCTGTAAAACCATAATTCAATTTCGTTTCATACCCGTTTTATCAGTCATGCGACCAGTAGAAGTCCGTCAGTCTAAAGTTGAAAAAACGTTACATCAGTTTCTCATGCGTCCCATTCGTTTGTTTGTTTTATGTTCTGTTGAGAATTTTTCACTCATATTGAAACGTCACCAGTTGTAAGTGAAGTACCACAAATTTAGACCTATGCATAGCGCTCAGGGCCGTAAAAGTAAGGGTTCTTTAACGTCCCATGCCTGCCGCGACACGGGACCTCCGTTTTTGAGGTCATATCCGAAAGACCCATGATTCTCACTTCTAAATGCCGAGCGTTTGGCGAAGGAGTAATCACTACCTATTTAACGTCTTAGGTTTAACGCGGCCATGGCTCATGTGGCCCACGTTCATTTAACTCAGTACCTTCCTTTATTCAGATGGTAATGTCCGTTAATTGGACGTTATATAACCGGTACAGTTCCAGTTATTGTGCGATTTATAGGCTTCATACACCGATCGCAGGAGCCTCGAACAGCGGTGAGAACGACTTTCACCAACGGATACCGACGGACAGCACTATATTTAACCATGCGACGTTCATTTTCACCATCCGGTAAGGTGTGACCGCTCCGTAAGGTTTGACGTGTTTCCGAGATCGAGAATCGAATCCGAGACGTTTCAGTTGGAAAGTGGGGACCTAACTACATGTACATAGCTTGGTGATCGTAACTTTATAGTGATAAAAAAAGTCGAAGACTATATGCATCTAATTGTATTTTAAATATATTTGCAGGCTTTACACTGTCAATTGGAATTACTTTACTGGTAATATTACTTTGGGATGGCGGTGAGTATCTAGATCTAATATAGTATTTTTACATTTTGTGAATCTAACTTTATTTGGATATCCGGAAGGTCTGGGGTACCGCCAAAACTTTGTGAGGGATGTCTCATTTTTAGATCCGCCCATAATTACAATCTGAATTTTAATCATCTAAATTAACAGGATGTCTGGCTACAGAAACTTGCTTTACTTGTAATAATGTGACGGATTACTCGGTGTGTTCTACGACCAAAACAACCTGTACACAGAATGAGGTATATCTACATCAAGTTAGGCAGGCATTTTCGGAAGATGGATTTTTTAAAATTTGTTTCATTTTCCCATATGTTTTATTCAATATGTGCCTCATTATCCATCAGTTTGTGAAAATCATGCTTATGAGTCTTGAATTTCTATAAATATAATTCGAACTGGCAACGTTTTTCAATAAAGTCGAGTGTAGACACTCAATCTTTGTTTTCATCTTTACTTTTTGTCATAATGATTGTAATTCTTAATTCAATAGCAGTGGGTAAACGTAAATGTTTTGTATTTACACCCACCTAGCAAATTCAAAAATTACAATGTTTTTTTTTTATCTGCGATAACCTTTTTCTTAGCATTATCAACTTTCTGGTTATGACATCCACGCGAACATATTTTTACAAGTCGTGGGCAACAGTATTGAAAAAAAAAATGTGCATGTCATTTAAAAGGTAATCAAGGAAGTATTCCCGATGTCGGTAATTCTATTTATCTTTTTCAAGATTTGTTACACCTCGGATAGTGTTGGCGGAAATGGAGTTACACGACACACGTCAGGCTGTATGGCTAAGCAGGTGAGTACCATTACAGGAACTGTGAGTTTCTTTGCAATAAGATACAAGGAATAACAACGTACAGTTTAAATTATTTTCCTTATTTGATTGGGGAAAAGTCTACACTTTGCGGGGTAGTATAGCTAAAATGATTAACAATGAAACTAATGACGATACACGTGATTTCCTACCGTTACTGAATTCTAAAGAATTCATGTCTTGAGAATTTATTTCATTTAAAAAGAATTAGGTTGATGTCATCATTCAACGAAAAAGCAGAATGCCGATAAAATAAACGGAAGAGTGTGAGCTGTAGCTGTTAGATCAGAACCACGTGTTAGGATCTGTATAATATTTAGTGAGAGATGGGTAATAAAGTGGAGGCGAGAGCAAAATCAACAGCTAACTGATCAACGGGGAACTGGGTGTCCGTCAAAAATAATAGGGGTATATAGTAACGACAAAATATACAAGACAAATTTACAAGGAAATGATGCCAGGAATTCGGGCTTTCCTATAAGTCACTAACACAAGCATTGGACGCCTGAAGACTGAGAGATTTACATCTGTAGTAACGAGCCTACAAAATATTTTTTTTATGTTCCAAAAACAACATGGCGATGTTGTGTGGGGGTCCCAGCCAAATGAGGTACTAGACGTCATTAGGTTAAGTCAAGGTATGGGGGTGCGATGGGAGATTATGGCTTTTGCGAACTTCATATTCCTCCAACATCCCATGAGGACCCGGTTTAGAATAGAACCTCAGTACCCCTTGCTTGTCGTAAGATGCGACTACATGGGGCAGTCCTTTCGTTAAGACCGCATAAACCGAGGTCCCGTGTCACAGCAGGTGTGGCACGATAAAGATTCCTCCCTGCTCAAAGGCCCTGAGTGCCGAGCATAAGCCTAAATTTTGCAGCCCTTCACCGGCAATGGTGACGTCTCCATATGAGTGAAAAATTCTCGAACAGGACGTTAAACAATATATAATCAATCAATCATTCTTCCAACCGGCAAATTATTCATCATGTGACCACATTCTTCCAAACGAACTCAAACTGTACAGAATCGACAAAGAAGCAATGGAAGGTTTGATGTTGGTTCAATATCCAGGACACGCAACGTTTGTTTAAGATGTAACGACACCTCGAGGTCAGTCTGCTATCGTATAAAACAGGACTTGCGTAGAAATAATTTACTAAACTTTTTTTTATAAAAAAGTAATGTCCTTGCAATTGCCCAGATGTAGACTGCATTGATAATCTGTGGTGTATTCTGGACAGCGAGGCCTACGAAATTGTGCGCGCAACATCCATGGGCCAATTAAGTCACCATCTTGTATAGCGGGAACATTTAATTTCATTAACTCATTCAATTCCAAACAACATTGAAAATGTGCTGAAAAACAGAATTGAACTGTCTGGTAAACGTTCAGAAGTATTTTTATGCTTAGTGTAAATTCATTAACATCATTTACAGGTATATGTTTTATAAATAAGAAAAAGCCACGTATCTTATAATTGTAGATTTGTACATTCCTGTCCTCCGCTGATGGTTCAAGTACATCGACGTCGTCCCCACTAACCGGGAATTTGATAGGTCGACGAGATGTCCTGTCCTACTCATGCATCAAATGTTGCTCAAACGTGGGAAGGAACCGTCCATGCAATTTGTTTCCCTGCAGATCAGGTCGTATATTTTGGCATTTAATGCAAATCTATACATGTCACGGCAACGACTGCGGTTTTACAAATGCATGTATGTTAAGATCAGATGTACTCTTTTTGAACAATGCGAATACAAATTTTAAAGCTCCCAACCAGTAGTATTGATTTTAAAGTAAATAATTCACAATATTTACATTCACTTCATTTATCCCTTAACATTCTTTTTACATATCTAACCGAAAAATTCCATAAATTTTCGACTTTTGAAATATGTTAATTCGCTGCGTATGGATACACTTGACCTAATCTACCTGTACAGGTGTGATAACAACCACAGCTTTATTATCAAAATATGATTGAAATGTAATGATAAGAAATGTCTATTAGTTTGTGAAAGTTGATGAGATGATATACCTTTGAGCCTTTTGAAGCTAGTGAACAGGACCTGCCTCAAGTTAAGAATCTAAGATTTAATCGTGATAACCTTATGATTAGATAACGATAGAAACAACGAAGATGCATTGCTGGATGTTCTATCAAGCCCTTAACTTTGCTCCTCACGAAATTAATTACTGCTGTGAAGGAAAAACTTCCACTGTATTGTGCCAAAACTTTTTGAGAAGTGATATATG
Organism: Ostrea denselamellosa; assembly: GCA_024699665.1. NCBI lineage: Eukaryota > Metazoa > Mollusca > Bivalvia > Ostreida > Ostreidae > Ostrea > Ostrea denselamellosa. Next base: position 1,139,784 of record JAMZEH010000045.1, on the reverse strand, counting down.
ATCATTTCTCATAATAAATTCAATTCAAAACTGGGTTTTTGCCATCATAGACCTCTGCTTCTTCAGTAAAAATGGAACAAAGAAATATTCATGTTATCATTCACCCGTTAAGCACCACTGATTCTATGCGCAAATATTCTGAATTTGATATAAAAAGATTCTAGAGTTTCTCATTGCCAATCTCTAAATCGTCGTTGGTGGTCAGGTTTTCCAACAGTCTATTGGCATTCTCATGGGCATAAATTGTGCTCCTTTATTAACTGAAAAAAGTAGGCCAGTTAATAAAGGATCACAAGTTTTAACAGTTGACATTTAGACATAAAGACGACGTTTTATCTATTAAAATATTGACTTTCACGCACGTTCATTCATATGTCAATTCGACTTTCAACTTACTCTGACCCATTCTGTTCAAGAAAGCATTACAATATATGTGTTTAGTTATTCCTATTATTGTGCGAGCTTTTGTAATTCTTTAATCTGAACGAATAATGAACATGTGGACGCTTTGTAAGAGATATGCGTTACACACACACACACACACACACACACACACACACACACACACACACACACACAAAGTTAAATGTGCACGAGCAGGCGAAATTTATTGAAGATGTTGAGAAGCATGTACGTACATTTAAGTGTTTGTTTGGACGTCTGTTTTGACACAAGCGTAATGGCAAATTATATCATGGAGTCTTCAATATTAAGATTTTAGTAGGGATTTTAAAGATGTCACGATATAACACCCGAATCATACGCAGAAAAATTGCACTTTACATGCAGGTTTGTGTATTATTTTGTTCTTTTTTTTTTCTTTTTTGTTGTTGTTGTTGTTATTGTTGTTGTTGTTGTCGGCTTTTTTTTTTAATTTGCCTGATGAATGTGAATATGCATGGAAGGATGGGAACAAATTCTGTTTCAAAAATCGGGAAAAAAAAATTACCATTATTCTATGAACGATGTATTGATGATATCTTTGACATCTGGACGGATACAGAGGATTAAGTAAAACAATTTCATAAGATGGGGAATGAAATACATTCAAACATTCAGCTCGACTTGCGTCTATCATCCACCAGAATTGATTTCCCTGACGTAATCATCTCAGCAACACACGGAATCCTAGCTACTGACTTACACTGCAGTAGGTTTGCAGTATAAGTCGGACAAATATATGTACAGCGCCAGAGACCGATTGAACCTCTTAAACTACCGTAAAAAGACAAAGCAAAGTAATCGTGTTCCTCTCGTGAAAAACTATTCTAAAGGGCTTCCTAATGTCCATAGGATTTTAAAAAACCGTCAAAAAATTCTGGAAAACTCTGACCGCCTCAAAATTGGCCTTTAGAAGAGAAAAAAATTTGAAAGATATTCTAGTACTGAAGAAACATAATAATTTAGTAACAATAACAAAGTAATATGACGTCACAAAACGTATTACAAATGAACCGTAACGTCATAGTTGATGTTGCGGGTAAAACATATGGAAAAAGGCAAGAGCCCTCAAAAAGGATATGTGTACAATTTCAAAAATATACGTTAAATAAAGTACCAAGACTGTACACAAAGACTGTACACAAAGAAGTTAATTTTAGCCGAAGTGAAACACAATCAGATACATTCAATTATTTATCAGTGATGTTATATACTTATAAAGGCTAAAGCCGTAAATATATATGTAAAGGTAATAATACCAGTGTAAGAGTATATATATATATATATAGTTTTTGTACATGCATATATTATTTAAAAAAATTATGCATAACAAAGGTGATTCTTAAAGACAAATGTTCCCTTTTGTTTATTCCGAGTGGTCAATTTTTTCTTCCATAAATTTTCTCTAAAGCGGCGGTAAATATCATCTTTGTAAAGTTTTTCAATACCTATGATAGAATAATCGTTTATACTGTGGGAATCCGTGTAGAAGTGAATAGCTACAAGGTCATCAGTTTCGCGTCTAATAAATGACAAATTCAAAACATGCCTTTGATATAAAGTTGCTCCAGTTTCTCCTACATATACAATTTTGTTACATTTTTTGCAAAACACTCCATAAACTACATTGCTGGATTTACAATTGATATAATTTTTGATATGATATTTGTTACCGTTACAGTCCTCGAATTGATTTGTTGTAATGAGATATGGACATAAAATACACTTTTTAGCCCCACATGGTTCGCACAAATTTTCCTTTTTGAAAAATAAAATATTGTGTTTCTTATGTACTAGGATGTCTTTTAAATTTTTGTCTCTTCTAAAGGCCACGATTGACATATCCTTAAAAGCACATTTGAGGTGATCAGAGTTTTCCAGAATTTTTTGACGGTTTCTTAAAATCCTATGGACATTAGGAAGTCTTTTAGAATAGTTTATCACGAGAGGAACACGATTACTCTGCTTTGTCTTTTTACGGTAGTTTAAGGCGTTCGATCGGTCGACTTTATCTACTTTTTCAAGTTCTTTTTCTACATCATTATCAGAATAACCGCGTTTTCGAAAATTGATCTTTATTTTCTGTCGTTAAATATTTCAGAAGTGTTTAGAGTGTTTGTTTTTAAATTTTGCTCTCACAAAATAGACTTGTTTATATATATATATATATATATATATATATATATATATATATATATATATAATCCAGAAATAAGTATAGAAATTCTACACAAGTGGTAGCATAACAAAAATATCACAAAGGCGATTGAGTATATTCTCGACTAGTTTCTTCAGGAGTATACTGAATATTGCTTAGTTACACAGGTACACAGGGATTACAAAGGTATAACATAAAGCGCCAATATATTGTTACGCTTAAGTAGAGCATTATGACGTCATAATATAACGTCCATAAATAATAGGGGAAAATTGAAGTATTACAAGAAAGTAGGCCGGGGGGTGGGGGAGGGTAAATATTAATGCTTTGTAAAACTAGATTAAGTAACATTTAAGAAAGTTTTATATTTTTGAATAAATGGTTTTTCTTTGGTTTCACTTACTTTTTCTGTTTTGTCTTTGTAGAATTTTTAGAGTGGAAACACGGTGGTAAAACTCCGATTGATGTTTTTGGCACAATTTCTAATTTATGTATATAATGATGCTAGGAAGTTAATTAAGAAAACCATTTTCTGATTGTCTGATATAATTCTAGAGGGAACCAAAGATGATTGAAATCAGATATACATGTCTGGATAAAATCTGATGCCATGATAGAGTGCAAGTATATTGATCGAAGTACATATATGTCATTATTTTTCAGTAATGATTTTTTTTTCTGGTTTTAGCGTCATCACATGAGCCAACAACCACTGCTGCTACAACTCATACTGCAAGTATGTCAACCTATTTGTCAATGTTTTTAATAACAGAAGATTCAATAATACATACTACTGATGTAAACATACGGTGGTGTTTTATTAACCAAAGGACAGTATTCGTCATGTCGAAGTGAAAATGTACGTTTACACTACATTGTGCATGTTTCGCAAGATATTCAGACCCATTCTTTCCATGAAAGCATTCTATATTTCCCCGTGGGGATCCGAGTTGTTAGAATAGATCCTCAGTACCCCTTGCTTGTCGTAAGAGGCCACTAAATGGGGCAGTCCTTCTTATGAGATCGCAAAAACCGAGGCCCCGTGTCACAACAGGTGTGGCACGTTAAATATCCATCACTGCTCAAAGGCCATAAATGCCGAGCATAGGCCTAAATTTTGCAGCCCTTCACTGGCAATGGTGACCTCCGCGTCTCCATATAAGTGAAAAATCCTCGAGCGGGACGTTAAACAATATATAGTCAATCAATCTATATGTTCATGGTTCTTTTTTCGTTGTAAAAATAATGCTTTCCCTGAAAAATAATAAATTCATCAAAATCATGTTTGTAATAGATTAAGTATGTACAAAATGATTTTAATTTACATCTTGTGGGACTCTGATAATTCAAAATACATATATGACTTTTTGAAACTGGTCAGTATTTTGTTTCCGAGTACAGCATCATTCATATAGCCCAAAACTACTGCCCCGTCATCTTGTATTATAGGTGTCTCCGCAAAATTTGTCAGTGTCAATATTTTTACAGGAATAATTTTCCAGAGAAATTATCAAAGATTCAATGCAAACACAATACAATAAAAATATGATGTTTAAGAACTGAAAGGGTAATCTATTTTACTGGAGTAAAATCGGACAGAGAAAGAGAAGTGTGTATCATCTTAAAGACTACGAAGTTCAAGTAAATTTGTACAGGTCTGTTAAGGTGAGAGAGTGCTTTATTGCTTCCTTATTGTTTCATAAATGAAATATCTCCATTATCTGTGAAGAGTCAAATGATAATGTATATATATATATATATATATATATATATATAGAGAGAGAGAGAGAGAGAGAGAGAGAGAGAGCATTTCAGAGATATGACAGTAAATTCAGACATGTATCTATTATAATACGCCGGTTTTCGAGGTATGTCCGAGTTGTTTCCCTTTGAAGAACTCTTTGTACATAGTAAGGTGCGAAACAATTTGTTTACTTGCGGGAGAGGGACAAATATTCATCACTTCATGTGAATGTGCTCAGTAAGTTTCTCATACGCAGTTTCATCACCCGAGTTTGACTGATACACAAACTAAGTAATTGATATCAGGGAGTAATTAGATATATGAAATTCTTATTATATCAAGTCATTTCGTTACTCGTGCGTATCATATCCAGGATATTACTTGCAAATATGACATTGTTTTGATATTTCCACTTTAGTAAAATATTTATTTCAACAGTATTTTGTAATTTCTACACTTTGCATATTTAAATTGAAGTCGCTTTAATACATTTTATCATCTTCCTCACTGGCTGTAAGTCCTCTATGTCCAACTTAGGCATTCAGAGTTCCACTAAACGCACCCACTACACAAAAGAGCTCTCAACTCGAAACCGGCGTATTGTTTATGAACTTGGTATCAATATCAGTTTGAATTAGGAATAGTGTTTAGTTACTTTGAAGGTCATTCACACAAAGACATCATTTTATGCATTTCAGAATTTATAGCGAATTAGGGGATGAGGAATATTTTGTTTCAAATCTTTATCATATGTCCATTATTGTTATTATTATTATTATTTTGGATTTTTGTTGTTGTTGTTGTTGTTATATATCCATTTTTATTATTATTATTATTATCATTATTATTATTTTGGTTTATTGTTGTTGTTTTTTTAAATACCTTTCATTATAGATATCAAACATTAAAAACAACCCATTTACAGTTGACAACCAACATTTGGACCTCTGATCACCTGGCGGTATTTTAGCCTTAACTTTGTTATGTAAACAAGACGTGAGCCTTGTTATGTTTAGAAACAAACTATAGCGAACTGTTAATTTTAAAGTTGTAATTTAAGAGTTCTAATTTTGCACAGCAATAAATTAACTTTTAAATGGCAAATTTCCCTAAATAATACTTGAAATGTGATATTTACCATAAACGTAGATCGATAACCATACATTTTCAAAACTTTGTGAACAATGACATGCCTCAATCTTTTTTTCTTTTTTTTTTACAACAAATAATAAACTCTTCATACGGACTCCTGTCATGCTGCATAACCTTAAAATTTTGGTGAAACCTTTTAAACACATTAAACAGTATAATTTGATCATTAAAGGTGAAATACGAAATTTAAGAGGAAATCGTTAATCAGTCCCACTAATGATACATGATGTATGATAAGAACTTTTTTTTGTTTGACTTTGCTAAAAAATTAAAATTTCCATTGTTGTTATATCTTTTATAAATGTATGAAAAAAATGGTCTTTAAAAGACCTTGACATCAAATTAAAACGGTGACGGTCATTTGTTTGAGTGAATAGAATGCACATATATGTTATCAAGTATATAAATGCTGAATAGTACATCTCAAGAATCGATAAAATTGAGAATAACTCATCCTTAACTCTATATTCAATAATGTGCATCTTATGAGCAATGCAAATCAAAAATCATTACACTCAGTCCTTTTATGTATCTCCCTGTAGGTCATACGTTTCAAGGTCCTTTGTGCATGAGGTGTAGAGATGTTATTAGCCCACATCAGTGTACTTACGTCACGCGCTGTGGACAACATGAAGTAAGGATCCATTGTGTAATGTAGGTAAAGAGTCACAAAGGTCGGCTTATTTTCAACTGACCGTTAAATTTTACATGAACTATTGCATTCATATGAAGTCGACGAGGTAAACTGTAAGTTTTCACTAATTTCCTGGTCTATTTATATAAATCATTCTTGAATGTTATCTTGACCAAACAGTGAACTTACAAAACTGACCAAAATGTCTGATGAAATTTTTTAACATTTTCTAGCAATGCTACATGGAACAATTTCTCAGAAACGGACAGTTACTCTATGACTTGGGATGTCGGGACAATTTAGTAAGTATATCATACGTAAGCATTGAACAATTGTTTTTACGACAAGATGTGCAGAGAATTGAATATCGGATAATTACAATACTAGTATTCACAGTATACGTTTAAAATATCATTTTTTTTCTTCATCAGAAATAGCGATTGAGATCTTAGCAGAATGGTTCATTCCCATGACTGATCCATTGTGATTTATAAACTGCCTGTACAATCTCCAAACCTTGTACGTGCACATGTCCCGTAAATTCCTTTGGCTATTTTTCAGCGAAACCTGTAGATTTGTCTTTTTTATTCAGTGTATCAGTATCCTTTTATTCTTAAAATGAAGATGTAAAATAACTATGAAACGTACAAGCCAGTCATATCTACATACAGAGGGAGATATGCTGAATAGAACATGGCCAGAAAAACGTGTTTGAATTCTTCGGCTCTGGTGAGATAACACTAAACACTCCAGTACAACTCATCGTGTCACCTTTTCTAGTATGTTATCAATTACAGTATACATTCTTTTGAAAACTGTGATCGAGTGCTTGCTAGTGTACGATTTATGAAATAATAAAATTTCACAAGTTTATAGACTCTAACTTCGCAAATGTCTGAGTGTAAAAGGAAATAATGAACAGCCAAAGAAAGCTACCATAGTGATCAGTTAACTCTGACATGGTCTGAGCAATGTGCTTATTTTGCCATGTAATATTTACTGATCCCGGTATCAAATTAGAAAAGAAGGTTATTTCCATTGTAACTAGTTTTGTAGTTTTCGCAATTTTTTGTTTTCGTCTTATTTTGTGAGTTTTGCTCTCTCACTTTTATAACATGTGTCACGAAATTTTTATTTAGCTTTATTATACTATGACGTCACAATACAAAGCTCAACGACTCGTTTATACTACTTTTACCTCAAACCTCAGTGTATTAACCATAAAAATCCCAGATTACTAAACAGTTGCAGTAAAATATTATTTTTAGGGATATGAAACATTTCTTATTAACAAAAATGGGCACTGAGTATATCTGTATTTTTGTATCGGCAATCTATGCCTCTCATTTTCTACATCGGAATGAAACCCACAATATGGAACCTTTCATTGATGTTTTCAACCTCTCCGTCTACATCAGGGACGGAGATAAGCAACTTACCCAAGTCTCGTGTTATCTCGCGGTCTCCTGTTTTTCGTTTAAAACACAAACACGTAATCATATACGATATGTGATTACGCATATCATCAATAATGAAAGATATAAAGTTCAGACCTTTCAAATCCTAACACAGAAACATTCAAGATACAATACTTTCATCAGATGTTTCACTTCAAAGTAAAATTAAAGTGAAGACCCAAAAGGAAATGTTTACGATGTGAGTAAGTTTTTGTTAATAGTATATTTGTTGATTACAGAATTTGTTACATTCGATTCTAATTTATGTTACGGATGAAATAAAAACTTTAATCAAGATCAATTTATCAAACCAAGAAATACGAATTAAAATTTATAGGTGGACGGTCACATATTTTAAGCGGTAACTGCCGAAGGACTTATTTATCTCTGTTATATGTGTCTCTGGTTTACGTTAAGTGCAGACAGTACATTGGCATGAAAAAAAATGTCGGAATATATTTTTGTTCATGTTTGGTAAAATGTAGTACACATTGACTCTCAATACAAGTATCCAAATCATGTGAGGGTTGTTGTCATTGAAGGGAGGTATGGAAATGAAAAAGTTTCCGTCCCTGAAAACCAGTGAAAACTAGTTCACATTACCTTGACTTTGACTTTCTCAGAAATTAACTTCAGAGTGAAATTCGCACAAACTATAGGGTATGGATACCAATTCAACAATTTTTAAATATTTTTAGATTTTGTGGTGTATACTGTAACTTCTCAGTTGCAATATTAAGGGGAAAAACCAAGTTAAAAGTACATATTCTAAAATCTGATATTTACTACGTAAACCCCATTTCCACTATCGTAACAGACAAATTTATCTGATTTTAAGAAATCAAAGATTTTTATAAAACACGTTTAAATACATGTAACTGTCTTTATGGACTTAATACGTCATGGGAATAGGAAGTACTGAAGCGTACCTCAATATTAAACTACCGTGACATTTGACTTTGTGACCTTGCACTACTGCAAATGCCTTTTATCATCATACATGAAGACAACAGTGTCTTCATTGCTTACCAATATGTAAGACTAAAAGAAACAGTCACAATTATAACGTAACATATTTTAATCACGTGATCAGTGTCCATTCTATCCTTTATACTGTTGCTAGTCAACATTTCTTGGAAGGACTGGTATAGTCTCATGAAAACACTTTTCATAGCAAAACAAACTACAGTATATCCTTTGGAACATTCTCTCATGAAATCATCTTGCAAAATGTATTGATAGAAAAATCACTTGTATGGCAGAGATGTCAAGTCAATTCTGGAGGAGTAATAGGAAAACGCCAAAGCGAACACGTGTTATCCGATGACCCTAATGAACTTGAGGATGACGGAAGAATAATAACGTGTGAGTCGTGCTGCAACAAGGAAGTCTGTAACAACGGTGGTAGATGTGGAATTTCAGGTATAGACAACTATAAGTGGTTTTCACACCTTCTGTTTAATATTTTCCTAATTCTGTTTGCGATGGAACATAGTATTTACAGTCAAGGCGAGGTTGTTGCAGATTGTTGATAATTGATAACAATTTTAGAATACAATTGACAATTTATAATATAAAAAATACTTTTACTAATCTAAAGTGTACAATGCTGAATACTATGAAATAACGAGCTGTTCAAAGGGTTCCTGGGCACATGCTTTATTTGTCTTAGAATTTCTGTGGAAATTGAGTAAAATAATAATTTGTTTAGTATGGGTCATGATAATGTAAATGTACAAAATCAGAGCAATGTACATTTTTTTAATTTTGTACCTCCGTCACCAACGGTGACAACAGGTATAGTAGCCGCTCCACCCCGTCCGTTCGTACGTCAGTCACGCTTATATGTGCATACTTTAATCTGTAACTCAGAAAGTATCAACCAATGTTTTTCAAACATTGCACAGTATTTGTATACGTATTGAAGATATGCACCGCCTTTTATGAGCAAATTTAACAAATTTCTATTGTGATTTTCACCGTGTTCGAATTCGCCTTTTGTAATTTATGATATTGACATTTTGTGTAATCTGTAACTCAAAAAGTATCCAGCCCATATGACTCAGACTTTGCACAGTGTTTGTATACACATTGAAGATGTACAAATTTTATTATGACAAAAAATATGATAAATTTTTATTACGATTTTTGCCATGTTCAACTTAGCCTTTTTGCTGTTTATACTGTTGACGGTGTATATTTGCACTCTGTAGCTAAAAAAATTCAAAAATATATATATATATATATATATATATATAATGTGTGTGCTTTTCACAACGATCGGTAAAAGTGTAGGTAAAAAGATAAAAATGAAACACGAAGACGTTTAGTAAAGCTTTAGCACTTTCATTTCTTCACCGGCCATGGTGACGTCTCCATATAAGGGAGATATTCTCTAGCGGATCCTTGAAGATTTGTGAAGAAAGCGCTAAATCTTTACTAAACGTCTTCGTGTTTCATATATATATATATATATATATATATATATATATATATATATATATTATTAACTTTTCCAAATCTTAACATTTCCTTACAAATAAATTCTCACAAATCGGGCCACCCCTGAACACCAGACACCGACCACTTTTTAAACTATATCAGGCAAAAAACATAATAATTTTCCCTCATAATACAAATTGTTAATGACATAAGTGACAAACATTAACAGTGTTCAGGTAAGAGGAATGCCAATCAAAAAAACCCTTCTTTGTGATTATGTTATTTAAATCAAGAATAAATTGGACCGAGTTACGGAATGGATTAATTAACATTAACTTCCGGTATTAATTAGACACAAGCCTGTTAATTACACGTACCTCGATAATTATTCATGATGACACGGGTATAACTTGTATACAGCGTGAATACAAACATTGTATTTCAAAACTTAAATCATTAATAAACTATTTTCTCCAAAATTGGTTTTTATATGAAGATGGGTATTTGTTTTCTTAAAGCAATATAAGCTGTCAAAATTGTTATTTTGGGGTCCTAAAATTTAATCGAAAATTTTGTAAACATCTACCTTCTAATACCTGATTTTATCGATTAAACTTTTGACATGTTGTATTTTTTGCATTAAATGCAAAAATGTTCGACAGTTGAAATTAAGTCTTCCCGTACCTTAATTTTCCCGACATTATTTCCGTATGCAATGACCTAAAGTTGAACTCATTCAGCAAAATCAAATGCGCAAGCGCAATATTTCCGGTAAGCACAAAAGATGTCTGACACGAAAGGTTCGAAGCGAGGGAGAAAGCCGACTTTGGAATTTTGCGTAATGTTTCGAGCGATCCCTTAAAACTATCATAACTAAAAAACATACTATATTAACTTAAAAACATATAACATCGTTAACAGTGCCAAAATAATGATGGTAACTAGAATTTTATCTCACCTCGCCGTCCATATTTTAATGACCCGGATACAACACGATCCACCCCGATCAGCATCAGAATCATTCGTGTCAACATCGGTTATCTTCGGGATTGTCGCCGACGATTAATCAGCTGCCATTGTTAGGGTCAAACGGAATGTCGAGGAATATATTTTTCATCACGTAAAGGTGTGTAAACGATGCATAAGAGAGGAAATTCGATGCAGTTCTTTTTTTCAATCATATCAACGTTCATTTAACCTCTTTTAATGCCACTATAAAAAATTGCAATTTTGGCAGCTTATATTGCTTTAATAAATGCACTCAAGGGAGAAGGAACGTCAATCAATGAATGCTAAATTCAAAGAAAACATATTTATTTAAAAATATAAACCTTTTTTAAATGCTACTTTATATAATTTTACAAGGCATTAATATTCGCCCCCCCCCCCCCCCCCCACTATTTTGTAATATTACAATTTTACCGTACTATTTTACAGACGTTATATAATGACGTCATAATGAACTCTGCTTAAGCGTAACAATATATTGGGGGATTTATGATATCACTTTGCAATCCTTGTGTACATGTGTATCTAAGCAATATTCAGTATACTCCTGAAGAAGTGAAGAAACTAGTCGAGTATATACTCAATCGGATTTGTATATATCACAAAGCCTATTGAGTATATTCTCGACTACTTGTTTCAGGAGAAGAGTTTCCTGAAGAACTGAATAAACTAGACCAGTATGTACTCAACTGGCTCTATGATATATTTATTATACTATTATATCATATAGATTTTCTATAAATAATATTATAATAATAAACACTATAAATAGATTATAATACTCATAATTTATGTATAGTGTGTGTATGCACGCTTATTCTATATGCATATCTTTTTTTCAGACTTTAATTACTTAGACAGACGTCTCTGCTTTAATTGCCGACAACAGAGATCTTCAGACAGTTGTGATACTGTGACTCTTTGTTCACTCCATAAGGTATATGATTGGTTGATTGTTTGTCGTCCTGTCGAGAATTTTTCACTCATATTGAGACACAAATTGAGATCACAAATTTAGACCTATACTTATCACACAGGGCCGTATCAGTGGGTTCTTTACCGTGTCAAAGTTCGCCGTGGCACGGGACTTCTTTTTTTAATGTCATATCTAAAACCCGTGATTCTTACTTCAAAGTGCCGAGAGTTTGGCAAAGGAGCAATAACTACTTATGCTAAATTCTTAGGTTTGACGCGGCCATGACAAGAGCGGGGCTCTAACTCACGACCTCCAGGTTACGAAGCGAACGCTCTAACCACTTAGCTACTGCGATCGGTAGATAAGTTTGACTTTATTGAACTTGTTGAAAAAATTGTGTTGAGTTTGTGAGCAACTTTGTAAACTCAACAAGTACAAATATGTATTGCAGACAAATAGTTAAACTATATTTCAGTTGTTTCATGTTGATAACAAATTCCTCGTCAAGTTTGAAAAAAAACACCATTTTCACCGATTTGAATGCGCGCAACATCACAGTTAGGCAAGTTTTCAACATGGATCCCATTGCATAGATCAGTGCTAGTGGTACGTTTCTTGTTGTCCTTAACTCTAAACCAGGATAATCATTTTACACCAATTAATTGATAATTGATATAAATAATATCAAAACCAGCTATTAAAGCTTACAAAACGATAGCTTGTCCTACATCTTTGTTTGCAGCTAGATTGCAATAACGTTAACTTGTACCCTTGTATGCTGAGGCAAACGAACCACCTCTCGATCTACGTATAAAAAAACTTATCTTACAATGCGTTGTTAAATTAAAAGATAACTCTGTCAATCCTGTATTTAACTGCGTTTTCCATCCATAGTTTGTTTGATTGATTATATATTGTTTAAAGTCCCGCTCAAGAATTTTTCACTCATATGGAGACATCACCATTGCTGGTGAAGGGCTGCAAATACAGGCCTATGCCCGGCGCTTATGGCCTTTGAGCAGGGAGGGATCTTTTACGTGCCGCACCTGCTGTGACACGGGGCCTCGGTTTTTGCGATCTCATACGAAGGACCGCCCCATTTAGTGACCTTTTACGACAAGCAAGGGGTAGTGAGGATCTATTCTAACAACCCGGATCTCCACGGGGTTCTATAGTTTGAAGATTTATACGACAAAAAGAAGACTTGTATAAAAACAATTGGTGTAGGAGTTAACAAAAAAACATCTAGATGATTGTAACTTACCTTTAGACATTGTAAAACCTCAACACTTTCTGAAATAGCGCCATGGAAATTACTAAAACCCAAAATAGACACATCACTTTCTGAATATAAAAAGTCTGGAAAAAAATCCGTTGTTTTAAAGCAAAAATTATCCGTAATAAAACAATTAAAACATTGTGCAATTGATATTTATACAGACCAAAATAAAGTCGCTGCTGCTGCAGTAATCACAAACGACGTTTTCTCTGCACGTCTTCCCAATGAAGCAACAATTTATACCGCCGAAGCTAAAACTAGTTGTGGTCTTCAATTGGACATTAGATGTATCGATGACGTCTATTAACAATGATCATTTTCATTCATATGTTAATTTTATATATCCCAGTGAACTTGAAATAAAAGACACCACAAAGTCTTCCACTTCTGCTTCGTACTTAGATATTTTACTGAATATATCAGGAATTACGAGATTGAATAATGTTAGTTATCTTAATTATACGTAAATTCTCTTTGGCATATCTGCTGGGATACACGTAAACTTTATTCTATTCAAAATCAAAGTATAACGTCATACTGAAAGAAAAGATATAATATATTCAAGAATACGAATCGGACATTCAAAATTGACATATTCCTATCTACTTAACAGAGAAACTCAGCCCAAATGTATATCTTGTGACTGTCCATTAACTGTATATCACTTTCTTTTAGAATGTAGTGATTTTACGCTCATACGAAATGGACTTTTTAATAACGTGCAATCAATGCAAGAACTTTTTACAAATACTGACTATCATATTATTATAAAATATTTTTAACAATGCGATTTTTACAGAAAACTCTGAACATTTTATAATGTACAACTGTTTATATACACAAAATTATATGTATTTTACCTGTGTATGTATTTTTAACTTTTAAGTCCGTCGGATGGTGAAAAAGTGCCCGTGTCAAGGATTACAACCCCCTTGGCACGCAAACGATCGTTTCCCTGATTTTCGAAAATCACTGGGGCTCACTGGGGGCCGTCAGTGAAACTTCAACATCCACAACCAAACATATTTCAGTTAGTTATAATAGCTGAAATACTGCCAAAATGGCGTAAAATCCGCAATCAATCAACCAATGTACTCGGAACGTTTCGGTAGGGATCCTACTATTTCATGAAAAGTATGTATACCGTAATGATCCACATATTGTACGCTACAACGTTCTAGAATTTTGGAACATTTTATTGCTAAAATATTGCGAAATATCGACTATATTTTGCCTAGATAGCAGAGCGGTTTAGCACGTTGGTCATATTCTTCTTGGAGGTTTGGTTCCATGGGTCGTGTAGGGTAGGGATAGCAGTGGAAATCCATATGTAGTGAAAATCTCTCTCTCCCTCTCTCTTTTTCTATCTATCTATAATTATATATATATATATATATATATATATATATATATGGAGAGAGAGAGAGAGAGAGAGAGAGATAATTATATTACATCTCACAACCCTTGCAGATATTATGTTAGCGCTGGAATTTCGAAGTGTTACTTCGGCTTTGTGCACCAGAGTAAATAACCGACTTCCAGTAATGGGTAAATCCCGTGTGTAATCAAAACGGACGTCATAAAGAGACAGAGAACGTTTTGTAAATAACAGCATAATTTATGAGACGATACTGGTTTTTAAAAACCTGTAAACTACATTACTGTTATATAAACGTAAGAATATGGATTGAAATTTGGCATGTTTCCATTAAATTGTATTCTGTCAGTGATTTATGGTAAAAGGGCGTTCAGATCACTTTGTATTATGTACATATATATTACATTTAGAGAATAGGTAAATCAAATTTCTCATAATTCCACAATAAATGTAATATAATGATTTATTGAAATTAACAACATTTGATATATTCTACAAATACATATCCAGTTTCATTTTACTTTCAGTTTTGCTCTATTCGTCAAATAAGAGCATATGATGGCAGTATAATATGGGCATCTGGATGTGAATCTGTTTCGGTGAGTTTCTACAGACGCATGAAAACCTTCTTTTTTTTTTATAATGATAGCATTTGATGCTGTCCACCTGATAATCGTCAACGTGACCCAGATAAGACGTGTACCTGAATATAAATGTTCATAGTTTTCTCTGAATGCGTGAAGTTGATCTGAAAGTGATAAGAAAATCTTTAACACATTTAAACACATTGAAACTACCTATCTCGATTTATTATTTACTTTTAAGGGATAAGTAAAGCTTCATTTACTCAATAAAATTAAATTCCTTTTGGACAAGGCTAAAGTAAAATATCATTTTTCGAGTGCAAGTAATACACAGTGACTGATTATTCACTCATATGGAGAGGTCACCATTGCTGGTGAAGGGCTGCAAAATTTAGGCCTATGCTAGGCGCTTATGGCCTTTAAGCAGGGAGGGATCTTTAACGTGCCACACCTGCTGTGACACGGGGCCTGGGTTTTTGCGGTCTCATCCGAAGGCCCGCCCCATTTAGTCGCCAGATCCTCACGGGGTTGGAGGGGGGGGGGTGTGTAAAGCCGTTGTTTGCGTATAAGCATTTTCTTGATCTATTTTCCCTTGGCAGTGTTGGGTGCAAAGTAGAGTTTGTTACTTATCATCGATGGTGGCACCATTGCAGACGTTGTCTATGGTGTTTTGGCGAGGTTTTTACACAGTCTTGTTTCAGCTGATTCCAGTTCGCGTATGATTATTTATAGATCTTACGTCGCTAATCTTTGCTGTGTACCTGTTTTATATTAGTGACCTCGTGATCTGATAGCCCTGATTCACTGATGGATTATTTCACAAGTGTTGGGTTTGAAGTAAATCTAGGCCAAGAAGGTTATTTTCCGTGGTCTGTGATTCTTGTATTGAGTGATATTGGCAGACGTTATGTCTATTAAGGAGCATTGTCTTTCACATGTATATTTGACCAGTTAATATCAAGACAATTAAACTCCCTGGCGACATAGAGGTCTTTCTTCCTCGGTAGTTTGAACTTCACCTAAACAAGTTCACAACTTGTTACCAGTCCCAGTTCCTCTGACAACATAAGATTGACTTTTACCAGAGTAAAGACTCTTCGGACGAGTGAGCTTCGATCGTTCTTGTACGCAACATAGCCTTTGCAAGAGGTGACGGAGCCTCACGTGATTAATGACCCTGTGGTACAAGCAATATCCGGTTTAATGTACATAATTTACAAGCACTGAAATTTCTCATCGTTTACCCATTACGCGTCTACAATTAGCGTAAATTCACGAGGGTTTTGTTTATCGTAATTTGATTTGTGTCTGATATATGATAGTGATGAAGCTTTTGATGTCTTTGACATTTACAGGACGGTCTCAATGTCCAGAGCTATCGTTTACAGCAGACTGAACTAAGTGAATCTATGTATCTCTGATAGAATGGTAGTTGTTTGAACACTCGGATTCGTAGCTATAGAAGATGAATGATATATCACTGGGAAAATTTTTGTAGATGTGTTACCAACAGTAAAAAATAGTTGTCTGGAAGGCTTTATCCTGTAGACGATCTGTGGTCGCCTCTATACACGAACACTGGGACGTATGATTATTCTTGAAAAGTGCATTTATAAGATAACTGTTGAGCACCAATCCCAGTCTGTTATAGTACAATAAAATCTATATTATTTTTCTTCACACAGAATTGTGATATGCATGACACAACACTTTGCAACAGCTGCTGTTCCGACCATTTGTGTAACGATAAATGCTCACTAAATCGGACTTTGGGTAATACTGGTTTTGCACTTTCAATGAAACGCAGGATTCAATAGCATAAATTTATAAAATATTTTTATTATCGTTTGACGTATTACTCGCTTAATCCTTTTTAGATCACATGAGTTCGTGACCTTTTCTAGTCACTTTTTGTCCGGCGTCCGTTCGTATGTCTGCCGTTCGTAATTTTTAGGATTTTCGACTTCTCAAGATCCACGAGGCTAATTTCAATCAAACTTGCCACTAAACATGTTTGGCAAAGAGGATTCAACTTTGTTCAAATGATGGATTGATTATTTCTTTGTTTTACATCCCGTCGAGAATTTTTCACTCATATTGAGACGTCACCAGCTGTAGGTGAAGTACCACAAATTTAGACCTATGCTTTGCGCTCAGGGCCGTAGCAGTGAGGGTTCTTTATCGTGCTAACGCCTACCGTTATTAATATGAGTAATAAAGACCCTGCTCTTCGTGAGAAGACTTATCCTAAATATACTCCGTAAATCTTTGATCCCTTATTTTATTGTGGAGAAGATTTTTAATTGACCACCTTTTAAGCATTTTCTTTATTATCTCCCCTGTTTAGAGTATAAACCTTCATTTGCCTTTACCCAAGGATGATTTGCAGTTTCAGCTTTATTTGAAATTGGTACAGTGGATCTTAAGAAGAAAATGTTTAATAATTCTTAATTATCTGTACTTAAAAAAGCATAGTAATTCATTTGATCAAACCGGTCGCTAGTTGGTTATAGCATTCCCTTCGTAACCGGGAGGTCGTGAGTTCGAGCCCCGTTCGTGCCACGGCCGCCTCAAACCTAAGACGAAAAATAGGTAGTGATTGCTCCTTCGCCAAACGCTCGGCATTTAGAAGTCAGAATCACGGGTCTTTCGGATTTGACATTAAAAACGGAGGTCTCGTGTCACGGTAGGCATTGACACGTTAAAGAACCCTCACTACTACGGCCCTGAGCGCTAAGCATAGGTCTAAATTTGTGGTACCTCAACTACAGCTGGTGACGTCTCAATATAAGTGACAAATTCTCGACGGGACGTAAAACAAACAATCAATCAATCAACCACAATATGAAGTCAATTTTTCGTAGGAATAAAGATTGCAAAAAAAGTTTTTTAAAAAGTCCCAATAGCTGAATAATAGCAGGACCAAGGTGACTTACGTGACAAATGGACCTCTTGTCCCAATCATTATATAATCTGTCGCTTATTTTCATTGGGATCCCTGACGAATCAATTCACTTTATCGAAATACATAAGAGAAGCATTTCATATGTTACTGAATAATTTACAAGTTTGAATGAAAGTCATCTATAGTTTACCATGCGTTAAATTCAGAGTGTAAAAGATATGAAGCTGATAGAAAAATTAAACTAATAATTTGATCATGTTCAATTTACGTCAATTTATATAATTTGCATATATGTTAATTTACACATTTACATGCATATCTACTCACATCATTTACATGTATGTTAGTTTACGTGTAAATTAATTTATATAATTTACATGTATGACAATTTATTTAAAGGGGCATTGCAGCTCGATTTGCACATTTTAATCGAGTGTTTTTTATAACACGTATTGACAAAATAATAAAAATCATAACAATACTGAAAAATGTTTAACATTAGGGATGCATTAGTTTGCTCTCAAATGCGCTTTAAAGATCATCCGGAATTCAATGGCTTCTTCGTTCTGACTTGGGAGATTTCACACCACGTGATTCAGTATGACAACACACGTGTTGTGTAAAAACGTATTTAAATACCCCTTAAAAGGGTCCACACTCGAGTATGGGTTTATTTCCTGCTTCTTATAATTAAGTAATTATAATTCATTATTATAACAGAAAACCTTTCATGTCCCTGTAAACAGATAATGTTATTTATAAAGCACGCCTTGTGTTTTGCTAAAAATGGCACTTTAAAAGCACCGCGTGCGTGTATCGTGGCTAGAGGGTCATAGTGATATCCCCACGTAAATTCTAGCGTGCGTATGTGTTGTATCTCGTTCCATTTTAACCCTTTTCTCGCATAATATGTCAAAATCCTGGCTTTAGCCATAGTACTCCAACTCTCACTGGATTGTTTACCGTCCGTGCGCGTGCATCCGAAGATCGAAAGAGGTCTCAATGTTGTTAAAAAGGGGCCTTCAAAAACTGTTATTTTTTGCATTTAAACGAGAATTTTCAACTTTGGAAATACGTTATTTTTGCAAAGTTTATACATTACACTATGCAACAAAATTAGTGAAAGCTCTGGGAAAATTGTCATTTTACGATTTCGGACCAAAATGTGTTGTAGTGTCTCTTTTAATTCACATATAAATGTATGTCAGTTTATATGTATATCAATATACATGTTTGTTGATTTACACAATGTACATGTTTTTCAATTTACAAAAATATACACGTCAAAGAAAAGAGAAATTGTGATACAGATCAATTATATGATTTTCTTTCGATGAAAAATAATAGAGCGATATTATCACACTTCATAATAGGGATGGCAGCACGAGTTACCTCGATTGAAGTAAATTCGAGCAGCATTCATTATGGGGATAACGTGCAGATTATTTGTCATATAGAAAGTGTACCCAGCTATACAAATCTGGAATGGCTGATACAGGTATGGTGTGAGATAACGCATTAATACAGGTGAGACATTAGATACTGGATAATACAGGTGAGACGTTAGATACTGGATAATACAGGTGAGACGTTAGATACTGGATAATACAGGTGAGACGTTAGACAATGGACAATACAAGCGAGACGTTAGATACTGGATAATACAGGTGAGACGTTAAATACTGG
>JAMZEH010000045.1:917500-1117500 GCA_024699665.1 Ostrea denselamellosa | reverse complement strand
TAATACACTTACAGTAATAGTAATACTGTAATTTGTAATACACTTATAGTGATAGAAATACTGTAATTTGTAATACACTTATAGTGATAGAAATACTGTAATTTGTAATACACTTATAGTAATAGTAATACTGTAATTTGTAATACACTTACAGTAATAGTAATACTGTAATTTGTAATACACTTATAGTAATAGTAATACTGTAATTTGTAATACACTTATAGTGATAGAAATATTGTAATTTGTAATACACTTATAGTAATAGTAATACTGTAATTTGTAATACACTTATAGTGATAGAAATATTGTAATTTGTAATACACTTATAGTAATAGTAATACTGTAATTTTTAATACACTTACAGTAATAGTAATACTGTAATTTGTAATACACTTATAGTGATAGAAATACTGTAATTTGTAATACACTTACAGTAATAGTAATACTGTAATTTGTAATACACTTATAGTGATAGAAATACTGTAATTTGTAATACACTTATAGTGATAGAAATACTGTAATTTGTAATACACTTACAGTAATAGTAATACTGTAATTTGTAATACACTTATAGTGATAGTAATACTGTAATTTGTAATACACTTGCAGTAATAGTAATACTGTAATTTGTAATACACTTACAGTAATAGTAATACTGACTATAGTTATCAATGTCAAGATGAGACGAGTGAAGTTTCCAATATCCGGATCCCTGTTTTACTTTTGATTATTTTATTGATTTCGATATTGATTACCTTGATTACTTTTATTGATATTTTCATTGATTATTAATTACTGTTATTTTATAATACTTGTGACAAGTTCTTCGTATGCCTTTATTATGTCTGCCAAGTCTTACCGTGATTTTGTCAGTGTTACCGTGATTCTGCCAAGTCTTACCGTGATTTTGCCAAGTCTTACCGTGATTTTGTCAAGTCTTACCGTGATTTTGCCAGTCTTACCGTGATTTTGTCAGTCTTACCGTGATTTTGTCAGTCTTACCGTGATTTTGCCAAGTCTTACCGTGATTTTGCCAAGTCTTACCGTGATTTTGCCAGTCTTACCGTGATTTTGTCAGTCTTACCGTAATTTTGTCAGTCTTACCGTGATTTTGTCAGTCTTACCGTGATTTTGCCAAGTCTTACCGTGATTCTGCCAAGTCTTACCGTGATTTTGTCAGTGTTATTGACAGCCTCTCTGGTGGCAGATATGAAATCTATCCTACTTTGG
This sequence comes from Ostrea denselamellosa, assembly GCA_024699665.1. Taxonomy (NCBI): domain Eukaryota; kingdom Metazoa; phylum Mollusca; class Bivalvia; order Ostreida; family Ostreidae; genus Ostrea; species Ostrea denselamellosa. The sequence continues at coordinate 1,116,270 of JAMZEH010000045.1, read as the reverse complement.
AACAGTTCGCCAGAGCGCACCTATTGTAGACAGACATATGTAGACATTCATATTCAGACACGTGTAGACGCTCATGTTCAGACACGTGTACACGCTTATATTCAGACAGGTGTAGACGCTTTTATTCAGACACGTGTAGAGGTTTATATTAGGACATATGTAGACGCATATATTCAGACATGTGTGTACTTTTATATTCAGACATGTGTAAACGCTTTTATTCAGACACGTGTGTACTTTCATATTCAGCCACGTGTAGACTTTCATATTCAGACACGTATAGACGCTTGTATTTAGGCACATAAAATACCATATGTCAAGCAAATTTACTTGTTTAAAAATTCGTTTAATCGCTTTTGAGATTTCTCGTCAACTCTATCCAATTTTCTGTGGAAATCAACGCTTTTATAATTAGTACTTTCTTGAGAAGAGTAAATAGAGATGAAAGATTTTAACCTAAAAATAAAAGCAGATTCATTATTGGACGTGTTAATATTTATCAAAATAAATAATTTTGTTTTCAATTGAATGTGTTCCTAATTACACCCCTTGCCTTAATGAACTGCATGGTATGGGAGAAAGAATAAGCAGGAACACAGACATTATGAACTGCACTTTGTGCATTGGGAAAAGAACATCGATGTAACAAATAGCTTTGTTGTATTTCATACATGCACAACAATAATAAATGCTATGCTAAAGTACCAGTAGAAATCTGCTATGAAACACCGCTCTTCTTTTATCGACTGTAAATTGTAGGAAAATATCAAATCCCTGGGTCAGAAAAATATGAACATCATTAAATGATAATGAATGTCAATAAAACCTGTCATTGGGACGAATGTTATCTGATGTGTTTCATATCAATTGTTAGGCCGTTCTTTATACACTGATTTTGACTACAGATTAGTCCGTTTATCTGATCAATATGTATGGCTGACGGCGGGTGTGACCGTTCGACAGAGCATGCCTACTTTTCCTAGGCACCTGATCCCACCTCTGGTATATCCAGAGGTCTGTGCTTATCCAACTCTTGATTTTGTATTCCTTATAGGAGATATGAGATTGATCATTGTTGGTTACCTTCACATTTCCATTGTAAAAAAAATTCAAGGCTATCCGATAAGCCATATAGGGAAAGTGTTCACAGACCATCTCATCCTCGACTCATCTTGACATAGCAAAGAAGTGTTGTACAAAGTTTCAAGTCTACCGGATTAGTTATATAGTAGAAGTATCCGCAAGCTATTTAGATAGATCCTCCACCCCTTTTAGATCCATTATAACTTTTAGGAAAATAATTGCATCCTCATATCCCGATACTATTCACATCTACAAATGGCAATGACGCAGTGTAAAATTTTCAAATCTATCGGATAAGTCACACAGGATGATTGTTCACAAGCTATTTTACACCATCCACTCCTCTCAGATTCACTACAAAATGAAAATAATTGAATCCATATGTTGTTGTTTTGTTTGTTTTACGTTTCGTCGAAAATTTTCACGCATATTTAGACGTCACGAGCTGTAGGTGAAGTACCATAAATTTAGACCTACGCGTAGCGCTCACGGCTGTAGCAATGAGGGTTCTTTAACGTGCCAACGTCTGCCGTAACACGGGACCTCCGTTGTGTAAGGTCATATCCGTGATTTTCACTTCTAAATGCCGAGCGTTTGGCGACGGAGCAATCACTACCTATGTTTACGTCTTAGGTTTGACGCGGCCATGGCACAAGCAGGGCTCGAACTCACGACCTCCCGGTTAAGAAGCGAACGCTCTAAGTACTGATCTACTACGACCGGTGGATCCTTACGTTCAGACAATATACACATCTGAAGCATTGTGCAAAATTTCAAATCAATCGGATAAGCTATACAGGAAAAGAAAAGTTCACAAGATTTTTTGACAGACAGACGGACAGGCTGACAGTCTGATAGAAAGTACAAAAACAATATGTCTCCTCCCTGGCAGGGAAGAGGCATAATTAACGTCAATTTTCTTTTGTTTCGTTATTTTATAATGATTGCAATAGTTTACTACACATTTCGTCTTGTGTAATACTTCATACTAATAGAAAGAAAAGATAAAGAGGTTTTCAAAGCCAAGTTGTTTTTTAAGAGGAGGCATACATAATTAAGTGTTAAAATTCCTTGTGATAGCCACGTCCACAACCTCAGTTTCTTAATTAGTTCTATTGCCGTGATTCTGTTCATCAAATTATTTTCTTTTTCAGGCAGCGAAACTTCCAACAAATACTCGGGCTGTGACAAATAGTGATTCGGCGACACTGTATATAAATAATTTCCAGCCTGAGAACGAGGCTCCTTACCGCTGTGTTGTGGAGAATGCGTTGGGTTCCGATACTCGAGACATAAATATCCACATCAATTGATGGATGCATGAAAGCTTACATAAACTTGCCAAAAAATCTGTTTATGTATCGTGTTAAAGCTAACATTATAAAAATAACATACATGAACTTTTACATAAATTACAAGAGGTTAAAACAATGTGCTAATTTCCTATAATATTAGAAAAAAAAGAATATCATTATGGTTTTAATATTTACCAATGACGAGCACCTGTCTCTCAATTCTTAAATTCCTGTATTTTTCTGTTTTATTTACTAGACTATACTAGAATGGCGGCGATGTTATTGGATAAAACATGTCACATGATCAGCGGCTATGCAGACAGATGCTAACATGGCGAACTCTGCCTAAATGTTCGACAGATCATAAAAAATAAGCTGTGTTTGTGAAACACTGATGCCCACGTATGGCAGCAAAGTAATTATGATACCCAAAGAAAGGTCTTGTCACAAGGAATACACATGTGAAATATGAAAGCTTTATAACGAGACCGTGTAACATTATCTTGTATGTCAGTAGCTTGCCTCGATTTAAAATTGACTGTACACAGAACGAGCTCGGTGGAGAGATATAAACACTATATGCAGGTTATAATGAAATATTACTACATAAATATAGGAAGTTGACGATGGAAAAGTGACCTTATCCCGTTTATAAAGAGTTTGTGTTTGTTGGCCGTTAACACCTATGTTGAATATAACATCTAAATATGAAGCAGATGTGGAAGATTCGGTGGTGTCTTTTATTTAGAGTTCGCTGGGATATATCGATATTGACATAAATGAACATGGTTATTGTTAACAGATAAAAAGTCGTCAATGTAGCGAAATGTCGAGGTGAATGCCTCAGAAAGAGATTTTTCTCGTGTAGAAACTTTTCAACAAATTATGCCCTGTAAAATAGGGGGAAAACAAATAATAAAGGAGCACAGTTTGTGCCCTTGGATTTTTCCAAAAGACTGTTGGAAGACCTTATCACCAAAAACTATGAAAAAGTTGTCAATGAGGAACTCTAGCATCTTCTAAATATGAACGTCAGAGTATTTGTGCATAGAACCAACGTGGTTTTTAACGACGTAATTTTTAAAGACAGGTCATTTTCTTGCCATTTTATTTAAGAAGCAACTTTTTTACGATATCAAAAAGTTTCGTCGTTAATTCATCATGATGGGTGGTCGCGTAAGGTGTTCGACAGTCATACGGTTTGATGTTGTTAATTTTCTCAGAAAGGTTTGTGATTTCAAATTTACTAGAACTTCCTTATAATGTATTTTAAAATCTACATTTTATTTACACCACCCCCGGCATATGTCGTGGCATAATAACTTAGAAGTTGTCTTTCACAGCGCTTAAAATTTTCGTGAGGACTTTGTTAGATTCAGCAATGTATATATGTTTTTAAGGGGTTTTGTGAAGTTAAAGAATCAAGTACGGTAACTCACTGACTGGCATCTTAGATGTGCTTAAAACTAAAGCACGATTTTAAAGAATATCATCTTTTGAAAGTGAAGATGGAGTATAAGTAGGATTATCAAATATGGAATTAATACCAAATTCGTTTAAAATATAGCTTTTATAATGAGCCTTACAAAGACAATGATGTTACATACTTTGTCAGCTGGAACCAAAACATATTCCTCATGTAAACTGTCTAATACGGGACATCGGAACTTTGAGATTTTAGAACTCTTCCGAAAAAGAACTTACGAAAATTATGCGTCACTTGTGCTGCTCTTGTATACAACACGCATTCTGAGTGTATTGCAGGCAATACAATGTCCCCTACAGGTAGGATACTTCAGTCAAAGTAGGTGAAGCATAACGAAACTAAAATTTGATCTGTAACTATCAAAACAAAGCCGTATTTCAAATTTCAATTGGTTATCTTCCAATGTGGAGAAAAGTTAGGACAACTGATTTTTCCAATTCATCATGGGGAATAATTCAGTAAAAAGTAGGTCAAGCATAATGAACCTCAAACTTGATTGTAACTCTCCAAGACAAAGCCACATGTTAAATTTCATTTGAATATATTCATCCAATGCAGAGAAACATCTGGAAAACCGATTCTTGCAATTTATAAAGGGGCATAATTCAGTCAAAAAAGTCCAGTATAACGAAACTCAAACTTATAACTATCCAAGACAAAGCCATATATCAAGTTGCAATTGAATATCTTCATCCAATGTGTAGAAACGTGCGGAATCCTCAAATATTTAAGGGGCATAACTCAGTCAAAAGTAGGTCAAGCGTAACGAAATTCAAACTTGATCTGTAACTATTCAAGACAAAGTCATAACATTATATAAAATTTCAGTTCATTTTAATGTCCAGAAAGCAGATTCAGAATGACGGACAGATCGAGGGTAAACTAATAGTCCCATTCAGCAAAGCCGGAAGGGGACTAATTAATGATAGCTAAAGACGACTTATTACTTACACAAAAATACCTGCCTGATTTGAAGATTAGTTTTCAGAATGTCGCAAATGAATATCCTAATACCAATTTCTGATGTTTTGTAGCGGAAACAAAACCAAAAAATAAAAAATAACAGTACCTCTACTGAATTTGTATATTTATCGAGTTAGTGAGGTCAATGTATTATTTAGTCACTTTTTAATGTGGCGTAAATGGTAGTGGGGATGCAAGGTTGAGCTGATGAATTGAACCCGTGTATTGAAGGATATGCGCACGCTTTACAATTCTGGTTTTGGACATAACTGATTTTCTTACTGACAAAGAATTTTCATACAATATGACGTAAACTGTTTGTTCCCCGTCCCTCAATTAAAAAAAAAAACGACGTTAAGTGCCCAAACTCATTATATCTGATAGTTACGTGCTAACGTGATAGTAATGTGCTTCTTTAATGAAAAGTTGACCAAGTCAACGCATCGTTGGTCATACTAGATATTAAACCGCGACGGAATCGGAGAGGAAATAATGGTTCCGATATTCCGTACTAAACGCAGCATAGATACTACGCACTTTTGTTTTGACGTGTCTAATACGGAATTTTAATGTTCTTCTGATAAATTTTATCAATTATTACAAGGTATCAAATTCTTATTTTTCATAGTTAGTACAACGCCTGACATAATCATCGACAGAATTCCTAATAAAGACGACGTTCGAAAATTGAAAAAGAAATGTTAAACATTAATCGTAAGTTCATTCAAGTGCGCTAGAAAGAGCGAAAGAGTTGAACCTCATATCTAACATATTAAATAACCTTCTTATCTCAGGTAGAGACCGCTGTGTGGCGGTAGTGCTCATTTTCACAGAACAACAAAGATTCTATTTGTAAGTATTTTCAAATTATATCATGTGGATAAACTGATTCCCTGTAGCATTGCGTATTTTGAAATAATGTGCGGGGTTATTTTATTTTCTATCATGGGTGTATGCAATTAAAGGACTATATTGTATTTTGCATCATCGGCGAAAGATAATATACAGAATATTGTTTATATTCCAAGAATACATACATTTTTATCATAATTTATATCTTAACTTCATTTTGTACGTGTAGGCCTTAATATCAAGTCAAAAGGTCAATTGTTATGTGAGACTTATCATATATGACGTACGTAATCGACCTTCAGGTCAACCACGAATACCATGGCATTATGAAATTAATGAATATCAATAGATACGGTGTATCGGGTTTATGACAGATAGATCTGTTAACCAGTGTTAATGACAATTAGTTCAGTGATATCTGGGGTGTCTTCTCTCATCCGCCTCATCCCCATTTCTCTGATCTCCTCCATAACCTTTTCTTTCCTTCCTTCACCCTTCGTCCACCACTTCCTCTTGCCTTCCAATCCTTCACTCACCTTCCCTTCCTTCATCCTCTTACTCTTCAATATTTCCTTCATCTTCTTACCGCCCCGTAGGGATCCGGGTTGTTAGAAGAGATCCTCGGTACCCTTTGCTTGTCGTAAGAGGCGACGAAATGGGGCGGTCCTTCGGATGAGGCCGCATAAACCGAGGCCCCGTGTCACAGTAGGTGTGGCACGTAAATTCCTGCTCAAACGTCATAGGCGCCGAGCATAGTCCTAACTTTTGCAGCCCTTCACCGGCAATGGTGACGTCTCCATATGAGTGAAAGATTCTCGAGCGGGACCTAAAACAATATTTAATCAATCAATCAATCCACCTTCTTACCCTCTCTTCTACATTTTTTAAATTCAAGTCTTTTCCTTCATCCACTCTATATTCATTCTCCCTTCTCGACCTCATCACTCTTCCTCTCACTTTCCTCCTCCTTTCATCACTATTCCTCTAACTTTCCTCCTCCTTTCATCACTACTCCTCTAACTTTCCTCCTCCTTTCATCACTATTCCTCTAACTTTCTTCCTTCCTCACTCATCTCACTTTCCTCCTCATTTCCTCCCTTCCATCCACCTGTCAGAGCACTCCTTTTTCTCTTTCATTCTCTCTCTTTCAATCTATTCGCTACCACATTTATTTTTATTTCTGCCTTTCAGAATGTGCAATGTATCTCATAATATTGTTTGGATTATTGGAGATAGCAGGTATGTCATAATATCCATGTAAAAAGTAGATTTTCAAGAGAGAGAGGGAGAACTGATATAGGCACTGTGTCCGCTGCGCTCTCTCTCTCTCTCTCTCTCTCTCTCTCTCTCTCTCTCTCTCTCTCTCTCTCTCTCTCTCTCTCTCTCACACACACACATACGCACGCACACACACAAAGATATATATATGTGTGTGTGTGTGTGTGTTTCGGAAATAAGTGTAGAAAAACTTACACATGTAGTAGTATAATAGAAATATCACAAAGCTGATAGAGTAATATACTCGACTAGTTTCTTCAGTACTATACTCTCAGTTCTTCAGTAGTATACTCTCAGTTCTTCAGTAGTATACTCTCAGTTCGTTTTTAGTATGTATTATTTTTATCTTCACCTTTACATTATTGTTATTATATAATCAAATCAAATAAGAATTTCAAGACTTTTACACACGATACCCAACACCATATGTAGTATGCTTATCAATGTGAAAAGCGACTCATTTATACTCGATAATGGACGAGAAATCTATTTATGAAATAGGTTGACTTGATATTTCGTGAAAATTTCGCCGGTGTGAAGCGTTGCAGTTCATACCCTCATGTGTTTCAAAACTAAAATCTTATATTTACATTATATTTTCATTTCTATCGGAATATTGAAATATTATCAAGATTCATACGCGTACTATTCACAAATGCATTTGGTATTGGTAAACATGTCAAGGGTAAAGTTGTACCAGATCCCGTACGAGCCTACAGTTCTGTTATGGGTCAGAATAATATCAATCGAGAAGTCAATTCAAAGATTTTAAACTATTTAAAGAAAAATATATAAATAAGAAATGACTAACTTAGATAGGTATACAATATCAGTTTCCGTTGCTGGTACAATACCAAACTGAATCCACAAATCGGCTTTCAAGTCCAATCAAAGTAATTCCCCAACTTAGCTTAGTTGAGCTCTAAATTACGAGTGTGCTTTGTTCCACAAACTTTATAATGTATTTATGCTAAAACTGAAGTTTCCAGATCTTGCGTTTCTACGATTCAAGTGCACACGGTTATATAATCTGTACAGCAAAACAAGCATTACATCATCTTTAGACTGATAGCATATAACCCTCAGTTATTGCATTGAATACCAAACTCGTGCAATTTGACAGCCAACGCATGGCCTACCTAATGCAAGACCTATACATAATTGAAAACCTACAATAATGATTGCTATACAAGCTTGTATGAATATAGCTCACTTTCTTGTAGGTCTTAAATTGTCTGTAGGTGTTCAATTAATATCCCTCAACTTGTACCCATATTTTCCAACAAACGTTCAATAATCCTATAATACAAAATGATTTTAAGTCTTCTTAATTTTATCAATATTAGGTTTGGTAAGAAAACCCAGTCGATGCTTAAAGAATGTCTATTAAAATATAGCCATTTTAACAGGTGCTGGTCAGTTATGCATGAATTGTAAAAATGTGGTGAACCCACACGAGTGTGATCTCGTCACCAGATGCGGGGATCATGAGGTAAGTTTATATAAAAGATATTTGGTATTTGATCTCAACAAAGTTAAAATAAAAAGGATATATTGTGGAGTCATTTGAAATCACTAGAGAAGAGAGTGGACAATCTTCGTGTATTGCATACTTTCAAGGGTATGAATTATGGACATAAAAATTTGGTTATCCATGAAATCCTCGAAATGCTCCTGCGGAATACAATGATTTAACAGTATAACAAATTATATACGCATTGGGGTATGTTGGGGTATGATACAGTGGTGGTTCTAGGTGCACAAATAAAAAGCAGTCGTGTCTAGTTGTGAGTTCTGAGGATAAGTATGTTACAAGCTAAGTTGTACACTATAAGCTAGGTTATATGCTGTTAATGAAGGTCACTGAGTGTTGTGCGATATGACAAATTAAAGACACGACTCACCTCAAATATTGCTACAGAGAGTAAAGACTAATTGAAAACAACAATAATTGTAACATGATGTGAAAGTCTCCTAAACGAACAACAATCGAATCATAGACCCCCTCCAAATTGCATAAGTCCACTTTCTGCAAAGTAATCAAATTGCATATTGTTTATTGACTTGCATTCCTCTTGCAAAATCCTGAAAGTGACTTCTCCTGAGATTCCCTAAAATGAAAGGAACCCCTCTCAGCACAAGTGTAATATAAGTAACAAAGAAAAAGCAAGCTTTAAGTGCGCTATTAATTAATGGAGATCTTTCGCATATCAAACCATTCGAAAATTAAAAGTTTCAAATACTTTAATGAAAATTGCACCCCTTTTAAAGCTTTAAAAACGATATATTTATCTACATGGATTTTAGATAATTTTGAATAAAATTTTATTCAGAAATTGACGCTTTGATGGACGACGTTTTGAAAATGGCGAGCAATTTCAAGTTTACCATTTTATTTGTCATCCTTAACTACCCCTATTTACCAAATTCCGATGAAGTCGGAAAACATTGTAATTTTCTTCTTCTTCCCAATAATGGCCACCATCAACATATTGATTATTCTGCCATGATGCATATTTGGTGGCCATTTTCAGAATTTCGAGTTTATTTTATTCTATCCTCAACTATCCCTTTCTTTGTGATCAATGAAATATTGACGCATTGGGTTAGGGTTTCTCTCTTCATTGTATTTTCAAAAGTATGTGAAATGCTGGGAATGCCTTTACAAGCAGTGTCCGATCCAAAAAAAAAAACTTTGGGCTAGTGATTCCTCGATAAATGAATGGTTTATTCAGAAATTTAACGCCTTTTTGGTGTCCAATTTGAACATGGCGAGTTCACAATTTCATTTGCCATCGTCAACTACCCCTACATTCCAAATTTTGCTGAGGTTGGACAACATTAAAACATGACACCTTTTCGACGGACATTCTGAAAATTTTCAGTTTATCATTTTATTCACCATCCTTAACTACTTCTATATATGAAAATTTGTTTAGATCTGATAGCTTTGAGATATTTATGCGTTTTCGATTACAATTTGAACATTTTTGCCATTTAGACATTTTTGAATGCACTATTTTATGCGCCATTCTCAACTATCCCTAAATACCAAACCTTGTTAAAATAGGAAACGTTGAAAATTTGACGCTGTTTTGAAATGGCGGATAGATTGAAAATTTGAATTCACGATTTTATTTGCCATCCTCATCTACCCCTATATACCAAACTTCTTTGATAACAATGCAGATTTTGAGGCATTAAAATTGTGTCTTACAATTCTCCATAAACGTCTATGGTAAAAGTTTGAAACGCCATCCATTTTGATACTCCAGAAATATACTTTTCCTCCTTCATATTGCAAAACTTGAATGCATAGGATCATCTGCTATCATAGGTCTACCATTCTATTAAATATTATGAACTTGCATCTAACCATTTTGGAGATCCACTAGAGACAATATGCAAAAAGGAGAAAGTGAGAGTTACTGAGCAAAACCAATGTCTCCATACTTTGTATGGGAGATATAACAATTGATTAGCAGACTATAGCATTAATCCTTTCTGGTTTGAAAAATTGAAGGTTACAAGGGCGAGTCAATACGTAACTAGCCTAACTTCAGGTTGAGACCCACGTCTTCTTTTTGTAATTGCTCTCTAGTGTGATGCACTTAGACCAACGGTGTTCAAGTGCCATCAGTCCAGAACTGAAACAGTCAGGGTCCTTTCCAATGACCTACTCCTTAACTGCCGTCACGACTTCTTTAACAGACCGGAAATGACATCCACAGATATCCTTTTTCAAGTTTGGGACATTAAGCAGTCAAACTGTTAGCATGATTATAATAAGTAATGAATCCTTTACCAAAACGGGAAAAAAAATATCATGAACTTGGGTTAATGATTTAGGTCCCAGGATGGAGCCACGTTGATCAGATATCGTCCGAGCACTTGGCCGTACGGTACTGAGTTCATATAGCTGAGGGTGATTTCATGGACACCCGAAGTGTACTAAAATGGATATTATAAAAACACATATTTATAGCCTTAGTGTAAATTTTGCATAAAAGAATTGATTTTCTTTTTCATAACCTATACAATGTATACACAAAATGTAAGCCCGTGAGGATCCGGGTTGTTAGAATAGATCCCCAGCACCCCTGACTTGTCGTAAGAGGCGACTAAATGGGGCGGTCCTTCGGATGAGACCGCAAAAACCGAGGTCCCGTGTCACAGCGGGTGTGGCACGTTAAAGATCCCTCCCTGCTCAAAGGCCATAAGTGCCGAGCATAGGCCTAAATTTTGCAGCCCTTCACCGGTAATGGTGACGTCTTCGCATGAGTGAAATATTCTCAAGCGGGACGTTAAACAATATATAATCAATCAATCACAAAATGTATTTTTTTTCTTCTATTTTTGACGGATCACTCCGACACAGCTCCTTTTTGCATTCGTAAAGTTCACTTATATAAAGGCGTATCTTAATGTACTCGAATACGGTTATACGTTACCGCATTTTTTGTGCCTGATCTCTCCTCTGATGTGTACAGTGGTCCCTGTTTGTCCTAACGTTATTGATTACTGTTCGTTATTTTCACTTTCTTTTTCTAAAGCCGAGCGTTTGGAGAAGGAACAATTACTATCTATGATAACGTCTTCGGTTTGACATGGCACAAGCGGGGGTTGAACTGTGGACCTCCTGGTTACGACGAGAACGTTCTACCACTGATCCACCGCGACCCGTACCCCTTATTAAGGCTATATATCTAACACTACAACATTAAATTTTACAATTCGTTCATCTGTTTATTTCTCTTTATTTAAATATAGCAATGTTACATGATGCAGTACCTCAGGCATGGTCAAACGTGGTATGATTTGGGTTGCATGAGTAACTTGGTAAGTATATGACATATACTCTGCAAAAAAAGAAACGCATAGCCCTTTTGAAATTTTAAAAATGCAAATTATGTATTTTACCAGATAAACTGAAATGGTCAAGTATGAAACTTTAAAGGTCTGTTCATTTGATTTGGCTCTCTGCCAAATTAGCTCGGCGACTCTCTAAAATTGCACATCACCTCTATCGCCATGGAATTTGGCTTACGTTTTTCCCGAGAACTTTGTGCTTAATTCAACCACTACATTAAAGCGTATAAAAGGACGAAGTTTGAAGCTTGAATTCATCATAACGTTAAAATGCTGCCATGCCAAGGTTGGACCCTGCTACTCGAAATATCGTCATTGGCCGTCTCCAGGCCGGAGTATCCCAAAGTATCCCAAAGTGAGATTGCACGAACTGAAAACGTAAATCAGAGCACAATTTCTCGGCTGTGGAACTGATTCCAGCAGACTGGCTCTACTAATGACCGACCGAGGAGTGGGCGACCTCGCATTACGACTCCTGGACAAGATCGCTACATCCGGGTCTTTCATCTATGGAATCGAACCGTTGCTGCAACAGCTACTGCAGTCGGAATACCTGGATTGAGAAGAATCAGCTCGCAGACAGTTCGCAACCGACTTCGACAATATGGCATTAGACCCAGAAGACCGTATTTTGGAGCAGTTTTGACACCGTTACACAGACGAGAAAGAGTCCGATGGTGCAACAGATTGAGGGGCTGGACATTCCGCAACTGGCGTAGAATCTGGTTCAGCGATGAGTCCCGTTTTCTGCTACAGAAACGTGATGGAAGAATCCGTGTATACCGGCGCAGGAATGAACGTTTCTCTTCCTCGTGTGTCCAAGAAGTGGATAGCTTCGGTGGAGGTAGCGTCATGATGTGGGCGGCGATCTCTAATGACCGTAAAACAGAACTGGTACATGTCCCGGGCAATTTAACGGCTCAAAAGTACAGAGACGAAATTCTCCAACCTCACCTTATGCGCGTAATTGACCGACAGAGGGAGTTATTCCAACATGACAATGCTAGGCCTCACACAGCCCGCTTAACAATTGACTACCTTCAGCAGAACAACATTAATGTGCTACCATGGCCTTCCAAATCACCGGATTTGAATCCGATTGAACACTTATGGGACCAACTGGATAAACGTGTGCGCCTGCGCCAACCTCCGCCTCAGACCCTCGATCAGCTCCGTCAAATGTTACAACAGGAATGGCGAACAATTCCACGCAATAACGTAAGAACATTGATTGACTCTATGCCAAGGAGATGCAGAACTGTGTTGGCAGCTCGAGGTGGTCATACACGGTACTAACTTAAACGTGACAGGAAGTGTTCTTAACTGTGATGATCTGACTTTTTTTTTCCACCAATATCTAAGGTTTGGACTGTAATTTTTTTCAATTGAAACTATTCTAGTGAATATCTACATTTTATATTGTAAAATCATAATCCAAAATACATCTACTAAAATCTTAAAAAATCCATTATGCGTTTCTTTTTTTGCAGAGTATATTAGTACGGTGATTAGTGCTTTGTCTCGAACTAAAGTGGCAAATTCAAATCCAGAAAATCACCTGGGATCCAGTACATAGTAGTTTGTAGATAAAGCACCATTTACGTGAACAATTTACGGTTTTCTCACCCTTTGGATGCTGACAATAGACTTGCATTTGTGACATCAGTTATACAATGAATGATTTACATTTTTCGGCATAATACTTTTTCATCTGTTATCTGAAAGGTATTTAGAAATGACTAATGATTCTTAACATGTCAATTCGGGTTTGTCTGCCATGCTAATAACTACTGTCGTGTACTATTATAAGCCTTCAGTCTAGGCGAGTTAAAATCAGAAGAAACTAACATGCATGTGCCAAAAATGTTCTGTGCAGGAGACAGAAGTATAACCTTTATTGTAAATGGTAAGAAGCTGAAATGTACAAAACAAAATCACAAGAAAATATTCGTAGTAACATACACAATTGCACAATAAACAATGTACACAATGAACTTGTGTCACTTATGGCTATAACTGTGTTTCTTTTTTATCTCATTGAGGGTGGTGGGTGGTGGTGGGTGGTGGTGGTTATGTTACAACCTTTCAATAAATTTGTCTAAATGCATCATCAATAGTCAATAAAATACACATGAAAATATAAAAGCAATAGATTCAATCAAATGCATTTTGCCTGAAAGTCATTAAATTTTGGTACAGCTACCACGTGTTCTCTAAGCATTACATCTCAATTTCCAGAGAGTGTTTGTTAAACAATTTAAAGCAGCATATAAACGTATTTACACAATGACATCATGAATGATCTTGAATAAGAAAATACAATAAGTACTTACACTGTAGTAGGCTACAGCATGTACCTCAACCGCTAAGAATTAAACATGACTGCTTCGCCAAATACAAGAACGATAATTCTCATTAATCGTAGTCAGGTAACACTTTCCAAAAAAACCCATTGTCATTACAAAAACAAATTATTCACCTACGCTACAGCAGTTTTATAAAATGCTCTAAATACCATCTTCTTTCTCTCTCTCGTCAGGTATGCAGTGCTGCGATAAATATACCACCTATTCCTGTGATTGGGAAACGGGAGGAAACTCAAGCTATTTCTTCCGAGTTATTGAATCTTGATGTGGAAGATGACGATAATCGGATCACAGTATGTGAAGCGTGTTGTAACGACACGATCTGCAATAATGGCGGTGCCTGTGGAGTTTTAGGTATGTACAGTCGCCAATAGTGAGCATTAGTGGCCCTCACTAATACAACAATGGCGGTGACGCGCCAGTCTGTCTACAGTGTCAAACACAGTGGTCAATGTCTGGATGGATCTGTTGCTCGGGACTGCGTTAGACGACAAACAAACGTTTCCTGAATCCAGTGGCACTTATTATTACAAAACTACACTTTATTTTAGCTACTGCATTACAGAAATTAAGAATTTGATTTAATGTAGTAAAACAATTAATAGTTGGATTGACTACACAACTATTCCTCCATATGAATAAAAGGCTAAGGCTTTTAACATCATAGACAGCTGCTTCTTCAATAAAAAGGATCATGAAAATAACCATACCTGTGATTAGTCTTCCAGAAAATTACTTTTCTAAACAGCACTCTGATTCTTGGCACAGATATCCTGAACTGATGTTAAAAAGATGTTGGGGTTCTCCACTGATAATATTCACATAATCTTTAATGAGTAGGTCTTCCAAAACTCTGCTGGAATTCCCATGGGCAAGGATTTTTTCACCTTCATTATCTGACCTGTATTGTGTTCTTATGAGGCAGAATTTATTCAAAAACTCTCGTATTATGGCCTTCAACTCGACATTTAAACATATCGATGACTTTTCATCTATTAACAATGCTAATTTTTATTCATGTGTCAATTGAATATACACCAGTAAACTCAATATTGAAGATGCCACAGAGTCTTCCAAATTTGCTTCATACTTAGATATGACAAACGGGATGACTTCTGCTTCTCCATCGTGAACTACCCAGATTTATGTAGTAATCCATTACCATCTGCATATGTGTTAATGTCTCTCAACTGATTCGATACACTCTAGAATGTTCTGCATATAATAAGTTTTAAAACCGAGGCAAGCTACTGACAAATACGTGGATATTACTGGTTTTCCAACAGTCTCGTTAAAAGTCAATAGTAAAATAATTCTATGGTCGTTATCATTTTTGCAAAATCTACCTGCCATAAGTTCAAATGCTGTCTGACGTGCTTCATATCAATTGCAAAACCGTTCCTCACATACTGATTTTAACTACGGATTTCTCTGTTTACCTGATTAAGATACAGGGCTCACGTCGTGTTTGACGGGTTTGCAGGGGTTGCTTACTCCTCCTAGGCACCTGATGCCACCCTTTGTGTATCAAGGGGTCTGTGTTTACCCTTATCGTAATTTTGTATTGTATAGGAGTATAGGAGTAATGAGAATGATCTTCACCTCTTTTCAATGACAATGTTAGAGACATTGATAGTATAATTCACTAGAGTAAAAACTTCAATACTTCGATTTATTAAGGTAAAAAGTGGGAAACGGAGCAAAAGGTGGATACTTCGATATTTTGGTTTATATGTAATATGGGGAAAACTTTTGATACTTTGACCAACACTATAATAATATAAATGATCGTGTATATACATTACAAGAGGTTAAAACAAGGTGACCATGTGCTAAAAACGACGAAAAAGGGTATCATTGTCCTTTCGATATTTACCAATGTGTTGTGAAATGTTTCATTTGTAATGAAGCGGAAGAGCTGTTTATTTTGATTTATTATGAAGGATCGCATTGGTCAAATTTTTGCCGGTATCGTGTTGAAATTGAAACCACATATAGCCAATAGCTTGATAATCGAACCTTGATTTAAACGAATGAATTCCTATCTCATAAACTAAGATAAAAAAATTCATCGGAGACAATACAAATGATTGTTGGTTGGTTGATTATTGTTAAACGTCCCTTTCGATAATATTTCGCTCATATGGAGACGTCACCATTGCCAGTGAAGTGCTGCAAAATATAGGCGTATACTCGGCGCTTACGTCCTTTGAGCAGGGAGGGATCTTTATCTTGCCACACCTGCTGTGAGTCTGTAACATGGGGCCTCCGTTTTTGAGGTCTTATTCGAAGGACCGCTCCATTTAATCGCCTCTGAGGACGTTAAACGCTATATAATCAATCATACTCAATACAAAATTAGATACAGTATTACGTTGATTTGGCATGGAGTAAAACTTTGATACTTTGAATTATGTGAGTAAATGTTTCTTGATAAGTAAATATTAGTTGACAAGTAAATATTAGTTGATAAGCAAATATTAGTTAATAATCAAATATTAGTTGCCAAGCACTAAAAGGTTAAGATAACGAGCAGTACACAATCTCGTAATTCCTATAGAAATTTAGAAAATACAAATCAGAGAGATGGACCACACGGACCCATGGACATACCAGAGGTGGTATCAGGTGCCTAGGAGGACTAAGCATCACCTCTCGACCGGTTACATCTACCGTGAGCTCTATATCTTGATCAGGTAAACGGAGTTATCCGCCAAGGTCAGTCTAAAAATTGGTATGAAACACATCAGACAGCATTTGACCTAATGGAATGTTTTACTGGCAAAGTGATCGTTAATGACCATAGAATTTGCGAAATGCTGACTTTAGACGAGACTGAAGAAACCCCTGTAACATTAGCTGATAAGCAAATATTAGTTGACAAGTAAATAGTAGTTGATAAATAAATTATGTATAAATACGTTGCTGATAGTTTGGATAATTTAATTTAAAAAATAAATATTTTAAAAAAACTTATAAACATGAAACACTTAGAACGAATGTTAAATACAGAAATAACTTTGATTTACTACAATAAAATGTTTGATACTTTGAGTGTATGTGAAACTGTTTTGTGCTGTTTTGTGCTCTGGCACGAGGCTTTCCGCTGGTTTCCTTAAAGTAAATCATTCTCCGCGCCAATATCAGAATCGACGAGAAACATCATAAATACTAGTTGTAATATTCGATTAACATTATCAAAAAGCTTCATATTTTTTATATACTAATGATGAAAAAGTATTACTTTTATTTACTGTAGTATAAACGTAGTATAGCATAATAGTACCAAGAAATACTGCAGGTTACTAGAGTAAGTTTGATATCAATAAGGGTTTTTTTTTTCAAAATTTTCACAATTATTAGATATGCATAAAATTTTAAACCCACAAATAACTTTTCTCCTGCATTGAAGTTCAGTGCTTCCGTGGCCAAATTAGCAAAACAATCTTAAAAGCAAGATTTTTAAAAAGCCACTACGTCTTTTTATTCCATTCTTTGAAGATTTCTGAAAAAGCTCGATTGAGAGCCTGTCCACCCAGAGACGACACAACCATAAGCATTTCCATCCTTAAATGTTTGTCAGGATCAGTCTTTTTTTTATCTCAATCTAAAAAAAGTTATTCATATTTTAATTTTTAGATTTCAACTACTACGGTGGACGATTGTGTTTCAAATGTAGTCAACAACTGAGTCCGAACAGTTGTGATCGAGTGACGTTGTGCTATCAGGACCGCGTATGTATACACGCAACCTTATCATGTTCGCATCAATTTCACTACATTTTTGTTAAAGTATATTTAATAAAAATGAAATAATTGATAACACGAATTAATTTGCAGATGAATACTATTAAAGATATTTCTGATAATGATTTTTCAAAGGATAGATAATTCAACATCTATCCATCATTATGACTGTTTAAAATTTGGTGGTTGAATAAAAAGTTATATATCACGGCGACTATTAATCCACCAATTATATTCTAAATGTTGATCATAGTCAGACAACGGCATATGAACATGAATATGAGAAGAGTTGTTCATAAGAATGGCGAGAAAAACAATTTATCAGACATTCGATATTGTCAAATATTATTTTCTTTTTGTTTACAAAATATCATTTTATATTCAGTATTGTTACATTCACAAAACGAAACCGGGTGTGGGTTTCACATATGTCTGGGAGACGGGATGTGCTGAAACTACACAGGTAACATGTTAATTGTCTTCTGATTTACACATTTGATTTTTTGTTTGTTTGTTTTATTTATAGTCGCCTGAGCAATTTTTCAGCTATCCGGCGACTGTTACACATTTGACATTAAGTGGATGATTCCACGTGTTGTGGAAATTTATTTGTTCAAACGCTCAAAAATAGAAGCGCTCGAACTTACAAGTGTTTGAGCACTCGAACTTACACGTATATCCTGTATAGGAGCACTCGTGCTAACATATACAAATACAGTAAAACATGATTATAGAGAAACTCCAGGTCCAGGGAAAAAAACAGTTCGTTATAACCAAAGTTCCTTATATGCAATTCAATTTTCGTTATCTTCCTCCCACACGGGAATAACTGTCACTTCACAATAAGCATGAATTCGGTATAAGTTTGTTTTGCTGTAATCCTGTATACGAGCGTTCATACCTACGTCTATATAATGTATAGGAGCGCTAAAACTTGCATGTATATCATGGAGACGAACTTTCAGTCTTGCATGCACATCAAACTTATACGTATAAGTGCGCTTGTTGTATGGTTGGTTATTTATTGTTTAACATCTCACTCGCGAATTTTTCACTCATATGCAAACGCCACCATTGCCGGAAAAGGGACTATGTTCGGCACTTACAGCCTCTAAGCAGTGACATTTATTGTACCACAACTGTTGTGGGCCTCGTTTTTTTTGCGGTCTCGTACAAAGGAACGCTCGTACTTATATGTATATCCTGTATAGCAATGCTTGTATTTACATGTACATCCTGAATAGCAATGCTTGTATTTACATGTACATCCTGTATAGCAATGCTTGTATTTACATGTACATCCGGTATACATCTAGTTTACGCTATGCTATATGATTGATTATTTGTTGCTTTCCGCCACACTCAACAATTTTTCAGTTATCTGGTGGCGTCCAGTTTTTTGTTGGTGGAGGAGAGAACCCAGATACAATGTACCTGGGAAGAGACCACCGACCTTCCGCAAGTAAACTGGCAAACTTGCTCACATAACGCCGCGGTCGAGATTCGAATACGCGCCGACAGAGGTGAGAGGCTTTGTGATTTTGCTCTAACCACTCGGCCACGGAGGCCCGCTATTCTATAAACCACTTCGCAATCTATAATTGCCTAAACAACTCCAACTTACTTTATATCGTATAAAATGAGTAACGATTACTTTCATTACTTAACAGAAAAAATATTTAAGCAAAAGTACTTATACATTGATACCGCTGTAAGTATTACAATGCGTTTGACCCGCAATAAACCTCAAGTAAATATTTTCCCGCTATTTTCAGAATTGCACACAGACCTATGGGACTATCTGTAGTCGCTGTTGTACTGATAATCTATGTAACGACGAATGCAATATTCAAACATATGCTCCACCTGTTCACCATATAAGTACTACCACTTCTACCACCACCACCACCACGACTACCCCAAAACCCACAACCTCTACTCCATGTAAGTATTTACATCAAATTACCCAATCGATCGATATACTTCAAAACCTGCAGCCAAATTCGAAATGCGAATTGATTCTATCATCCAAAACATTGGTACTATTAACAATCCCCCATTGTACTGTTACGACCTAAACCTCTATGCAATTATACTGTCATCGAAAAATACACCTACCACTACACATCAATATTTTATCTATGGTCCAAACACTTGCAAAAACCGCTACACGTAAATTCTGAGACTACCAACTAAAAGCGTTGTAATACGGTCACGCCACATTGATACATACATAATGTGCAACTATTAAATGAAAGTATTTCCTCAAGAATCGAAATAATTGCGATCAGCTCTTATAAGTAATTATCGGTATACTACCATCAATAAACTTATCATCAATGAATAAGTGAAGATAGCGAGCATTGAATAATCTCATTAATCAGAAAACAAAATTAAGAGTAGGACAAACACGGACAACTGGACATAACACGTGGGATCAGGTGCCTAAGAGGAGTAAGCATCTCCTGTTGACCGGTCACATCCGCCGTAAGCACTAAATCTTGATCAGGTAAACGAAGTAATCCGTAGTGAAAATCAATATGTAAAGTCAAAACGTCAGATAACCAATATATATGACGTTACGAACCAAAACACTATGACCGCCACTTCAAAAGGGTGACACTACCACCAAACAACTAAACTTTATGGCAAATGGGAATACTTCATTTTCCGCAACGTCGACTTGCCATACTTGTGTAGCAATATTCCATAATCTCCTGCAATAATTGATTCGATACGCGAGAGCGTGTTTTGCGTATAATCAAGTTTTGAACCCAGGCTGACAAATCAATATAATTACAAGAGTTTTAATGGTCTCATTTGAAACCATTTCGCAAGTGCTATAGTCGTTATAATGATCAGATTTGCAAATTGTTACCCCGTTCTTTACATACTAATGTTACCGGTCACGGTAACTCAGTGGTTAGAGCGTTCGCTTCGTAACCGAGAGGTCGTGAGTTCGAGCCCCGTTCGTGCTATGACCGCGTCAAACCTAAGACATAAAAATAGTGATTGCTCCTTCGCCAAACGCTCGGTATTTAAAAGTGAGAATCACGGGTCTTTCGGATATGACCTCAAAAACGGAGGTCCCGTGTCACGGTAGCCGTTGGCAAGTTAAAGAACCTCCACTGTTACGACCCTGAGTTCTAAGCATAGGTCTAAATTTGTTGTACTTTACCGGTGACGTCCCTATATGAGTGAAAAATTATCGACAAGACAAACAAACAAACAAACAATCAATCAATCAACACACTGATGTTAACCACGGATTACTCTGGTTACCTGATCCAACTTAGGCACTACCACTCAAAGTTTCAACCACCCCTTTACGCAACTAATTGTATTAGCATCCGAAAATTTATTACCACCACTCCATATAAATCTATTACCACCACTCCATATAAATTTATTACGACCATTCCATATAAATCTATTACCACCACTCCATATAAATCTATTACCACCACTCCATATAAATCTATTACCACCACTCCATATAAATATATTGGGGGCCTCCGTGGCCGAGTGGTTAGAGCATCGGGCTCAAAATCACAAAGCCTCTCACCTCTGTCGGCGCGTGTTCGAATCTCGGCCGCGGCGTTATGTGAGCAAGTTTGCCAGTTTACTTGCGGAAGGTCGGTGGTCTCTTCCCAGGTACATTGTATCTGGGTTCTCTCCTCCACCAACAAAAACTGGACGCCACCAGATACCTGAAAAATTGTTGAGTGTGGCGGAAAGCAATAAATAATCAATCAATCAATCATACAAATATATTACCACCACTCCATATAAATCTATTACCACCACTCCGTATAAATCTATTACCACCACTCCATATAAATCTATTACCACCACTCCGTATAAATCTATTACCACCACTCCATATAAATCTATTACCACCACTCCATATAAATTTATTACCACCATTCCATGTTGATAATCTCGTCCAGAGCCTGTAATCACCTATCCACAGGCAAACAACAAAAATCTTTCAGTAAGATTTGCTTGTTTTTCCACGACCCATTCAATAATTTCTGCACTCAGGTAAAGATGTAACATAACTTTAAAGGAAGTGCCACAAATTATGACTTCTGGATGGCGCTCAGGGCTGTAGCAGTTAGTGTTCCCTATCGTGCCAACGACTACCGTGACACGGTGTCTCCTTTGTTATCCCGTGAGGACCCGGGTTAGAATAGGTCCTCAGTACCCCTTGCTTGTCGTAAGAGGTGACTAAATGGACGACACCGCAAAAACTGAGGTCCCGTGTCACAGCAGGTGTGGAACGTTAAAGATCCCTCCCCGCTCAAAGGCCGTAAACGCCGAGCATAGGTCTAAAGTTTGCAACCTTTCACCGGTAATGGTGACGTCTTCATATGAGTGCAAAATTCTTGAACACGACGTTAAAGAATATATAATCAATCAATCAACTAACCAACCAACCTCCCTTGTTACAGATATATCCATCAGAACCGAGAATTTCACAAACAGTCTTTATCTATATTAAACCACATGCTCCCAACGCGGTGTAGGAATCGAGAATGGATGCCCGTCATTAATGTGGATCGCTTCACTCAAATATATTTGTCTTAATATATCTTATCTATCTTATTTCTAATTGACATATTTCTTGAAGATTTTAGTCGTAGTTTTAAAGAATATTAGGAAATAACATTTATTATTTTTCATAAATATTTTTATATAAAATGTAATGATGTCTATACGAGTCTTCTAAGATTGGTTTATCAAATATTCATATCAGACATCAACTCACAGAAATTTAAACTCTTAAAATCGCTTACTCGCAAAGAAAATACCTTGGTTTTTATTATCCCGGAAAATATACCAACAATATTCAGTTTTTATCAATCTTTCGATAGTAGAACCGCAATCCATTTGAAATGCTTATAAAATGTCGGGGTTGGGATTCCGATGGGTTCTTGTAGTATGAACTGATGAATAAGATTCTATAACAAACTATCTACTGAATACGACAGGGTTCTTTGCTTTTGTTTTTTGTGTGTTATCGTTTTTTGTTTGTTTGTTGTTTTTTCGTTATAGCGCCTTTATTTGCAGTTGTTATGCCCTTGTGTCGCGTTATTACACCTTTCTTTTGCGATGTTACACCATTAAAATATTTTCTGTCGTTTAAGGCAACCCAGTAGGTTTTCTTAATTTAATGTAGCTCGTGTTTATTTATACATCATTAGCATATGTTTACAATGAGTTACATGTATATTATTTCCACACAGCCCCAAAGCCACCGCATATAATCTCCATTCGGCACATACCTCAACAGATCCATTATGGAGCTAACGTGCAGATGAACTGTACTGTGGAAAGCAATCCAAAGTTTGACTTACTGGGGTGGAATATGATGGTATGGTATCGAATTTTCTCTTCAGCATTTTTAATTTATTATTTAAAAACTATGTAATGATATGAACATCGTCTTAGAATTTCACAAGAAATCAACTTGTCACAAGCGTCAAATATATCGGGCCGCGGACGATACGATAGAAATTACGTGGTATATTCTATTATTTAGTTATTTATTTTAGATCGGGCCACAGTGATGATATATACATTTTGTACATACATCCCTTCTGGATAATGAGTTAATTGTGAAGCCATACGTTAATCAAGATATCTTAATTGCCATAGCAAGCAAAATTATTTTAGAAGAAACAACTTTACAGAGAAGGATAATGACTTTAAAAGGATTTTTCATAAACTTGTATGGGCTAAACTCACCTTATCATTTGAAGACTACTTGGATATATTACTAGTTGTGAGAATGCGCAAAGATAGTCTTGAATCCACAAAACAATGCATACCTTTTTTGTACTTCATATAAATGAAATAAATTGAACTCGAAACAAACGCAGTACAAATTGACAACTATACTGTTTATTGCCTTTTAAAATATGCTTGATGTATATCTAAAGATTATAAAACTCGAACGCTAATATTAACTGTAACTTCAATCCCCGAGTAAGCAGTTAAATTAATTTTTGGAACAATCACGAAAAATACATTAAACGTTAATCCCGCGAAACGCATGTACATTTTGAAAATCCCTGTCAGAACAGACCACGGTCTAGCACAGCCTGTAATAACATAAAAAATTCTATAGCCCTGGGATTTACGAGCCTCTGATACATGCACTAACATGAATAGAAGCATTGTAATATTGAGAATTAGCATTAACAGAGGTATTATAAGCCTGGGAAAAATAACATTACAGAGGTTTTATAAGCCCTTGGAAAAATAACATTTCAGAGGTTTTATAAAGCTTGGGAAAACTAATATTAAGAGAGGCATTATAAGCCCTGGGAAAACTAACATTAACAGAGGTATTATAAGCCTTGGGGAAACTAACATTATCACAAGCTCTCTAAACATTTAGAAAGCTTTCATTCCATAAGTAATGGAAATTAGCATTTACTAACATTGCCAGAAAGCTAAAATAACAGATTTGTGACAGGAAAGGTCGCATGAAATAAGTACATGTAGGATCTCGAGAACAAATGATATGAAATAATTGTAGCTTTTACCCCAAACTTAAGAGTCATCCTTGTTTTTCATCTTGACCTAAACGTTCAAGACGGGACAATCAGAGCTAGATAATAATGTTCGAGTTTCATGCCTAAATCGAATGATATAACTTTGGCAACAAAATACCTTAATCCTGTGATATAACTCTGGCAACAAAATACCATAATCCTGTGATATAACTCTGGCAACAAAATACCATAATCCTGTGATATAACTCTGGCAACAAAATACCATATTCCTGTGATATAACTCTGGCAACAAAATACCTTAATCCTGTGATATAACTCTGGCAACAAAATACCATAATCCTGTGATATAACTCTGGCAACAAAATACCATATTCCTGTGATATAACTCTGGCAACAAAATACCATATTCCTGTGATATAACTCTGGCAACAAAATACTTTAATCCTGTGATATAACTCTGGCAACAAAATACCTTAATCCTGTGATATAACTCTGGCAACAAAATATCGATGCTGAAAAGCTTGGGTATCATTTTTCATTTCAAAAGTTAAGTTTAACATCACAAGTGATGTCCATTTTACGATATGAACAACAATATATTACGTCTGCTGGGGTGACTATGTTGTCATGTAACTTATTAAGTTGGACGCCTTAACATTCATAGTTTATTATCCATTAACAATGTTCATTTTCATTCACATCTTGATTTGATATATCTCAGTGAACTAGAAATTAGAGACACCATATTGTCTTCCATATCTGCTTCATATTTGGATATTGTATTGACCAAAGATGTTAACAGCAAACTGACAACTCGCGTCACTGACAAACAGGATTAGGTCATTATTTCCATCGTCAACTTTAAAGCGAAACAAATTATTGAAATTACGTTGATGTTACAGGGTTTCTCGTTTGATGTCAGCATTTCAAAAATGATGAAGCTTCACGAGGATTGTTATAATGATCTTAATTTTCAAATGGAATCTGTCGATTTTTTTCTGACGTGTTTCATGCCAATTGATAAGCCGTTCTTTACATACTGATTTTGATTAAGGACCACTCCGCGAACCTGATCAAGATACAGGACTCATGGCGGAAGTGGCCGGTCAACAGGGAATGCATACTACTCCTAGGCACCTGATCACACCTATGGTTGATTGATTGTTTGTTTGTTTTTGTTTTACATCCCGTCGAGAATTTGTCACTCATATTGAGACGTTACCAGCTGTAGGTGAAGTACCACAAATTTAGACCTATGCTTAGCGCTCAGGGCCGTAGCAGTGAGGGTTCTTTAACGTGACAACGCATACCGTGACACGGGACCTCCGTTTTATTATTATTATTATTATTATTATATTCACTAATATAGCGCAAAATTACGTATAGTTTCTATGCGCTTTACAGAGGTTGTCCTAATGAAAATGAAACGATTATAAAAGAACTGTTAAGGTTAAAATTGACAAATTATTAGTAAAATAGTGATAAGACACCAAAATGCTGTGTAAAAGTATGGCAGTCAGATGTCGAGACAAGAAATACATACGTAGTCTATGATGTGATATTGATTTATGCTAAAATGTATTCACGTTTGAACAGCAGTGTGTTAACTTTCTTGCGGAATGTTTTATGTGATTCAAGATTGCCAAGTTCCAACGGTAGATTATTCTGTAATTGAACACCTAGATTGTTTATGGCTCTTGCACCGTTTTTGTTTGAAGATTTCTCCACTACCAGTTTCCACTGGTCCGCGGATGATCTTAATGTCCTGCGTGGCTGGTATAAAGGAAATAACTCTCTCATGTAAACGGGTGATGAGGAGGAGTGGAGTGACTTGTGTATGGTTGTCAACACTTTAAACACGACACGCTGTCTCACAGGCAGCCAGTGCAGCTGTCATATCCGAAAGACCCGTGATTCTCACTTCTAAAGGCCGTCGTTTGGCGAAGGAGCAATCACTACCTATTTTTCGTCTTAGGTTTAACGCGGCCATGGCAAGAACGGGGCTCGAACTCATGACCTCCCGGTTACGAAGCGAACGCTCTAACCACTGAGCTACCTATGGAGTTCCCAGGGGTCTCTGTTTGACCTACTCTTAATTTTGTATTTATGAGATTTATCACTGTTTGTTATCTTCACTTCTCATTAAAACGCTAAAATCTGTTTTTCACAAACCATATAGAACAGTTGTTTTAAAATTCTCTTGACAATTGTTTATGAAATACTCCCGATTTTGATAAACATGTACTTGTGCATGCACAAGTTGACTCCTTTCACATTTTACATTGTTAGATTCAAGACTGCGTCATCAAGCTCCATGTGCAATCTAAACATTTGATTTCAGTCAAGTTGAAAAGAAAAAATGCCTTGTTTTCTTCTGACTTGATGGAAAACACAGAGCAGTTTTCCGATTAGCTCAGGGGAAAACATACATGTACACTTGTGCATGCGCAAGTCGATATTTCTCATAGCATCCTGTTTAACCTCGCTTGTATATTTTCTGCTTCATGGCTAGAAATCTACTAGCGACGGTACTCCTCACATGATCTGTCAATCACATGACACAAGTAGTCAAGTTTAGAGTAAAAATATTACTTTCACAAGATGTATCATATTTTAAAATACATACACAACTGAATATTTGTTCTAAATTGCAGTTTCTGTAATAAACATGCAATGAATGATCTGTCGGTTAAAACGCTCCTTTTATTTCATTCAGGTTTGATAATTTGTTCCGCAAATGTTACAAAATCACACAATCTGGTCCTTGTGCACGCAAGGTGTTTTCAAAAAATTAAGCTTATTATAACATAAAGCAGAAAACGTTGTATTTAATAATAGAAAATACAGGTAGCGGTATCTCTGACATTTCCCGTGAATTGTTATCCACGAGAAAGCAATATATAGAAATATATTTATATATTTCATGATCTACTTATATACAGTTGTATCACTACAAAATATCAAGAACATCCATATGTTGGCTTTTGCGGGGATAAACTAAATATCATTTCCTACATTTTCATTTTGTTTGAAATATTAATAAATCTCTCTTACTTTGTTTTTATGTGACGACCAAGTCGCATGCGTTTCAGGTGGACAGATGTCTGTTACCGCGGATGTGTTCTGATAAAGGATGTTTTTTTTTTATACCTTTTTACTATGTTTTAGTAGGGTGGCTGTCTTCATACAATGACAGGTGTTCATTAATAGAATAGTGTAGTGTACATTATATCATTTAGCTTCTTGGAGAGACCATATCTTTGTTATTTGATGTGGAGAAAATAAATAAATGTGAAGTGGTAAGCACACTTTCTAGGTCTTCTTAACTTTTTACAATGTAGAAGAAATTTTACCACGTGACTTCATGAAGACAGTCGAGAAAAAAGTCACGGAATAAAACTAATGCAAATAGTTTCTTTTCTTAGTCAAGATTAAGTTGATTGATCAATAAATTGGACGTGCAGTGTGAATAACTTTCTGTTGTATAAAGAAGTTATTTTTAGTCGGAGTTTTATATTGATCAATCGGACAAACGTGGTCAGCGTATACCTGGCCCCTGCTGTGTACGTTAACAACATTTAACGAATTAATTAAAAATTTTAAGACTAGCTGCATTATTGCCCTACGGTGCTAGCAGTAAGAAGTAACTTCATATCTTTCACTAAATTCATTTATCTCCGAATTGTTGATCGAAACTCCAATAAATTTTGCGAATTCTTCGAAACACATTCTTTTCCAGGGAAGAAGTTACTTTAACAAAAATAATTTTTTTTAGTTCTTACACTTCCCTACACCTTTCCGGTCCATAAAAAAGGTGGTGTTTGCACCAATATTTCTTGGTCATAATGATATACAAAATTATTAAAATGTAACAAACACAGTGATATATACAAGCCACGGTATTCCAGAACGTACGTAAACACACCCTGACTTGCGTGTTTTGAGGAAACATCAGGACAATCTGGTCCGCATGATATCTGTGAAAAACCTCACACATCCCATCATGTTTTGAGAAGTCGTACTGCATAATTGTTTGATTTATTTTATTCAGACTGATCCCAACCATATTCCGCCGAACATTCACCTTCAATACGGAACAAACTCAGTCACAGTTAACATACAGAACTACCAGAAAGAAAACGATGGAGATTACCAATGTTTCGTTCGCAACTCTGTAGGACAAGACGTTAGAACTGTGAATCTGCAGGCACAATCATGAGTACGCACAAACAGTGCAGAATTTACTGAAATAAAACGTGAAGAGAGTTTTGCATTCGTTACTTTTAATATGTCTGTTTCAAGTTTTTATTTACACCCATTAGAAAATCTTTGAAGTTTTCAGAGAGTTAACCAGAACAGTTACAAATCGGTTTGGTCGTGCATGCCGCTTACATCTTGTACAGTCGTTTTTAGGAATCGGTTTTGTTTTGCATGTGGCCGATATGGTTGAAGTTCAGAATATTCTTGTTCAAAAAAAATTCTGCAAAATATGGAAACTTTATATTTTCAATTAACTAATGAATATGGTAGAGAAATAGATTATGAAAAAAGATAAATTATATATTAAAAAAATAATTCATTTCGGTCATATGACCATGGTTTGTAGGATTAGCATAAAAAATGTCAAATTGTGAAGGTTTCTGGCATGAAACTTAGTAACAAAATTTAAAGTAATAATAATTCAATAATACCTAAGAGCCACAAAAGTGCCCCGAGTATAAAGTGGTGCGATACTAAGATTCATTATATTGATCCTTCCATCTTACTCTGTAGATGTCTTTTAGAGCTGTAGCACAATGTGCTCTTCACGAACTCTACAAGGTCAATATTACAGATTATGAAATAGTCACGTCGCTAGACCACCTCATTTCTCTTACACTGAAGGCGAGGAGGGAAACCTTGGACATGACATGCTAATTGACTCACAATAAATGAAACTTTGTTTTCTCTATCAATGATAATAAACTATTAAATTTGTAAACAAAAGCCTTTTCCCATTCGTTGTACATTATATCAATTTCTTCGTAATTTGTATGCTTGTAAATGTCACACATCGAACCTGTGACATTTCATGAACAATCTGCATTGCATTTGCACCAGAGAAGAAGAGGAGGGTCATTGAAGATTCATCGTCTTTCAGGAATTTTCTTAGAATGGATTTGGCTGTTTTAATGAGATAATAGTTAATCAGATAATTAATGAAGCATAAATAGGTCACCCAAATTCCAGGCATCTGATTTACCAGGGAAAGAAAATCTTGTATGAAGAGAAACACGTTCCCTCCGAACACGTGGAATATATAATGCGATTCCGGGAAGGCTTAGTTGGGTGTTTGGTTACATATCCTTTAACATCCTACTCGAGAATTTTGGGTCATACGGAGACGTCACTATTCCCGGTGAAAAGGCTACAAACATTAGGGCTATGGTTGGCGCTTACTGCTTTCGAGCAGGTAGGACCATTAACGTGTCACACCTGCTGTGACGCGCGACCTCGGATTTTGCGGTATCATTCGAGGAACCGGCCCGATTATTATTATAACACAAAATGTTTTATCGGTATTTAATTTAAGAAGGAATGACACACCAGAGAAAAAGGATATGACAGATTGTACAATGATATTTTGAAATTGAAAACTTTCAAATTTACTTTATCAATAATAATTTAATATTTGCACCTATAGTACTAGTATAATTTTAAATGCCTCTTCAATCTGGGCCGATAAGAAACTGATATTTCGTATTATTTGTATTAGCATATTTTTGGTTTCCCCAACGTGCATTTTCACCTAGGTCGTGAACAGTTTGGGATGTGTACTATAAACCACGACACATGAGTATAGAGCATTGATCGTTATGCTGGAATTGCCTAATAAGGTGTTTGTAAACTTGTAACTACACTTTTCTATAATATTTGAAATATCAAAAATTACTTGATCCTGGCAAATATTCGTAACCTGTTGTTAGTTGTTGTTTTTCGTCCAGACGAGAATTTTTCGCTTCAGCTTCAGGTGAAATACAAGTACATGTTTCACACGAGTGGAACTTTGTGGTTTCTGTTTAATGTATGATAAACCGTCTGTATCTTTTATCCTTTAATCACGATCATCAGTATTTATCTTGATTGGTGCAATTTTGTATCAGCTGGATTTGATAGTAAGTGTCCTTAAGGGGAGTTTTACTTGTGTTCAACAGCCAGATGAGGGTCCACCTACACAGTGAGCAGTTTTCGATCCGGGTTGTTAGAATAGATCCTCAGCACCCCTAGCTTTTTGTAAGGGGCGACTATATGGGGCGGTCCTTCGGATGAAACCGCAAAAACCGAGGCCCCGTGTCACAGCAGGTGTGGCACTTTAAAGATTTCTCCCTGCTCAAAGGCCATAAACGCCGAGCATAGGCCTAAATTTTGAAGCCCTTCACCGGCAATGGTGACGTCTCCATATGAATGAAATATTCTCGAGCGGGACGTAAAACAATATATAATTAATCAATCATAATCAAGAATAATTTGGTTTTTCTGCATATTTAAAATATCTTCATCCAAGAGTATTTGCCATCTATTTTTCTAATGGGTTTAAGGTTAGAGTTTGCTAATACAACACTTTTAAACATTTTTGGGCATAATAGACAAGACTTCCAGGAGAGAGAGAGAGAGAACTGCACTATGACAAAAATTCTGTCCTCACAATTACGTCCTCATAAAAGTTGAAGTTGACAGATTTAGATACAAAATATTAGATAGTGAGGACAGGTAATGTGAGTACATGTCCTTACTAATATTCTCTCTCAAAATCACTCTTGACAATTCGAAAGAGAGTATTAGATAAACTTTTATAAATGTCCCTAGTATTAGATAAACTTTTATAAATGTCCCTAGTATTAGATAAACTTTTATAAATGTCCCTAGTATTAGATAAACTTTTATAAATGTCCCTAGTATTAGATAAACTTTTATAAATGTCCCTAGTATTAGATAAACTTTTATAAATGTCCCTAGTATTAGATAAACTTTTATAAATGTCCCTAGAGGTATACCTAACAGTACACGTACCATTTAGTATAACGTATGTTTTTATTCCCTTCTAGATAGTGTGTTGACGTCCTTACTTTCCAGGTTTGGTCGGAGAGAGAGAGAGAAAGAGAGAGAGAGTATCCAATACACACATTTAAATCCCTCTGTCAGCATGTCTTATTTCATTTTTCTGATGGCTGACCAAGCTACCGAAACGTTCGTGGGGTTTTTTTTATATTCGTGGTTTTTTTTAATATTCGAATCTTTGCTGCCTTTTCAGCAAACCCATTGGTCATATAGGTGATGCTCATAATATGGATTATCATTGTTACGCGGACGACAGTCAGATTTACATTGTAGTTGAACCGCGCGACAACTGGGTCAATATTTCTTAAAGGCTCATGGCGTGTCTAACAGATATCCGCATCTGGATGAGTTCTAACTTACTAAAATTCAATCAGGACAAAACAGAACTCATGGTATTTGTCCCAAAGTGCAATCGATCTTAGAACCTTGACTTCCAGATTTCGTTCGAGGGAAACATTATTTCTGAGGCCGAGTATGTGAAAACCCTTGGGATAAAATTAAGAAGTTCATATCAAAATTAAGTATTATTTCCCTCTACATAGCTCTGATCCTTTGCCGGATTTAGATCCACTATTTGGTATTTTTGGTTCATTCCGCTTATTTCGGATTTCCAACATTTGTGACTTGACCATCACTGATGAGACATTATTTGTCGAAATGCACATCTGTTGCATCAAAATTGGTTGATTGATTATATGTTGTTTAACGTCCCGCTCGAGAATTTTTCACTCATATGGAGACGTCACCATTGTCGGTGAAGTGATGCAAAATTTTGGCCTATGCATGGCACTCAGTGCCTTTGAACAGGGAGGGATCTTTATCGTGGTACACCTGCTGTGACACGGGGCCTCAGTTTTGCGGTCTCATCCGAAGAACCACTCTATTTAATCGCCTCTTACGACAAGCAAGGGGTACTGAGGATCTAGTGGAACTCGGATCTCCACGAGGTTATCAAATTTGGTACCGTGTATGTTATATATAAACAGAATATGAAAACTAATCCACAAACTACCATTCGAAATAACTAAAACTCCAAATGATTTCACTACAGAATAATTAACAGAATTTTAACAACAAACTCGTTCAAAATTGAAGATATGTATCTTTTGTCACATATAAGAGGAAACAATAAAACATATACTACGGGAATGCGATTATGTTTAAACATGCCTCGATGAGTTTGAACTTATGTTAAAGGTCAAACAAACTTGTAATTAGTTGTTACCTAAAAGTCGTTTATTTTTAGGTATCCTTGATATAAATAAGGATATATACTATACAAAACACCCTTTTCTTTTAATCAAAGTACTATATTTATACAGCAAGATGTACATAGGAATCTTTGAGTATTTGTTTTGCAAATCCTGCTTAAAACCTTTCACACACAAAACTCCATATCTTACAAATATGACTGTTGTATATCGTTTATTGCTCGAGAATCTTTCACTATGGAGACGTCACCATTGCCGGTGAAGGGATGCTAAATTAAGGCCTATTGTCGTTCTCATAGTTTTACAATAAAACTCTGCATTATAACTACAGGTCATCTAAGGACATCAATCATTATAACTAATTCCCCATCAAAGACTGATTGCCTCACTCCGCTCAGCGCGTACGACCTTTGATTTATGTATGAGTAGCGAGGAATCTTTGTCGTGGCACACCTGCTGTGGCACGGGGCCTCAGTTTTTGCGGTCTCATCCGATGGACAGCCCTATTTAGTCGCCTCTTACGAAAAGCAAGGTGTATTGAAGACCTATTCTAACGCGTGTATTGTTAATTCTATTTTTAGTTCCATTCTACTGACGAGTGGCCCGAATATCAGAATACTAACTTAGAGGATCAGGATTAAAACTGTTCCCCACCCTAGACTTCTAAAAACATTTGTACTTTTGATATATACTATCATATCGTATTATTATGTATATATAAAGTATATCTATGCCTTCTAAATAAAAATACATCAACTCCAGTGGGCCCTGGCACCTTAGGTGAAGATTAAGCAGGAATATCCTAGGATACTTATATATATATATATATATGTGTGTGTGTGTGTGTGTGTGTGTGTGTGTAAACTTAAATGATCAGTGAATTTTACTTACATGTAATGCCCTAATGCCCACCATATATATATATATATATATATATATATATATTATCACTACATTAGATTAATCCGAAGAGTTGGATCACATCGAGTTGAGTCATTGGCGCTCGACGTTTTAAATATCTACAATAAAAAAATTATCATCTTGCAAACAAAATATTCACAAGGTAATCATGCCGCCATCTTGGTTTTCTATTTACCAGCTGCATCGCTTGCAATATTTTGCAAAAAGTTTGATATAATATTATAATTAGACCCTCTTACCATTTAAAAGCAACGCTGTCAAAATCTTGCCTCTTTTATCGTCATGGTTGACTGGAAATAAAGTCCATTTATCGGCTATAATTAACGGTCAATCTTCGTCTCCTGCAAACGTGCTTCTCAAATGTGAAAAAGTCGTAAAAGGGGGACGGAAGTTGACATAATTATGAAAATGAGAATTCCCTTGGTGATATACCCTCTGACGTTTGTGCGGAGAAAATGAGGCGGAACTGAATACCGGGTAGTGTACAGCCCTGCAAACAACAAAATTCGGGCTCAGTTGTGTGGTTTTAGAACAGACTGACACGGGCAGTGTGGTAAATAATCTTTCGCAATGCCAAAACAACAACACTAGAAATGTCCCGTCCCCCTCTTGCTTCGACTCCAACAAACCAAGGTTTGAAGGCTTGTCACCCATTGTGACTACACTGGAAATTTACAAATGCATAAATGTCACTGTGAACGTTTCAGATTATGCCCACGTATACGCGTATGTGGGTGTTAATTCGAATGTGAACTTTTCTTATTACATATGACATTTACTTTAAACTGATTTTGATACAACGAATGCATGGATAAGTGAAGTTATCATGTTTGACGTTTAAAAAAATAAATGAAGTATAGATCAATAGTGTTCAAGATCCATTGCATCGCTATCTACATGATCTAGAACATATCTAAGTTTGCTGCTAATTATAATATTTACTATTATTAATTTTATTGACCAATGGAAAAAAAGGTCTATTCCGAACCTGTGTCAACTTTCGTCCTCCTTTTACCAATTTTTCGTATTTGAGAAGCAGTAAACGTTTTTTGACGGTTAGGTATAGCCGATAAATGGATTTTATTTCCAGTTCACTATAACGATGCGAGAGGTAGTAAGACCTTGACAGAGTTGCTTGTAAACGGTAGGAGTCTAACTTTAATATTATATCAAACTTTTGCCGAAAATTGCAAGCCATGCAGCTGGTAAAAAGAAAATCAAGATGGCGGCGTGATATACCTTGTATATAATTTGTTTACAGGAAGACGTTTTTAAAAAAATTTATAGAAACTTGAGACGTCGAGCGCTTGTGAGTGGCGCAGATCATCTGATCAAACGAGACGCGAAGCGTCGGTTTACTTAATGCAAACGGTATCGAATCGCAGTTTCAAAACACTCATTTCATTTTATGCCACATCCGACATGTTTTTATTGAAGCTCTATACATATATATATATATATATATATATATATATATGTGTGTGTGTGTGTGTGTGTGTGTGTGTGTGTGTGTGTGTGTGTGTGTTCAATACGCCACACGAGCAGTGATGCGTCTATTATCTTGTCCTTCTGAGTTCTGTACATAACACTGGTAGTCCACCTCGTTTTCACGCTGGAAGTTGGTAATTTCAAGAGTCACCGAGTTGGTACCGTACCTTATATGTACATTCATCGGAATTCTGCTAGGAACCTGTAAAAATAAAAATTAGAAAACATTACACCAAAATATAGAGTAATTGTTTCACAATACATGGGCGGATCAAGAAAATTTTCAAATAGGGGGCTGCAATCCAAATTCGTATTTTTTTCCGCTCAACAAGGAGAAGGGTTTAAAAATCAAAAATAGCAAAAATGACCATTTTCAACCAAGGGGAGGCGATTCTCTCTAATTCCACCATGTGTTAATTACATTTACCAATTTATTTCCGAAGTCTTTTTTTTTTAAAATTAGGACAGCGGATAGGACGGTTTTTGCAATAAACACGTGATATTTTGCAAGCCTGTTTTATACATTTGACACGTAATTGGTATTTTTACTTGGGTTTGTGATGTACACCCGGGCAGATAACATCTTTTAATAGGCGGCCATTGACATGTTTAAGCCTATAGAGAGGTTTCCAACAGCGGGGTCCGTTCCTTAGATATAGTCTGTTAATAAGGATCACCTCTGTGTAAATATTCTGAAATTTATTACATTTTTTAATTCCCGATTGTTTTATTTTTCTTAATATGCCGTTAGGGAAGTTAGCTCCTCAGCTTATGAGCATGACTGTGCAGGATGCTATAGCTATATATTAACTATATTATATAAATTTATCACTTAAACCTATCCAGTTGAAATTTCATTTTTCGTAAGTGTAGGAAAGATCTACATTTTATTGCGGAAGGATTGTTTCATCAATGACATCTAAATCGACTTTAATTCTGCTGTATCTATTATATCGTCAATATTTATATCCCTACACGTGTATTTCAATTTTTTAATTCATGATACAAATAGCAGAGACTTGGAACCAACTCATATGGTGTAAAATCATTAATTTGGCCGATACATTTTTCCAACCAAAACACCCTTTCTTAATAATGTCAACATTTACCCGAATTTTGTATGAAAATTCAGTATTTTGTACAATTAAAAAAATTAATCGATAACTCCCACTTTTACAAACTCTATCTTAAATTTTAAGAAAATTCTTTGTAATATGTGTGCAATTTTTTAAAGCAAGTAATACTTCTAATCTCTTAAACTCTTTCATCTTTATGATTGATTATATATTGTTTAACGTCCCGCTTGAGAATGTTTCACTCATAAGGAGACGTCACCATTACCGGTGAAGGGCTGCAAAATTTAGGCCTATACTCGGCGCTTATGGCCTTTGAATAGAGAGGGATCTTTAACGTGCTACACCTGCTGTGACACGGGGCTTCGGTTTTTGCGGTCTTATCCGAAGGACCGCCCCATTTAGTCGCCTCTTACGACAAGCAAGGGGTACTGAGTACCTATTCTAACAACCCGGATCCCCACGGGGCGATATATATGTTTATATATATATATATATATATATATATATATATATAGTTATAGTTGCAAGACATGAGTAAGCATGAAAGATGAAGGATGTTTGGGACAAGGGTGACATAATTTGTAAATCATTATTTTCTGGGTATTTTCTGACTTCAGGGTGAGGCCAACCTTGGTATATATACTGTATAAATATAAACTATTTAAATATCTTCTTTAATGCTATTAATACTAAATTGAAGCTAAATAGGAATTTAGAAGGCGTAAGTAGTCCTTTTATCATGAACCATTTATCATATACTTTTCCTCCTGACCTTCAATGGAGGAGAAATGAGGTGGTGTTAGCTACGTGACTATTTCATAATCTCATAATAATAATAATTTCTGTACTATTTGTAATATCTATAATATTGACCTTGTAGAGTTCGTGAAGAGCACATTGTGCTACAGCTCTAAAAGACATCTGCAGAGTAAGATGGAAGGATCAATATAATGAATCTTAGTATCGCACCACGTTTTACAGTCGGGGCACTTTTTGGGGGGTTTGGGGTATTTCTGAATTGTTATCAATCGAAGTTTTATTACTAAGTTTAATGCCACTGTCAACGACAATATGACATTTTTGTATGTTAATGCTACAAAGCATGGCGATATGGGTTTTTTTTGGTGTTTTTTTTGTTTTTGTTTTTGTTTTTTTTTTTTTGTATTGAATCTTTCAACCGTGATCCCCAGTTAGTGATTGAATGATTGATTCAGGTTTTACGCCGTGTTGGCAATATTTCAGGCATTTTACGGCGGCCCAGTTAATGAAGTCTCCTTCTTTTGCAGAATTTTACACCTGGCGTATTCTAACATTTCTTCCGATTTCGAAAGAGCTTGTTTCGAAACTTGAAAACCAGGAAAATGTAGAGCCTTTCAATTTTTCTTCCCGTGTTTTACCTTTCATATTTTCAGAAAGATAATCCTAACATTCCGAAAAACGTTATGATAATTTTGATTAACAACTGAGAATACTCTGAACTCCGCCCACATAGGCCGCACACACACACACACACACACACACACACACACACACACACACACACAAACACCACCGATACGTTCATGTAACCGATAAAATGACTGTACAAGATGAAAGCCGCGTGAGCGAACAAACTGATTCGTAACGGGTAAAACGACTGTACAAGATGGGGGTCTGAATTTGTAGTTTCTCATGCTGTGGTTATCTCTCCACACACTTAAAAGATTTTCGATTGAGCGTAAACTTGAAACAAACATATTGGAAGTAAAGAATGCAAAAATGTCTGCACGTTTTATTTTCACGTTAGTAAATTCTGCATTGTTTGTCCCTATTCATGATTGTGCCTGCAGATTAACAGTTCTAACGTCTTGTCCTACAGAGTTGCGAACGAAACATTGGTAAACTCCATTGTTTCCTCTCTGGAAGTTATGTATGTCAAGTGTCACCGAGTGTGCTTTCCCGTAGTGAAGGTGAATGTTCGACGGAATATGGCTGGGATCTGTCTGAATAAAATAAATCAAACAATTATGCAGTACGACTTCTCAAAACATGATGGAATGTGTGACGTTTTTCACAGATATTATTTGCGGACCAGATTGTCCTGATGTTTCCTCAAAACACGCAAGTCAGGGTGTGTTTACGTACGTTCTGGAATACCGTGGCTTGTATATATCGTTGCGTTTGTTACATTTTAATAATTTTGTATATCATTATGACCCAAGAAATATTGGTGCAAACACCACCTTTATGGACCGGAAGTGTAAGCAGTAAACCAATTATTTACTACGCGACTTCTTCCCGAGAAAAGAAAGGTGTCAGTTTGTCTCCATTTTTGTTTTCTCTTTATTTTAATGATCTAGAGAATGTTTTATTGGATAAAACATGGTGGTTCTCCAAAGCATTACTACAGCCATAGAAAATGAATTGTTTTTGCACACGAAACCGTTTATCAGGTTTATCGTGTTTCATGCTGATGATACTGTAACCATGCTGATGATACTGTAACCATGCTGATGATACTGTAACCATGACTGACACTGCTGATGATACTGTAACCATGCTGATGATACTGTAACCATGCTGATGATACTGTAACCATGCTGATGATACTGTAACCATGACTGACACTGCTGATGATACTGTGACCATGACTGACACTGCGGATGATACTGTAACCATGACTGACACTGCGGATGATACTGTAACCATGACTGACAATGCGGATGATACTGTAACCATGACTGACACTGCGGATGATACTGTAACCATGACTGACACTGCGGATGATACGGTAACCATGACTGACACTGCGGATGATACTGTGACCATGACTGACACTGCGGATGATACGGTAACCATGACTGACACTGCGGATGATACTGTAACCATGACTGACACTGTGGATGATACTGTAACCATGACTGACACTGCGGATGATACTGTAACCATGACTGACACTGCGGATGATACGGTAACCATGACTGACACTGCGGATGATACTGTAACCATGACTGACACTGCGGATGATACTGTAACCATGACTGACACTGCGGATGATACGGTAACCATGACTGACACTGCGGATGATACTGTAACCATGACTGACACTGTGGATGATACTGTAACCATGACTGACACTGCGGATGATACTGTAACCATGACTGACACTGCGGATGATCTCCAAAACGCAAAAAATGAATTTTACTTGTATTGTAATTAATGGCAGCTACAAGTCTATACTGACAAAACGAAAATATTTTAATTTCTAGAGGGCCTATGTCAATGAATGTTTTTCACTGTAACCATGTTACTATAGAAAATGTAAAATGTTTTAAATACCTGAGTATTTTTTTCCGATTAGGGTCTTCTATTAAAGCTAAAAGCATTATTGTGAATAGGCACAAAACATAATGGATGGTGTAATTAGAAAAACGAGACATTCTAATTTACCAGCTGAATTATGTAAACATAGATAATACTGAACGTGTACATTTCATTTAAAATTCTTGAAGTATATTTGTAACTTAAAAAACAGTACAACTTCTTTTATGGTTTATGGGGGCCTCCGTGGCCGAGTGGTTAGAGCTTTGCGTTCAAAACCACAAGGCCTCTCACCTCTAGTCGGCGCGGGTTCGATTCTTGCTCGCGCCGATATATGTGAGAAAGTTTGCCAGTTTACTTTCGGAAGGTCGGTGGTCTCTTCCAGGGTATATTGTATCTGGGTTCTCTCCTCCACCAATAAAAACTGGACGCCACCAGATAACTGAAAAATTGTTGAGTGTGGCGGAGAAGACCAATCAATCAATCAGTCTTTTATGGTATATGTGTACATTCTAAAAAGTTCAGAAGACCCCTAAATTATGTTTACCACTTCACATTTATTCATTTCCCTATATCAAAATAATAAAGATATGGTCTTTCCAAGGAACTAAATAACATAATAATGATTAGCCTAAATAATATATAATATATCAATTACATTTATTTATATTGTGTTTATAAACACCTGCCATTATATGAAAATAGCTATTCTATTAACGCATGCATGCGACATATTATTTATTTCATTTGAAAATTGCATACTACAATAATATACCTGTCACAGCTGCAATTTATTTAAAATGCATTTATGCGCTATATTGTCAGGTCTTGTATATATCAGGTCTTCCAACAGTCCGCGAATGTCTTATTCTACATTTAGTAATAACTACTTCATCTCGACGTTTAAGAACACTATGTTGTGTTTTACTAACTACAGGATTAATATTGTGTAGCTTGTTATTTACCTTTTCATCTCAATCAGATTGCCACAAATGTTTTACATATTCTCTAATTAAAGTTTTAAGGTCTGTGTAAGGAATTTTAAAATCAGTAATTGGTAATTGTAATGCTTGTTTTGCAGCACTATCAACTTTAGTGTTTCCACGTATCCCAATATGACTTGGTATCCAACAAAACACTACATTATACACTCGACGTTTTAGCACCACATATTCTTTCAAAATGTTATAAATATACGGGTGGTCAATTTTACAATTTTTAATTGCTTGAAGACAAGAGAGGGAATCGGAATAAATAACATATTTTTTGTGTTCTGACTGTTTTATAAAATTAATGGCTAATTGAATAGCTTTTGCTTCAGCTGTAAAAATTGAACTGTTATCCGGCAAACGCACGGAAAAGATATCATTTCTATGAACAGCAGCGGAGGCAACTTTGTTTTGATCCATCTGTGTAAATTTCATTTGGAATTGAAAAACTGTCTTTCAGTTCTTTAAACTTTTGAATAAATTCAAGTGAGTTTGTGTCTGATTTTTTGTCTTTCGATAGATCTAAATTAACAGTAGGTTTTGAAAGTTCCCAAATTGGGATAGGTGGAATATGCAATTCAGAAATAACATTTAAATCTATTTTAGAGTCTTTAATATATTTTTGGAGTCTCAATCCAAGTGGTTTAATGACTTTGGTCTTTTCGTTATATTTTATTTCAAATTTAGGGTGGAATACACAGTTATATGACGGGTGTTTGGGATTGGAACGAAGTTTAATGATATACTGAAGACTTAATTTTACACGTCGATTTTTAAGTGAAGGTTCGTTTGCTTCTACATAGATGCTATCTATGGGAGAGGTTGGAAAAGCTCCTAAACAGATACGTATACCTTGGTTATGAATTGCATCTAAGGCTTGGAGATACGATTTTCTAGCAGATCCATAAACTATACATCCATAATCTAACTTGGATCGGATTAGAGATCTATAAAGTTGAAGTAAAACATTTTTGTCTGCACCCCAATGAGTATTGCCGACAACCTTTAAAATATCAAGTGCTTTGGAACATTTAGTTTTAAGCATCTGAATATGTGGAATAAAGGATAATTTACTATCAAAAATTACTCCTAAAAATTTAAATTCTTTAACTATTTTGATTGGAGTTCCATTTAATCTGAGTTCTGGATCATTATGGTGTTTACGTTTTTGACAAAAATGAACGCCTGTTGTTTTTGATTTTGAAAATTTAAAACCATTATTGTCTGCCCAGTCTTGAATTTTATTTAAGCAAAGTTGAAGTTGTCTTTCTATACTTGCCATATTTTTTGAACGATATGAAATACCGAAGTCATCTACAAACAAACAACCTTCGATATCATTTTTAAGTACCTGTGCTAAACTATTAATTTTAATGCTGAATAATGTTACGGATAAAACACTTCCTTGTGGAACCCCATTTTCTTGATTACGTAAGTTAGAGTAAGTGGATCCTAAGCGAACTTTAAATCGACGTTCTTTCAAAAAGTTTGAGACAAATATTGGTAAATTACCTCTTAATCCCATATTGTGGAGATCTTTTAAAATCCCATACCTCCACGTTGTATCATATGCTTTTTCTAAATCGAAAAATATTGATACAGCATGTTCATTATTGATAAAAGCATTGCGAATAAATGTTTCAAGTTTAACAAGATGGTCTAATGTACTTCTCTGGCCTCTGAAGCCGCATTGAATATCTGCAAGTAGGTGTTTTGACGCCAGAAACCAGACAAGTCTGTCATTGATCATTCTTTCCATGGTTTTACATATACAACTTGTAAGAGCTATTGGGCGATAATTTGATGGATCACTGTGGTCTTTCCCCGCTTTTGGAATAGGGATAATGATAGGTTCTTTCCAAGATTTTGGAAAATTGCCCGTTTCCCAAATTTTATTAAATATTGATAGAAGACATTTTAGACTACTTTCCGGAAGATGTTTAATTATTTGATAGTGTATTTCGTCTGGACCTACAGCAGTATGATGTGATTTTGACAAAGAACATTTTAATTCATCTATTGAGAATGGTGTGTTATAATTTTCTAAATTATCTGAAGAAAAATTTAAAGTTTTCTTTTCTCTATTTTTGACTTCAATAAATTTTGCAGACATATGTTCTGTTGATGAATTTGTAGATATAGAATTTGCAATGGTATTGGATATGTCTGTAACATCAGTAATTATGTCATTATTGACTTTTATATGAGTGAATTGTTTACTTGTATTTTTGCCTTTAATCTTTTTAATTGCATTCCAAACTTTATTAATTGGGGTGTGTGAATTTAATTTAGAAACAAAGTCTTTCCATGAATTTTTCCTGCTTGTGTTAAAGGTTCTACGGGCTTTTGCTTTACATTTCCTATAATTATCTAACATTGTGTTGGACGGGGATACATTAAAACGTTTTTCTGCTTTTTTTCTGTTTTTGATAGCCTCATTACATGCATCATTAAACCATGGTTTTTAAATTTTCTTCGGATATGTCGAGGTTTTTGGAATAGCCTTTTCACTATTCTCTAAAACGATATTTGTAAATTTTAAAATTGGATCATTTTCATTGATTAATGTGTCTTCCTTTATTGTTTCAATACAAAGTTTGTCAAATAGATTCCAATCTGCTTTATTTAGCTTCCAGTTTTGGTTTTGATTATTATTGGAAGGGATTATATCTTCAATTAAAATGGGGAAATGGTCACTGCCACACAAGTCGTCGTGGACAGTCCATGAAAAGTCACAAGCTAAAGTAGGATCTGTTAAAGAAATGTCAATAGATGTATAAGAACCATTTCCAGGATGAAGATAGGTATTGGAACCATAATTTAAAATACAAAGATTATTTTGATTTGCAAAACCCTCTAGCTTTTTGCCTTTATCAGTTAACTTATCACTACCCCACAAGGGATTATGACCATTAAAATCTCCCGTAATGAGATAAGGAGAAGGAAGTTGATTGATTAAATTGTTTAACTCTTGTAATTCTAATTTGTATTGTGGGGGAATATAAATTGAACACAGTGTAATGGTTTTATGAAGAGAAACACGAACTGCTGTAGCCTGTAAATTAGTTTTAAGTTTAATTTCACTGTGTAAGATATTGTTTCTTACAAATATTGATGACCCACCCTTTGCTCGATCGTCACTTGGGTCATAACAGTTATATAAGGAGTACATCACCTGCATGTGGTGTTTATATCTCCCAACTGATTTGATACGCAAGAGCTTGTTCTGCTTATGATCACTTTTTTACATCGCGCCGGGCTACTGAGAAAGACGTTGATATTACAGGGGTTTGTACAGTCTCGTCTAAAGTCAGCATTTCGCAAATTTTATGATCGTTATAATGATCTAGTTTGCCAGTACAACTTACCATTAAGTCAAATGTTGTCTGATGGGTTTCATACCAATTGTTAGGCCATTCTTGGGACACTGATTCTGACTACGGATTGCTCCGTTTACATGATCGGAATATAGGACTCTCGGCGGGTGTGACCGGTCAACAGGGGATCTGATCCCACCTCTGGTATGACCAGGGGTCCATGTTTGCCCATCTCTCTGATTTGTATTTTCTAATTACGAGATTTAATACTGTTAGTTATCTTAGCCTTTTCATTGTATAAGTATTTCAAATGGCAATTGGATACAAACTAGTTTTTCAAGTATATGAGAGGGATTGTGAACGTTTAGTACACTACTGTTACTGTCCCTGTTAGAGTATGTAACTTTTTTGTCTCTGTTGTCCCTACACTGGCTTCCCATAGACAGTCGTATCAAGTACAAGATTCTTGTGTACTCGTACAAGGTGGTTTACAAGATGGCGCCACAATACCTGGAAGAGGTGATTACCGTTTATAAACCTCAACGTTCTTTAAGATCGGAAAATTCCCTGACACTGATGACACCTAGATGTCGAACTTCCACATATGGGAAAAGGCGGTTAGACGTGGCAGCTGCGACACTATGGAATGCATTGCCTGATAACCTTCGTCGGTGTCAGACTTTGAACAGTTTTAAAACGCAATTAAAAACATATCTTTTTAGACTCG
Source organism: Ostrea denselamellosa (assembly GCA_024699665.1). Taxonomy (NCBI): domain Eukaryota; kingdom Metazoa; phylum Mollusca; class Bivalvia; order Ostreida; family Ostreidae; genus Ostrea; species Ostrea denselamellosa. Next base: position 1,071,681 of record JAMZEH010000045.1, on the reverse strand, counting down.
CTTATTATTAAATGTCTCAATTTTAATCATTTTCACTTTTACTTAATTTCAAAAAAAAAAAAAAATAAAAAAAAAAAATCATTTACTTCTAGTACTATGTAACCTGTCTTTTAAAAATTAGTATTTATGTAACCTGTCTTATGATTTATGATGTACAGCGCTTTAGAGCGATTATTTTGATCGAATAGGGCGCTATATAAAATGATTATTATTATTATTATATACCACCGAAATCTCTTTTCTGTTCGGTACACGGCGTGAAGATGGTGGACTCTTGGAAACCCGAGCCATCAGGACAGGGAAATGAAGTCCAAAAAGTATCTCCAGGAATTGGACACAAAGGTATGCGAAGAGAACTTCCTTATAAGTCATGCAAAACTATTTCTCTCTCGTTAGTGTAACAGAAAGGGGTGGTTTGACAAACACAATTGAGACTTTTCATTGCATCATGGAACGTTTTATGGGTGAGCTGACTTTTACAGAATGTTTTGTTTTTCTATACAACACTATTATTTTCACAGACGTTTGATGAACAAATAGACAAATTGAAGACGTTTTTCAGAGACTGGAGAGACAAACTCTTAAGCTAAGGCCAAGAAGTGCGAATCTGAAAAATTGTTGTCCACCGTGGACATGTGATAAGTGAAGCAGTGGTAACAACAGACCCAGAAAATACGATGCTCATGTCGACATGGCCAATTCCTCACATATGACTTTTTCCTAATACAAATAGACGTAAACGCAGCCATGGTTAGATCATATAAAAGACCAAGTATACACGGTGTCACACTGGACTCGCTTTTGTCTTACCTTAACAAACAATTGGGTCCACATCATATTCGCACAAAACTTTACTCTGTTCCATTGAGAGTTTTGAATACGTTATTCGAAGAGACAAAATGTAGTCCATATGTGTATATTTCAACACCAGAACATAGACTGGTTTTGGCTGATATTTCTTCCGAAACTAGCCGCCAGTTCCAAAACTCTCTAACTACTAACTAAATTTACTAACAAAGGGATTGATGGTGTCAATGGAAGCAACATTCTTCATCATGAAAAAGTTATGTTTTGTATTCCAGAGTATTTCAAGTTCAAATCTACACCTTGTATTTCTTACAGATATACTTCCACTACTGCATCTAAACTTTGTAACTACAAACAAACTATATTGTATACAGTCTCGTCTAAAGTCAAGACGTCACTAGGTGTAAATGACGTGCAGTGCAATAACAACAGACCTATATATGATCTCTATCGTACCAATGCCTACCGTGACACAAGGGACTTCATCCGAAGGACTCACGAATTTCATTTCTACATGCCGATTATCTGGGACAGTAACTACCTGTTTGTTTCTTTTAAGTCCAATGAACGAGAGGTTGTTGAAGCCACGATTCCCCGTTCAAGAAACGAAAGCTTTAACCACTGAGCCACCGCGGCCACTAAGGTTGTAATGTGAAATAAAACTGTTCTTTACCAGCATATTCCATCCTAGTGAACGAAATGCTGGATAACTTTCAACATGGCATGTTATGTTAACGTCGTCTCCATAGCGATAGTGAGATGGATTGAAAACTATAGATGTAATGCGTGGTGGTCCTGAAATTATACAAAATATAATATATGGATGATACCGAGATAGATATATTATTTGTTTTGACCAACGGGTAGGGAAAATATAAATTAGTCACTCTCAGTGGCCAGTTTTTCTTTCTTTTTTATGTATACGTTTGATAGAATTATTCAACATTTATTTTCATCTCGTATACTAAAGACTGATTAATTGATTATATATTGTTTAACGTCCCGCTTGAGAATCTTTCACACACATGAAGACATCACCATTGTCGGTAAAGGGCTGCAAAATTTAAACCTACGCTCGGCGCTTATGGACCTTTATAGACCTTTATCGTGCCACACCTATTGTGACATGAAGCCTCAGTTTTTACGGTCTTATCCGAAGAACCACCCCATTTAGTCGCCTTTTACGACAAGCAAGGGGTACTGAGAATCTATTGTAACAACCCGGTTCCCACGGGGTAGTATACTGAAGAACCCGACCCAAACTATACCAATTTTGGAAAATGTTAAAATTAAATAACACTTTAAAAAACATCTAAGGGAATACGTTTCATCCATAACATGAAGAAAGTTATACATTGCAATAGTTCACTCACACCGAATACCATCTACATGTACGATTCAATCACGCAGGGTGATATGTGATCGGTTCTCGAGAGGTACTATATCACGAACTAACAAGATTTTCGATAAGTCTTCAGAATATTTTTGGACGACAGTAAAATAATAATAAACAGGGAGGGATCTTTTACGTGCCACACCTGCTGTGACACGGGACCTCGGTTTCTGCGGTCTCATCCGAAGGACCGCCCCATTTAGTCGCTTCTTACGACAAGCAAGGGGTACTGAGGATCTATTCTAACAACCCGGATCCCCACGGGGTACATGTAAATTCGTAGATAAAACATAAACACATTCTCTTTATTCTGTATAATTTATTATTTCATTGTTATTCCTAAATGTGTAATTAACAAGATAAAAAATACACTATTTTACAACCACCAAAATTGCTTTGTATTGAAAGGGGTGTAGAAAAGAGTATTTTTTTCGTATATCCAAAAATGTATTTCCTTAATTTTTTTTAATTTTGTTTTTGGTTGGATTCCTGTATTTTGCAGATATTGTTAACAATCAAAGTTTCAAACACAGACACGTGAATCTTTTTACTGGATTGATGGATTGATTGTATATAGTTTAACTTCCCGCTCGAGAATTTTTCACTCATATGGAGACCTCACTATTGCCGGTGAACGGCTGCAAAATTTAAACCTATATTCGGCGCTTATGGCCTTTGAGCAGGGAAGGGACTTTATCGTTCCACACCTGCTGTAATACGGGGCCTCGGTTTTTTGCGGTCTCATCCGAAGGACGGCCCAATTTAGTCGCCTCTTACGACAAGAGGATCTATTTTTACAACCCAGATACCCAAGGTGTTCTTTTTACTGGAGAAAATTACGGATTATACAGCACTTGGATAAGACGTAGTATTCTCTTTCATTTCACTCACCGCTTTGCATTGTCGTTGTATGATGACTGTGTGTTGTTTTGTGAGGCAACGGTGAAGCGGTGGTAGTGGGCGGTGAACTGGCTGTTGTTGAAGGCTCGGAGGTTAACCGCACATTAAAAATATGATTAGCAAATTGCTGCCCATCAGAAGCTATACAAATGTACTGCCCGCTATCAGAATGGTCAAAGTTTGTGAACACCAGAGTACGTCCGTCGTTTATCATGTGCGCATTCAAAGGAAGTAAACCTGTGGGCTAGAAAACACCAGGCAAATGATATAAACTATAACCAGGCTAGGAATACATATTGTAACCGGAATAGGAATATAGACTTTAATCGGACTAAAATATGCATTGTAACCGGACTAGAAATCTATGTAACCGGGCTCGGAATGTACTACACAATTGTGCTATGCCGATACAAAACGTACATCTTAGCTAAGTAACATGCTTCAAAATTGGACAAGGTAGTATAACTGGGCCAGGAATATATATAATAATAGGTTTAGCAAGACGTTTAACTTGACTAGGAATAATTACATACAGCATTAACTGGACTGAATATACAGCATAGCAGGCCCTAGGGCTAGAAATAATTATACACAGCATAACTGGACTGACAGCATAACTGGATTGATTATATATTGTTTAACGTCCCGCTCGAGAACTTTTCAGGGTAATGAAGAATTATATAAGATCATGTGACTCAATTATCGTGGATTATTGAGATTTTACAGTTTGGTTGGTGAAAAAAAATGTGTGGATGTTTTCTGTAAATTAAAGCACTATTTATGTAATTGTGTATCTCGTTGTATTTCAAGATTTGTGAGATAGGGCCCCCCCCCTATCTAATGATTCCACAGTATATAAAAACTTATATAATTCTGAAATTATATATTTTAAAACATTTTTATAGCTTAGTGGTTAGATCGTTCGCTTCGTAACTGGGAGGTCGTGAGTTCGAGCCCCGCTCGTGCCATGGCCGCGTCAAACCTAAGACGAAAAATAGGTAGTGATTGCTCCTTCGCCAAACGCTCGGCATTTAGAAGTGAAAATTACGGGTCTTTCGGATAAAAACGGAGGTCCCGTGTCACGGTAGGCGTTGACACGTTAAAGAACCCTCACCGTGGTACTTTACCTACAGCTGGTGACGTCTCAATATGAGTGAAAAATTCTCGACGGGACGTAAAACAAACAAACAACATATTAATCCACATGTCTAAGATTCTTTTCAACCTATATGCATTTAGAACTACTTTTGAATGATTTGACATCGTGTTCGTGTTTAAGGGCAGCATACTCACCGATATCCACGTCATGTGTGGGTCGTTTCCCCCGGTCATCAAACAAGTCAAGTGAACTTCCGATCCCCTCGTGATATGGGTTGGCTGGTCAGTGAATACGATTTGCAATACATCTGAATAATGATCATTTGAAATGAAATTTATGATAGATTTTGCTATTATGATCAACGTAATGCCAGCCTCCATGTCCCCATAGTGTCATACAATATGTCCACCACAAATTTAATCGGCATACTCAGTCTATATTATTATTTTCTTTTATTTCCTTGAGGTGTGTACGTTGTTATTTATGATTTGTTTGAGGTGTGTACATTGTTATTTATGATTTGGTTGAGGTGTGTACACTCTTATTTATGATGTGGTTGAGGTGTGTACACTGTTATTTATGATGTGTTTGAGGTGTGTACACTGCTATTCGTGATGTGGTTGAGGTGTGTACACTGTTAATTACTATTTAATTGAGTTGTGTATACCGTTATCTATTATTTGTTTGAGGTGTGAACATTGTTATTTATGATTTGGTTGAGATGTGTACACTGTTATTGATGAAATAAAATTCTGGGAGTGCTAACGAATGTGCAAGTGCACTATCTTGATTAAGTTACAGTGAACTATCTTTATCTGGCAATGTGGTAGATTGTAAGAATCATCAGCGTGATAATGGCTGTGTGACGTCCTCATGCGTTACATTGATAGGGAACCGTGACGGAAGTCTGTTTTGTGACGTCCTCATGCGTTACATTGATAGGGAACCGTGACGGAAGTCTGTTACCTCTGAATGATCTATCCGAGCATTTTATCACTAGAATAGCACGCGCGAAGAGAACTATATTTGGTGGCGCACTGATGTTCAATGCATATCTTTACTAGTGAAATACAACATTATATATTTAAATACATAGTAGCCAATGGGTATTGTACATAATTAATGCAATAATAATTTCCCACTAATCATTAATTGTATATGGCGTATAATATACGCCGTTATATCACTCAATACTTATTATAGACTTGTGTTCGTATGTACCATATTATACGATGGTTTATTAAGTTTTTTTGTTTGCTGTTTGTTTTATTTCATTTTTTATGTTAAAATATTAAAACTATAACTCATTTAATGTTGACAACCAAACTTTGAATGCAAGAATAAGAGCAATAGTTAAGTTTTAACTCTGTGGTATGTACAAAAGACAGTCAAATGAAAAGTTGTAATTTAAAGCATCCTAATTTTACGTAGACAAAACGTTAACTTTTAGAAGGCACATTTTACCTAAAAATTGCTTGAAATGTGATGAATATTATAAACGTAGATCGACAACGGTACGTTAACATACAATAACCTCCAGCTATTATTATATGTATCACATCAAGTTTTTGTGAAACCTTTTAAACACTCATTAGGCAATACATCTTGATAATTCAAAGTGAAAAACAAAATTTTGGGAGGGAAATTGTGAATCGGTAGATTAGAGTAAATATAATCAACATACTTCCCTGTGCGTATGAATTGGCCACAACAATGACGACAATAATTCCTGAAAATATATTTTGGATATAATGAATCTGAATTCACATTGTGTTGCTGGTGGAGAGTATCTGTAGCTATATGTGATACCATGACTATAGGCAGTATATGTTAGCTATACCTAGCACCCATCCACGACAGTCCATTGTTTCAGTACATATGTAATTACACAATGGGAAGCTTATCAACTGAAAGCCATAGGTCGTGTCATACTTGATCAGGGACAGTCTAGATAAAACGTTCTCGCATTGTTGTTAAATTTCATTGTATATATACCATGCTTGCAGAGTGTAAAGCCCCATACTTTCGAAGACGATTGATTGATTGATTATATATTGTTTATCGTCCCACTCGAGAATTTTTCACTCATACGGAGACGTCACCATTGCCAGTGAAGGGCTGTAAAATTTAGGCCTATGCTCGGCGCTTATGGTCTTTGAGCAGGGAGGGATCTTTATCGTACTACACCTGCTGTGACATGGGGCGTCGATTTCTGCGGTCTCATCCAAAGGATCGCCCCATTTAGTCGCCTCTTACGACAAGCAAGGGATACTGAGGATCTATTCTAACAACCCGGATCCTCACGGGGAAAGAGTATTGGTTTATGTTTGCTCTATCTACACCGAATCAACTTTTAAGACAATCGACAAAAAGTGTTATTATCCAATCAGCAATGATTGCGACCTACTCAGTGCCCTATTCATCTTAGGCTACTCAGTGTGTTATTTACATCTTAGGCTACTCAGTGTGTTATTTACATCTTAGGCTACTCAGTGTGTTATTTACATCTTAGGCCACTCAGTGTTATTTACATCTTAGGCTACTCAGTGTGTTATTTACATCGTAGGCTACTCAGTGTGTTATTTACACTTTAGGCTACTCAGTGTGCTATTTACACTTTAGGCTACTCGGTGTTCTATTCACATTTAGACTTTTAACTATTCAATGTTCTATTCACATTTACACTTTAGGCTGTTCGGTGTTCTATTTACATCTTAGGCTACTCGATCTTGTATTTACACTTTTGGCTACTCAGCATTCTGTTTACATTTACACTTTTAAGTGTTCTATTTACATTTACACTTTATGACACATTGTAGCAGGTTTCAAAATGTACGTTTGTTTAATACGTTACTTTACGTCCCATTTAAGATTTTCCACTCATACAGAGGTGTGACATCACCTATAACATACCGCCCTGTTAGAAAGAAAAAAACAGGGTTCACTGACCGGTCGCTTCCTAACTGGGAGGTTGTGAATTCGAGCGTCAAACTCGAGACGTAACAAGAAAACCAATATATACGCCATCATCTGTGCCATCTGAACTCGTCACGATGTTTATTCTACAACAGTCAAAGAAAGAAAGCGCTCCGGGTATTAAGGGCACAAGTAAGCTGCCAATGCGTTGCTTCCTCATTGCTTCGTCAAATTATGGTGAATGGTTACAGGTGACATATTCTCCTTTCCTCTGAAGGTCGAACATATAGTGTACTCTTTTACAGATATCAAATGCATGGAGTACATTACTTTCGGAAGATCGGTGGTCTCTTTCCGGGTACATTGTATCTGGGTTCTCCTCTCCACCAATAAAAAGTGGACGCCACCAGATGACTGAAAACATGTTGAGTGTGGTGGAAAACAATAAACAATCATTCAACAAACTGCATTTATTGAGCTTAAGAACTGAAAATCACTAGAGGCCTCTAATACCAGTGACTAACCGATGCAGGAAACATCATCAATATAAGGAAAGGCATCCCAAGATATTGTGCATATACCAAGTGTTTATTGTACAGCTTTGCACCTTCTAACCTTTGACCTTCTGAACTGAAATTCATTAGGGGCCATCTACTACTCATAGCCAACCTACATGTGAAACATCATAACAACTCAGCAAATGGTTATTAAGATATTGGGACGAAATAATTATATTTATATACAGTACTGAGTTGACACATATTGTACAGAGTACCGCGTTGCACCCGGTGACCTTTGACCTGAAACAATTTAGGACATCTACTACCAATCACTAACCTGTATGAAATAGCATAATCAATGATTGATTGTTTCTTGTTTATAGCCGTTTGAGCAATTTTTCAGCTATCCTGCGACTGACTCTATATAAATGAAAAGGCATGTTATAAAAGCAGTATTTATTTAAAAAGAAATGCTATTTGAAAACATGTTAAAATATTATACTACAAAATGTCTAGATATCACTGTATAAAAACCATCATCATCTAGTTATAATTTTGTACAATCATTTTTTTCTTCACAACTTTTGATAAAAACCAGTTTCATGTAGGAATCCTAAAATTTTATTTAAATCAACATTATTAAAACGATCTTTCATAGACTGCGTATCAAAATAATTACTTCTTATCAGAGCTGTATCTCCACATTCTAATAAAATATGTTTGATTGTTTGAGGACATTGGCAGAAGACACACTCAGGTGGATCTTCCCTTTGTAGAAGAAACGAATGTGTCATCCGCGAATGTCCTATTCTACATTTAGTAATAACTACTTCATCTCGACGTTTAAGAACACTATGTTGTGTTTTACTAACTACAGGATTAATATTGTGTAGCTTGTTATTTACCTTTTCATCCCAATCAGATTGCCACAAATGTTTTACATATTCTTTAATTAAAGTTTTAAGGTCTGTGTAAGGAATTTTAAAATCAGTAATTGGTAATTGTAATGCTTGTTTTGCAGCACTATCAACTTTAGTGTTTCCACGTATCCCAATATGACTTGGTATCCAACAAAACACTACATTATACCCTCGACGTTTTAGCACCACCTATTCTTTCAAAATGTTATAAATATACGGGTGGTCAATTTTACAATTTTTAATTGCTTGAAGACAAGAGAGGGAATCGGAATAAATAACATATTTTTTGTGTTCTGACTGTTTTATAAAATTAATGGCTAATTGAATAGCTTTTGCTTCAGCTGTAAAAATTGAACTGTTATCCGGCAAACGCACGGAAAAGATATTAAGAGCACACTAATTGTACAAAATACTAAATTGCAAACGGTGACTTTGACTTTTTGAAAGTGGTATATTACTACATAGATATGGAAAGTTGATGATTGCAAAGTTGAAGTCATCACGCTTGTCATATAATGTAGTTGTCAGTCTGCCATTAGAGTTAATATTAAGTAAAATATCCAAATATGACGCAGACACGTCTGATTCTGTAGTGTCCTTTATTTCGAGTTCATCGGGATATATCAAAGGGACATAATTATGAAAATTATGATTGATGATTGATAAGAGGTAATCGATATATCTATATGTATGATTGAAGGACACGGCAAGTTTTTTGTTTTTATCCTGTAACAGTTTCTGAACAAATTCCGCTTCATAAGAATATACAAATGAGCCTGCCAATAAAGGAGCACAATTAGTGCCCATGGAAATGCCAATGGATTGTTGGAAGACTTGGTTTCCAAACACTACGTAAATGTTATCTACAGGAGAGCCAAACATACTCTTAATGTCTGCTTCAGAGTACTTGTGCGGACTATCGGAGTAGTGTGTAACAAAATATGTACCTTGTTCTCCAGTCACTAGACATTTGTATTTTCGAGTGCCATTTTTGTTCAAAAAGCAATTATCTATTATCTAAAAAAGTTTAGATTTTAATTTATCGTGAGGAATTGTTGTATAAAGTGTGGAGAAATCATACGTTTTGATTCTGTCGATTTTAGAAAAATCCTGAGACTTTTTCCAAAAGTTCCTTAGAGTTTTTGAGAATCCACATCTGATTGACACCCCTTCTAGAATATGTAGTGGAACAGTATCTCTGAAGTGACTCTTTAATAGCCGTTAGCAGTTTAGTTAGTAATAAAGATGAAGACCTTAAATCAAAAGGGATCATCTTCTACTAATGTCCAATCATGTATAAAATAGCTGAAAAATTGCTCAGGCGACTATAAATAAAACAAACAAACAAACAAACAAAAATCATGTATAAAATATCACTATTAAACAAAGGGTATATACTATATATGGCGAACACGAATTTTCCAGAATACTTTATTGCACCAGTTGGCCTTTCACCTTTTGACCTGAAAATCAATAGTGGCCATCTACTTTTTCGCTTTTGAGATATCGTACAGTACACGCTACATATAGAACAACCATCGTAATTCTCGTCTATGTAATACCAAGCAACCCACACTTCTCCGTAAATAATTTGCTAGTATTTTCGTTATGGCGATCTTGGTCGGAATTGATTACGGATGGAACAAAACGTTTTGCAATTACTTGCTCCATAATGGTTCTGAGAATTTCTGCTTCTAAAGAGGGAAGTCCCATGAGGACCCGGCTTAGTATAAGTCCTTAGTACCCCTTGCTTGTCGCAAGAGGTGACTAAATGCATGGGGCGATTCTTCGGATGAGACCGCAAAAACCGAGGTCCCGTGTCAGAGCAGGTGTGGAACGATGAAGATCCCTACCTACTCAAAGACCCTGAGCGCGGAGCATAGGCCTAAATTTTACAGCCCTTTCCCGGCAATGTTGACATCTCCATATAAGTGAAAAATTCTCCAGCAATACGTTAAACAATATATAATCAATCATTCCAAAGAGGGAAGAGTACATACCTTCGCCCATTTTGTGAAATAATCTAAAACAACGAGAATATGACGATTTTTCCTCGTTGTCTCAAGTAGTTTACACAAAATGTATGTCTCTATCCTCTCCATTGGCGCATCAGGTTGTGTGATTTCCATTGGGACTCTACATTTAGGAACAGGATACTTCCGCTTAGTACATGTTTCACATCCCGATATATACTGATGCGCTCCCTTTTTGTGGACCCGGGTGTGAAAAATAGGTCCTCAGCAACCCCTTGCCTGTGACAAAATGGGGGCAACCAGTTTGCCGTGGGTTGCAACCCGAAGGGACGGAGAAAGGGGTCATGGTGGCTCAGGTTTGCAGACACTGGGGTTTATAGTGTCTGTTGACCAACACTCCAGTTTCGCCCCGACTTCTGCTAGACGGGAGGTCAAATTTGGCCCGACTTTATCAATCGGCTGGTCATGCCGAGCTGATGATATCTTCATGTCATAGTATTGATGTACTTGCAATGTCCTTATAAATATATATCCTGTTCTTGCAATTTCCCAATAGGCCAACATTTCCTGTTGCCAGCAGAACAGACTTGCATGTTGTTGCTAGACGTGTCACAGGGCAGTACTACCGGGACAACATCTTGGTACCCCATGATGTGTTGTTTGCACGTGGTTATGACCGCTGTTTCATTTTTCAAGCTGACAATGCCAGATGTCATAGGGCCAGAATCGTTACAGATCTCCAACAGCAGAATATCACCACATTATCATGGTTCGCATTCCGTCCGGACCTCTCCCCCATCGAACATGTCTGGGACATGCTTGGACAGTGGCTACGCCAACATCAACAACTTCCTGCCAATGTCTAAGAACTTGCTGCAACAGGTATGTAATAACCTTCCTCCAAAATGACATGGGACGTCTCGTTGTAGTATGCCACGCCAAATCCGAGCTTGTTTGGACAACCGAGGGGGTTTTACCCGCTACTGACTTTTACAATGGTTGTAAATTTGCTGTGTGACCCTGTGTTGTTGTCGACCATTTTTCTGGAGAATCTGTCCTTTTCTGACTGTACACAGGGTTTCGAATAAATTGCCAAATGTTTCCTTAATGTTTTTCCTTCCTGGCCTCATGATCTGCATTTCATGTCCTTGTAAATTCAATTTCCCCTACTTTTTTTAATAGTATATTATACGGGACTTTCGAGATACGGATCCACTCTGACTTTTATCGCGCGTTGAACGTAATTGTAGGGCAAGTAACTTCCGGAAATCTTTCAACATAACACCTATGTAAACAAAATTGGAAGACGCTATCTTTGTAAGAAAGGGGTCACTACAGTAACCATTCATAGGAAAATGCATTTGATTAAATTATGCGAGTTGGTGAAGGAAATAAATCTTGAGGACATAGAAATGAATGACAATTAAAATCGCCCTTTTCTTTCCATCTGCTTTACACTCGGGGACAGAGTACCAATAATTACTGATATTGGCAACGTTCATCCTCTTTTTTTAGGAATGGGGGGAGGGAGGGCTCCGTGGTCGAGGGGTAAGAGAATTACGCTCGAAATCACAAGGCCTCTCATCTTTAGTGAGCACGGGTTCGATTCTTGCTCGCACCGATTTACTTTACAGTTTACTTTCGGTAGGTCGGTGGTCTCTTGCCAGGTGCATTTTATCTGGTTCTCACCTCCACCTATAAAAACTGGACACCACTAGATAACTGAAACAATTGCTGAGTGTGGCGGAAAACAACAATCAATCAATCTTTTTAGGACTGCACATAGTTCTTAACGCTCCGTCTGCTTGCGAAACATTTGTATCAATGTCAACTTTGCCCCACAATTAGTTACTACCACGTGACCGCAGTTTATAAACGTCAATTGTAATCGGTCGTTCCGGCACATCCTGAAAGTTTCGTATTACATCCAAACTTTTAATTAGAAACAAATTGAACCGTGTCTAGATATAAACGATCTTATAAAAAATCCCTTTACATGTTCTTGTTTTTCTTTACTGGCGATGTTGATATAGTTAAATGTGATGACATTAAATCCGAAATTCAGAAAAACCGTCTTTAAATTGACTACAAATCTTTATCATTAATTATGCGGTAGAACGATGTGCTTAATAGCTAGAGGAAGAATTAGACAGCTTTTCAGAATGAAGGAAATATCAAAATCTCATATTGGACAACAAAAATGCTTGCCATTTATTCTTCTGTCTTTAATAAACTTGACGAGATGAAATTAAATAATTTACATTACGAATAATGTACTTGTGTCAGCTAACAACGCGTGTAAGAACACTGTCTTTCTTGGTAACGCTCATTATTACCAGTGTATTTTTGTACAGCTTTGCTTTGATTCCATATTTGGTAATCCTTAACATACTTTAAATTCCCTTTACAAAAAATGAAGCATTCATATCTTGTGGTAGTCATAAAACTTTCCTCCGTTGTTAAACAGTATTTTAACGACGGTTTACAATGTCTCTCTTTTTCAAGGGGGAGACATTGTTTTTGTACTTTCTGTCTGTCTGTCGCTAGTCAATGATGACGATACACAGTGAAATCGAAAAATAGAAGATGGTCTGTTACAAAGTCATATGAACGTTTTTTCCTTCCATGAGGCTTATCGGATAAACTTGAAACTTTGTACAATGATTCATTGCCATTTGCAGATGTGCATATTGTAGGGACAATTGTTATCCTTTGTGACGGTGACTCTAAGAGGGGTTGAGGATGTCAATTACCTTGTGAACTTATCCTAAATGGATTATCGGGTAGACTTGAAGTTTTATTCACTGCTTGATTGTCATATAATGATATTCACATTGTTCTGATCTAGGGATCTGATATTTTACCTAGAATTTACTGTGGATCAACGATACAGTTATAAGATATTTTGTAATCCTTCTCCTTTATGGTGTATCGTATCGTGAAACAATTTAATGATATTCATATTATTGGGACCTTTAGATCCAAGTATTATGTCTGCCCTCTTCTATGGTAAGGCATTGTTTTGTACTGTTTGTCCGTCTGTCTGTCATCCAATCTTGTGAAGACTTAGTGGATTGACTTGTATCTTTGCACAATGCTTCATTGCTATTTGTAGGTCTACATTAAGTCGATGTAAGGATATAAATACTTTCGTAAACGTTATAGGGGTGAAGGATGTAAATAGCTTGTGAACAATTCTCCTCCTCCTATATAGCATATCCCAGTAGATTTGAAACTTTGTACAATATTTCATGTGCAGTTCCTGTTTGCAATTTCAGAAGGCTGAATTTAATGAAAAACACCAAATATATGTTAAGAAAGAAATTTATTATGTTTGGAAGATATTGGCCACAGTGGTCATAATCATTTAATCAACATATGCGTGGCCGCCGAATAACAGGGCTCACCCCTCAACAACAACCACCATTATTATGTGTCGTCCGAAACGGCAAGTAGCATGCTGGGTATACCGCTACATGCTACCGACACATTTAAACAACAATTATTTTATATATAACGAAATCTGCTTTGCTGCCCATCTATTCACCATATTCCTAGCTTGCTACAACGCCCTAATGTTTTGTGATTGATTGATTGTTTGTGGGGCCAATGATTTGGGTCAAATTAAACTAAAGAGTTTATTATGTAGAATTAATTTTCACATGCAATTACTTGCAAGCGTCTTCTCGCGCTCTACAATTGTTTGGTCTTTTCTTCTCCCCCGAGTTTATTGGAGGCATTCACAAAGCAAACCTAAGACGAAAAATAGGTAGTGATTGCTCCTTCGCTAAACGCTCGGCATTTAGAACTGAGAATCACGGGTCTTTCGGATATGACCTTAAAAACGGAGGTCCCGTGACACGGTAGGCGTTAGCACGTTAAAGAACCCTCACTGCTACGGCCCTGAGCGCCAAGCATAGGTCTAAATTTGTGGAACTTCACCTACAGCTGGTGACGTCTCAATATGAGTGAAAAATTCTCGACGGGACGTAAAACAAACAAACAAACAGTCCCGGCACTGTCTGTATAAAGCTGAATAGCTCTGGAATTAACCCACTCCGAATGGGGAAGGTATGCTACACCATTGAAACTGTTTGCAAAATTCAACCACATTAGCCCTGTGGGGATTAGGGTTGTTAGAATAGATCCTCAGTACCCCTTACTTGTCTTAAGAGGCGACTAAATGGGGCGGTCCTTCGAATGAGACCGCAAAAACCGAGGTCCCATGTCACAGCAGGTGTTGCACGATAAAGATCCCTCCCTGCTCAAAGGCCATAAGCGCCGAGCATAGGCCTAAATTTTGCATCCCTTCACCGGCAATGGTGACGTCTCCATACAAGTGAAAAATCCTTGAGTGGGACGTTAAACATTATATAATCAATCATCCACATTAACATGTCTTCCTTTAATACCTTAGTAAGTCTTGTGTGACTATTGGACGAGATAGACCAATCATAGCATCATAAAACCTCCTACTGAAAGCTCTACTACCTCTGATAGCTTTGAAATAGAATTTTAATTTTCCCACCAACAATTCCATTTCTTTTAATTTAATATTTTGGTTTTATCCATTAAAATGATAAGCAACCCCTTCAACTCTAGAATGTTTTCTTTGGGAATTCTGATAATTTTATTCACTGTGTCTATTTCCAAGTCAAGTAACCGGGCCCTGTGTCTTATCTCTGCCTGGGGAACACCAAATTCCTTGCACACTTTCTGAAAAACAGTCATTAACTGCAAACAATCCCCTGATCCTTGCCCACCCGCAAAGATAAAATCATCTAAATAGTATTCAAGTGTATTCAATCCCGCGTTAGTTGTAACCACCCACTGAAGGAAAGTTGAAAAATTTTCAAAACCTGCACAAGAAATGGAACATCTCATGGGCAAGCACTTATCAATTTAAAATTGATTTTGAAATCGAAATCCTAGCAACTCAAAATCTCCCGGGTATACAGGCAATAATGGAAACGCACTTTTAATATCCATTTAACCCAACTCAACACCAGTACCTAACTGTGTGATCAGGTTAATCACTGTATCAATAGTTGTATATATAACAGAGCACAACTCTGGGTCTATGAAGGAATTAATACCAATGGATGGAGAGTACGACAAATTGTAATCATTCTCCAACCACCACTTGACTTGGGGACAAGACCTATTGTAGAAATATGCATATTTGGAATCGGTGGCTGTAATATTGGACCCAAAACCCTGTTCTCTTTCAACTCCTTAAGAATTTTTTCTTGCAACTGATTTTCAAATTTAAACGCAGACTGTAAATTTTCCGATAACATGTAGTTAGGGATATACTGTTTGGGTTTACATAGGGATTTAAGCTTAATCATTTAGGCTCTAGAACATTTTTTCAGAGGGTATTGATGTGCGTGTTTAGCTAGCTCCTGGACCTTAATGGGAGTTGAACCTAGGTCCCATAGGCTTGGGGGTGAAGTTTTGTGGTTGATTTTGAGGGTACTGGGGTGCTAATCGACTATTAGAATTAGAATTTTGATTATTGACCTTGGGATGAAGAGGACAAATTCCCGGCAACACTTAATGCACAAGTGTGCATAGACGCAAGATTTCCTGTCGCATATCCCCTGGAAATTAAACTTATAGCACTTGTTCATCCCCTGCGCCTCCACCGGTGAAAGGTTTTGGCCCACAACCATATACATTACCCATAATTCTGTGTCTATGATTGATTGATTGATTGATTATTTATTGCAAAACCGGTCGCGGTAGCTCAGTGGTTAGAGCGTTCGCTTCGTAACCGGGAGGTCGTGAGTTCGAGCCCCGCTTGTGCCATGGCCGCGTCAAACCTAAGACGAAAAATAGGTAGTGATTGCTCCTTCGCCAAACGCTCGGCATTTAGAAGTGAGAATCACGGGTCTTTCGGATATGACCTTAAAAACGGAGGTCCCGTGTCACGGTAGGCGTTGGCACGTTAAAGAACCCTCACTGCTACGGCCCTGAGCGCTAAGCATAGGTCTAAATTTGTGGTACTTCACCTACAGCTGGTGACGTCTTAATATGAGTGAAATATTCTTGACGGGACGTAAAACAGACAAACAAACAAATTATTTATTGCTTTACGCCACACTCAACACTTTTTCATTTCTCTGGTGGCGTCCAGTTTTTGTTGGTGGAAGAGAGAACCCAGATACAATGTACCTGGGAAGAGACCACCGACCTTCCGCAAGTAAACTGGCAAACTTGCTCACATAACGACGCGGCCGAGGTTCGAACACGCGCCGACAGAGGTGAGAGGCTTTGTGATTTTGAGCCCGATGCTCTAACCACTCGGCCACGGAGGCCCCATTTTGTGTCTAATTACGAACACGATTTAGTGGGGTCCATTGTCAGTTTGAGCCGAAATTGTTCGTCATACTGTTTCCATACACTAGATCAACTCGCTCCTGTTCTAATGCAACACATGTACTTAATCAGGTCTCCTGATATTAATGTGTGTGAACAGATCCATATATGCTTAAAAATTTAAAACATGCGTCGGTCCATTTTTCAATAGATACAATTTTTGGGGTGTGTTTGGCCTACTTTGTACAACCCCGTCCTTGCCCAACACAATAAAAGTTTCACTCGTAGCGTTCTCCATAAAAGAGTTTGTTAGCAACAGGGACAAATCAACGAACTGGCCCTCTACAATTTTCTGTCTAGTGGCAGAGTTAAAATTACGCCCTAATGCAAATTGCACAGAATGAACCGGTTAAACCCCCAATCAATACCTGTCTGAGGTTGGCTTGGCACCGGGACTTGTGGTTCCGTCGCCCTGATCAAATGCGGGGCCGATGGCAGAACTGGGTCTGTCTGGGCCTGATTTACCGGAGCTGGCTCTGTCTGGGCTCGATTTACTGGGTGTCCCCCCCCCCCTTCTCGTTCTCTTCCGTGTCGATCGAACAGCCGACATGCTGTCTCGTCAGATGCTGGATGTTTCAGGATTGAAAAGAAGGAAATGTTGATGTATTTTCAGAATAACGCAGCAGGGCCGATAAAATTCCGAAATGAAATTTCCGAATTGATTCCAAGGAATTTCAGGCACCAGTAATTTCAACTTACCTTAGAAAGTAAAACGCTTAGATAAAGACACATATTTACAGACATGCTGAAATATGTGCAAATATATTAACGTTCCGCCTCTGGGACTGGAAACAGACACCACTGAGTCTTCCATATTTACTTCATGTTAAGTATTTTATTGAAGACAGATTAATACATTGTATATTGTTTAACGTCCCGCTCGAGAATTTTTCAGTCATATGTAGACCTCACCATTGCCGGTGAAGGGCTGCAATGTTTAGGCCTATGCTTGGCGCTTATGGCCTTTGAGTAGGGAGGAATCTTTGTCGAGCCACACCTGCTGTGAAACGGGGCATCGGTTTTGCAGTATAATCCGAAGGACCGCCCCATTCAGTCGCCTCTTACGACAAACAAGGGGTACTGAGAATTTATTCTAACAACCGGGATCCCCACGGGGCTTGAAGACAGACATAAATGGCAAATTAACATATCAACTTTACATTATCGGCATGACTTTACTTCTCTGTCTTAACTTGTATTTAACACCTACATAAAGCTTGCTGGGAGGTCAGGTATGAATTGGTACAACACTGTAAAGGTTAACGTAATGATTACAGTCCCACGTATTGCAGTGACGCATATATCATGTAACCCCGCAAGTGTTGTCTGATGATTTCAAGCCATAGAGCAAGAAGTGGGTGCACATTCTTAGAAAGTAATGAAAATAGGACAAACCAAGGCATTGCATACCTTATTTTTCCCCTCATCCTACCCAGTCTAAACATTTGAAATCCGTAAACCAGTGAATAAAAGGAGATTTAGTGTCATGTATACGATTTATTTAAATCTTGTGAACCTTGTTCTATATATTACCTTTAGTTTGTGAAAAAGAGGTGATGCTGTATGACACTGCTGTATATCGTAGTTTTACACAATATATGAATATTATTACAGTAATGTTATTTGACAATACGTGTACACACACTCTCTCTCTCTCCTCATTAGTTGGATTTGTTGCTTTTGTCACTGTTACAAATAAAGTTATCACGTATATTCGTCATTTCTCTCAAACTGTTCAATAAGTCACACAAGAAGAAACTATGCAATTCAGTAAATTGTACGGTTACTGGAAGATGACTGAAGTGCAGTTTCGTCCTGTGTGATACCTTACTTCAGAGTCGCATAATGGAATGAATTCATCAAATCCGTTGACTGTACCTTTCTCAGAGATTTGAATACAGTGATAAAAGCCATTAACAAACAACAGTATACAAACGATTCTACCAGAAAGGCAGTGCCTGGAAAAATGTGTGCAGTGAAACTATATATATTCAAGAATATTAGCGATCCCAAGAATTTAGAAGAAGTCTCTGCTACTGATAAAATTGCAAACATTTTCCCCGCTTCATCCGTGTCAACCATTTTGCTGATCAAGGAACGCAGAGCGGAAGTTATCATACCAGCCATGGATCCAATAGCAACCGAAACAAACACCATCCAGGAGGCGTTACAAAACCCCGCCCACATCAACCGAACTAATTTGCAGACAATCCCTAACAGTATAATCGTGGCATCCGAAAGCATAAAATAATTTGAGAAAACTGGCAGTAGAAGCAGACCAAGACCTTTGACAGAGTATTCTAAAGCCACGAGATAGCCATACCAAGACTTTGGCCATTTAAGGGGACTTCTTGTAATAAAAAGAAGATTAACGTCTGCTTCTCCTGCTCTACAGGTTTGAGTCACGAGGGAAACTGCCAGAAGTAAAATGATGATTCTTCTATTGTTCATAAAGCGAGGTTTGATGATAACGTTCAGAGCATCTATAAGATTTGAAGGTCGAAATACTTCACACAATTCACATTTTGAAGTCTTTGACTTTAATTCCTGTTCATGTACTACAGTTTCGTCCATTAGAATTATTGTTAACAGAATTGAGACTCCGTGAAAAATCGTGGCACTCAGAAATGTAATGCTGAGATCAAATATGTCTTGGATCAAACCGGAGAGCAGCGATCCTATACACACTCCGATGAAATTCACGGATAAGAGTATGCCCATGTTTTTAGTACGATTGTACGAGTTGGAGAGATCGCAAACGACGCTGTTCACTGCCATTGTAATTACAGAGCTCTTTCCAAAAAGGCCTTGTGTTGTAAGGCCACAGTAAATCAGAGATATCCTGTACATCGGCACCAAATCACTCAATACATAAAACATCACTGCAAAGACACTACCCAGACTTGGCAGAAAGATGGGGATCTTTCTGCCATATCTATCACTGTATGACCCACATAGAAGTGCCAGTGGTATGGCGGGAATATTCAAAACTAATCTGTAGTAAATCAGATAATTTCCTGAGAGCCTTTGCACGTGATCCTCAAGTTCAGGGGTAGCCTCAAAGTCGCTGCACATCGTCTGATTTCCATGTATTTTGTATGAGGTGAGTTCGTAACAGACTGCACTGACAAGATAAGGCTTTGTTGTTGTGTCCAACATGGATTCGCCAATTTTGTAAACGAAGAAGACGATATTTACTACGAGCAAATTAATGACACTCGAAGACATTTTTAGTCACTTGAAACTGACTTCAGTCTGATATATTGCAGAATACCTTAACACCTGAAAGGAAGAAGAAAATACAAATATAGTATTGTATTTGATGAGTACATTTAAAGGTCCAACTTCATTGATTATGATCCAGTATGTTTAAAATGGAGAAAACGTTAATGAGTGGACTTTCAAGTTTTCGCGCCAAGCACCGAAGTCAAGGCGTGTTTGTCGTTCCCCTCATGTGGTGTACATGTTATACGTACATATTGACGACGTTCGTATATTTAATAGAGATACTGCTGGGTTCCACAAGTAATACTGGATCGAGGGCGACAACGTAATTTGCAACCGATGTGGAATGATTGCAGGGGAAATCATTCATGGGTTACAGAGAAAAATGACGACTTACATTTTATTCTAATTTGGAAATAATAAGGCCATAAAATTAATTGTGACTGGCCTTGAATGTTACTAGACAAGAGTTAACGATATTTCCGTGTCCGAACTGGTAACGTATGAATCAACTTGGCCTTCCTCATCTCAATCGACATGGTAAGTCTCATCTGTAGGCCAGTCCGCCACTCGATTGATAAGATATCACATCACTTACAACCCTGTTCCATTCCATTATTTGAAAATGTTTAAAAACTAGTCATCCTTAACACTAAGCTTTACTTTCCACACTTTTAAAATACCGGCGTAAATATTGTAACCGTTTTCCGATCTCAGCGAAATTTGAAAGAAATGCATGTAGGTGAAGTTAAGGATGGCGAGATTTTCAAAATGGCTGCTAAAATTCAGAAATTTTCAACATATTCCGAACTCAACAAAACTGAATATACTGGGGTAGTTGAAAATGGTGAAAAGAAGTGTTCAAAACTGGACAAAATTGTCAAAAGGCTACCGAAAACATTGTCTTGTTGTCCAGTGTTATGGGGTACTCTACGTAGGAACAGTCACCTACATATGTATGTTCGACGTTTTAAGTTTGACGCGGCGCCGGAATCGAGAATCAAACCCTGGTCTTCCGGGAATCAAATACTAAGTATCCGAACCACTAGGCCACCGCGACCTGTGACGTCGCTAGGAATTACGTTTGTTTATTTAGAGTCATAGCGGACGCAAAGAATATCACAGCCATAACTTGCTCTTTATTTACATCAGTGTCCGGTTCTGAAATTTACAGGTCGCCATGGCGGTTTCTTATCCTTATATATGAGTACTTTGTAACTAACATAGTTCCCTTTTCATTTTGCATGTGTTTGTTTCTGAAGTAGTAATGGCGTTATTGTAATTATTTCAGAGCCGATCAAATATCCCAATTTGATCAGATTGACACGTCAATTTCCGAAATTCCGGATCTACTGTCAATAACGATATTTATAATTCAGATTTCAATCTTTTGATTCCATTCCATGTTGATTATTGCATTGTGAAGTCTCCTATAGAGCTTTCTGTTATTGAACCTTGCTGATCAATTCACAGAGGGACATTCCTTAATTTGACCGATACAAACATGGACTATATAGTCATATTTCGGAGACAGCTGTCAAAAGAAGAGTTGGCATGTGGGTTGCATTATCCAAAGCCGAAAATAATTGCACGTCGTTTTGAAAATTGAAATAAAGTCAATGTTTGTTTTAAAAAAAGAAATTCTGAAATCGATATAGGATCAGAGGTTATTGGTTGGTTAGTTGTATATTGTTTAACGTCTCACTTGAGAATTTTTCACTCATATGGAGACGTCATCATTGCCGGTGAAGGGCTGCGAAAATTGGTCTATTGTTCGGCGCTTACGATCTTCGTGCCTTCTGTGACACGGAGCGGTCTCACCCGAAGGACGGTCCCATTTAGTCGCTTCTAACGACAAGCAAGGGGTACTGAGAATGACGGGTGAAACTTTCACAAAATTTAATAAATATTACGGTATTGCACAAATCATATGTTTTATTTTTGCGTATTTACAAAATGTCCATTTATTTAAAAAGACATCGTAGCTCATTTTCCACATCTTAGTCATGCTATCAAGACCTACTATTTTCAAAAAGTTGCATTTCTGATACCATTTTCCTTTCAAATGTGAACTTTTGAAATCGGAGTTTTAGTATATTAATAAGATTTCGTATTTAAATATAATTATGTACAGAAGTGAGAAGTTTGTTTGTTTTATTTGTTTTCCGTCCCGTCGAGAATTTTTCACTCATATTGAGACGTCACCATCTGTAGGTGAAGTACTGCAAATTAGCGCTCAGGGCCGTAGCAGTATGGGTTCTTTAAAGTGTCAAAGCCTACCGTGACACGGGACCTCCGTTTTGAAGGTCATATCAGAAATACCCGCGATTCTCACTTCTAAAATGCTGAGCGTTTGGCGAAGCAGCAATCATTTCCTATTATTGTGTCTTAGGTTTGATGCGGCCATGGCACGAGCGGGACTCGACCTCCCGATTACGAAGCGAACGCACTGACCACTGAGCTACCTCGACCGTTGGAGTGACATAGTGAAAGTAAGCCATACCATTTAAATCGTGTTCCATGACAGAACAGTGAGATTAATTGGTGTCATTGGGGTATTTAATGTACAGTTGACTAATTTCTGTACTAGGTAAATATCCACTATTTATAAACAAAGAGATTTCCAAATATTTGTAAAAAACTACATTTCTGAAAATCAAATTTTAATTTGATTTTACATGAAATGTGTTTATTTTTCTAAACATTTTTTCGCCCCCGTTTCATAAATTGTTTCGAGAGATGTACAGTACGAAGAAAAATCGTAAGGCAGTTATATTGTCTATTGGTAATGTTGAGGCGCATAATTGTTCAACTCCTGGGATCCTATTTTCGACGGGAATTTCCGTGTAATTAAGAAATGAATAATTACGTTACAAGTTTTAAATTCAAGTTTTGGACACAAACGTATTTTTAAAATGTGGCTTGATATTTCATATCTTTGACAGATGTAATGTCCTTCACAGATGTCATATTCTTGATAGGTTTGATTGATGACGCTGACGTCAGCCACCCTAGCGTTATCTCAATGATATACTAAACATGTCACTATGTATAGCAAAACGACTAGATACAAAAATATCCTTCGTATCTGTAAAATATCTGGAATTTTCAAAAAAGAAACAAAAAGTATGTGAAAAACATAAACGTCTTGGTTTTATTCGGTTTCCGAATAATACTATTAATGATTTATAACTCAAGAAAAACTTAAAACCTTTCAACACTAGCTCTTTCACCTTCGTCCTGTTTTAGATCTTGTCATTTTATCATATAATTATGCTAATATTATTTCAATCTAATTTATACGTTGATGCTGGATCTTTTTTATTTACATTTTTTGTCAAAACCATCGTTGCTTTGGTAGTTGAATATTTATTCATTTCAAAGAGGCTTGCTTTGTATGAAACGTACCAAAAAATCCGTGTGCTTTGTTTGCACTTAATCTTATACTTAACTTTATGTAGAACTTAACTTTATACTTACCTTTATACATAATTTCACATTTAACTTTATACATAACTTTATACTGAAGAAGAAAACTTGAACCTTCCATATGGGTTCTATATACACATATACATAAATTTCAGAGAATATGTTGATCTGATGGCAGCTTATCAATACTTTCATTTCATTTTATTCTCAATATATATGATATAAATTGAATAATACTACACATATTTGTACGAATACAAGTAAGAAGTATATTTTAGAAACTAATTACATTCAAGAATGCTAAGTAATGAAAAATATAAAATAATACCTTTTGTACATGTATCCTAGCAACGATCCGAGTCCTTAGTTACACCAACGAATGCCACCATGCTTCACAGGAAGACAAAATGTAATGGAGTTATTAAAGTGCAAGCTTTTCCTTGAAATTTCAATGCTGATAGGTCTTCCAAAATATTAATAAAGAATGACTACACTCAAGACCGGTAACTGCTGTTGATCACATAAATTATCAAGGAAACCTGCATGGCGTCTTTTATTTTCTAGAAATTTGACTATGAAGTGATCACCGATTTCTGGTGGTTTATATATATAACGAAGCGCTGTAATTGTTTCCGTGGATAATAAACTAAATACAAAATTAGTTCATACATTATAGATGATGTTACAAGAAAAGGAAATATTTTATGTCCCTTCCTCACTTATAAGTAAGTGCGCCATTGATTAGTAACTCGTGGCTGCCATCGATATTCTCACAGAGACAATCCTGCAAGTGATTGTTTAGTACCAGAGTGGATTCCAACAATTGTTATAGCTGTGATAATTAAAACATTCGTTATAGCTGTGATAATTAAATCACTTCTGACAATGTCAATACCGGCTATTAAAGGCTTTCTTTCGGAAGGGGGAGGGGGCAATAGTTGAAAAACAGAAGCACATGCGCGTGTTGTGGAAGATATTGCAACATGAAAGTCGCGACCCACATTTTTCATGGGCGGATAGAGGAACTTATTTAAGGAGAGAATTGTGATCCTTTATTTATTTATACTTCTGTTGTGGTTGAAATGGCATAAAATTCTATAAAACGTTTGAAACGAAAAGGTTGCAAATCCGTACTCCGTGCACAGGTCATTTCAGCAGTAAGATCGTGGCGAACGTTTAAAGTTCACGTCATTTGAGGCTCTCAATTCTAGGGCATTCCCAACACCGCATGTGTCATTTAGTGTTTGGAAATGTGGTATGGGGACTTGTATCCACTCAAGGTGCATATATTAGCTTTCTTTCGTTATAGATAAAACCTCAAAAAAAGCTTTTCAGTTTTAGACTCGTAATAAAATTAAAGCACCAGTATGCAAAATCGGGAGCGTGCTTATCACGTAACAGTTTACACCGAGCATGTAGTGTTACATTGACCTATGAGTTCAGTGATAATCCCATGCTTCACCTATGAGTTGTCAGTGATAATCCCATGCTTTACCTATGAGTTGTCAGTGATAATTCCATGCCTTACCTATGAGTTGTCAGTGATAATCCCATGCTTTACCTAAGATTTGTCAGTGATAATCTCATGTTTTTCCTATGAGTTGTCAGTGATAATTGTATGGTTTGCCTATGATTTGTCAGTGATAATTGTATGGTTTACCTAGGATTTGTCAGTGATAATTGTATGGTTTACCTAGGATTTGTCAGTGATAATTGTATGGTTTACCTAGGATTTGTCAGTGATAATTGTATGGTTTGCCTAGGATTTGTCAGTGATAATTGTATGGTTTACCTAGGATCTGTCAGTGATAATTGTATGGTTTGCCTAGGATTTGTCAGTGATAATTGTATGGTTTGCCTAGGATTTGTCAGTGATATTACCATGCTTTATTGAATGCTTTACTTTCGATAATTTACACGCCTTTATTTGTGACGTGATATTCAACCTTGCGCAAGAAGTTTTGAAAACAATTGTTAGCCATTTTATAAACAGACTAGATTTAATTGATAAAAAAACCCACAAAAACAATTGTCACGTTATAATGGCTTGTGGACAACATTATTTACTCGCACTTGTCGTTTTCATACTATCTTTTGGGCGTTTACATCATTACTTGTACGCTATGGTTACTAAAACAGACAAGGTTTGAATGTCGAGACTCGGGAAATTTATCGGCGTCGTAATAATTATAGTTCATGATGAATAAAACCTTAGTTTTAAAAATATCTAACACTATTTTTAAAATCAGCTGATCGAGAAAGGTCGCATATGACATTGCTACACCACATGACTACCATACTAATTACTTAGATATAAATCCGTGTTGTGATTAATTGCTGTATGCATAAGGAAGACAAAATGCGTACAATTTTGTATATTTTGGAAACATGTGATGTGTCCTTTAATAATGCACCATCATAACCATTAATGATAAATCGTTCGCAAATGAAAAACGTTTTCCTAAGAGGACAGATGAATCGTCAATTAATAATAAAAATTGAAATTCGAATATATGCACAATGATAAAAACGAAAATTAATTTTCATCATTAATAACGACACACCTATTTTCTAATGTTATCTTAGTGGTTATGAATATATTTCTTCCTCGGTAACCACAAATCCTTAAAATTCGTTTATGCAGCGTTCATCAAATATACGAAAATAATATGCCATGGATGATTTCTACAACGCATTTTCGTTTGTGAATTGTATTGTTTTTGTTACACGTAGAATACTCGTGTATATGTAATTGTAAAGATAACGAACAGTAATCAATCTTCTAACTTCTATAAAGAATGCAAAACACGGATCCCTGGATGTACCAGGGGTGTGATCAGGTGTCTAGGAGGAGTAAGCATCCGCTGTCGACCGGTCACCCTATATCTTGATCATGTAAACAGTCATTCGTATTCAAACAAGTTTGTCATAATGTTGAATTGTTAGTTTATTGGATATTTCGAATGGCCATACGAGTCAAAATGAGCATTAACATCGTCGTCGATATATCTAAATGTCGGGTTGAAGGTCATGTAGAAGCTTTTGAATAAATTCTGCCTCGTAAAAGTATAAAAACAAGTTAGCCAATAAAGGAGCACAATATATGCCTATTGGAATTCCAAAACTCTTGGAAGACCTGAACCCGATTGTATCATTATTTAATGTGACATTAACGCCACATTAAAGTAAAATGTTTAATGTGACATTAAATTCCGTTGTATCAATGATTTAATGCACGGATCGTAACATTAAGCCATATTAAAATCCACAATTTTAATGAAGATTTGGGGTTTACATGAAGTGGTCATTAACTAAGGCGACTAATATGCAATGAAATAACTGAGTCTTCCGCGAACGATTTTTCACTCCGAAATGCAAGTAACGAGGAAATTCGGAGATGACATACTTCCTTAAAGAGTCAATCAGCAAAACTGTAGACATGGTTGAACCCATTATTGGGCGTACAGCAAATAGGTCTCACACACACAGTCCACAGAATCAGTAGGCCTAGCTCAAAAGAAAAGATATGAAAACAGATAGAACCTGCTACTCGATATTTCCGTGCACTCTCTCTCTCTCTCTCTCTCTCTCTCTCTCTCTCTCTCTATATATATATATATATATATATGGAGTGACGTCATTTGGTGTGTCAAAATACGCAAGATGAAGCGGATCTAACTCAGAAAAGGGCGACTTTGGTTAATGACTACATGTATTTGTTACGTATAGTACAACTAATGCATACAACAATTCATATTAAAACTACAGAATTATACATACACACAAAAAAAGTAAATGGATTGAAATTGTTGAGATACAATTTCTTACATATATTTAGAAACATAATCTTTCAAAAAAATTATATTGCAGTAAAATTACCTAGCTTCAGAAGTGAGCATTCCTAGTTTACATGCATCAAAACAATTCACACTTTGAATAAATTTAGCACTTTGTATGAAACATTCATTTTCAAAACGAAGTTACCATCAAATGGCGAGGGAGGAGATGTTACGACAAAAAATAATAAACTTTCTTTTGAATTCAGATTCTAATTTAATATTGCCTTGTTGTTTTATGGAAGCCAGGCACATAGAACGGGGTTTGGTGCTAATTTTAACAACCATTATTTTATATTCATATGTAAAGGGTGTTAAGAAAGTTCGTTCCATGATTTACAGCATGCCTAAAATTATTTATAAACAACTCATATACAAGTTTATATGTTTTTAATAACCAGACAGTCCACCTTTGTTTTTCAATACATTTTTAATTCTATTTCGCATTGAATGAATCAAAGAAATCAAATGTTTCTGAGGTATCTCCCTCCATGCACGGTGAAGTCGGCGTCGTAATTGGCACATTGTCGTTGGGCGCGGATCCTTGTAATCCTCGCTGTCCAGAATACTCGATAGATGCAATTAAGGTCTGGGGAATTGCCTGGCCATTCTACTTTGGTAATAAAGTTTGGTAGATTATTTTCAAACCAATTCTGTGTTAGCAGGGCAGTGTGAGGGGTCGCTCCATCTTGAACAAATGTGGCGTGTCCTGGATATTGAAGTAACTTTCGTTCGTCGATCCTACCACTATTTTGCTGTCGATTTAGAGCAGATTTTAGTTCTTTTTGAAGGATATTGTTCACATAATAATCAGCATTAATAGTTTTGCCGGCTGGAACAATGTGAAGTTTGGATAATCCCTGTACTCCCATCGCTCCCCATACCATGACTTTAGCGCTCGACTTGACGCAGCTTACATCTGGATTCCCGTCTGATTGGGACCCCCATACAACATCGTCCTGTCGGCTCGGAACATGAAACAAATATTTCGTAGATTCATCACTAAAGATGTAGTTTTCCCAGTCTTCAGCCGTCAAATGCTTGTGATCACGAGCAATTTCAATCTCTTTTGCCTCTGTGTTTTCGTCAATAGTTGATTTCTCGGTCTTTTAAATGCCTTCCATTTTTTAACTTTTCGCAAATAATTAAAAACAGTTACATGACTCACATTGAAGCCTGAGTATATTCTTAAGTTCCTTGCTGCATTTCCTTGTTGATTTTCCTCGTTTGTATTTTATGTTTTCCACTTTTCTCTTCACTACCCCCACTATCTTCGAAGGCCGGCCGGGTCTCGGTTGATCGGATAGTTGTTTATTTTGCTCTTGTCTTTGCCTCCACTTTGTTACCCATCGCTCACTTTTACAAAGCTGCTTAGCTACATCCTTCACACTTCATCCTGCATCTAATAAAGCCAAAGCTTGAGCTCGTTCATTAATTGTATCAACACTTGTACAGGACGTCTGCTTTTTCACTGAACTCGGCATATTTATTTCATGACGTAATAGACACTTTGTTTACATCACACTATAGTAACACAAGAGAGTGCACATAGGGAAGGATAACTGCTGATATAATGGGGGGAAAAGCCTATAGAGTTACCAGTAAAAATTTGAAACAAAAACATGTCGTTTTTCTATTTAATTTTTCAAATTTATAAACGGAACGAACTTTCTTAACACCCTTTAAATAAACAGGTATTGGGTTACCCCCCCCCCCCCCTCCCTTTTTTTAACAGTAGTAGTGAA
Organism: Ostrea denselamellosa; assembly: GCA_024699665.1. Taxonomy (NCBI): domain Eukaryota; kingdom Metazoa; phylum Mollusca; class Bivalvia; order Ostreida; family Ostreidae; genus Ostrea; species Ostrea denselamellosa. Next base: position 1,042,557 of record JAMZEH010000045.1, on the reverse strand, counting down.
TCGGAACAATGTAACATTGATTTAGGAATATTTAAGCGTTTTACGCATATGAATTTCCCAAACCCTTCTGTATGATTTTGAAAACCGTGTAAAAAAAAAGGGGGGGGGGGGTCAGTGCTAATAAAACAAAATAGAAAATTCAACTTTCAACATCCCTCTACCCTCTTGAAAAAAACGATGTTACCTACCTACTAGCATAAGTTTTCATCAACGTCTTTGTGATACGATTCGGGGGTGGACAAGTTATCCGTTCCCTGAGTAGTACAGAGTGTGTCACAGGCTTTAGTGTCTCGTACACCTTAGTATATCACATGGCCATCTGATGAGGATCTTGTCAATATGATATATGACTTTTTCAAAGTAGCCAATTTTCCGGAAGTAACAGGTTAAGGGCTGTCCGAGAACATGGAGAAGGAGCATTTGTTACCAGAAAAGGCTATCGCTGTATCAATGTTCAAGCAATTTGTGACTACACCACTGGAAATGTTAAACGAACTGTTGTAATTGTGAAAAGGGGAGCTAAAAAAAATCCTTAATATTTTTATATTCCATTTATATTTCTTAGCAATGAATGGAAATAGACGAAAGAGCTTTTTAAAATATGTCAAAGGCGCATGTTGATTGATCGAAAGAAATGTCAACCCAAATTATTTCATAAAATTAATTGAGAACAATAGTCAATCGAAATTAGCTAGGCTAATATGCTTATTTGAAGAGTATAAACGTTTTATAAAATGGACGCAAGTCAATCAGATAAGGCGATAATAAAGGTCTGCTACATGATGTTTGTTTGTTTTTTATTTATAGTCGCCTGAGCAATTTTTCAGCTATCCGGCGACTGTCACTATTACCGGTGACGGGGCTGCAAATTTAGACCTATGCTTAGCACTAATGGCTTTTAGCAGTGAGGGTTCTTTTACGTGCCACACCTGCTGCGACACGGGACCTCCGTTTATAAGGTCCCATCCGAAAGACCCGTGACTCTCACTTCGTAATGCCGAGCTCTTGGCGAAGGAGCAATCACTACCTATTTTAACGTCTTAGGTTTGACGCGGCCGGCCCGAGCGGGGCTCGAACTCACGACCTTCCGTTCACGAGGCGAGAGCTCTACCACTGAGCCACCGTGATCGGTCGTCTGCTACATGAAGAAGGCCCATGCATGTAAAAGCTATGAATATATGACTTATAAATCTGTAATCTCAGCTGAGATTCGGCTCGCAAATATCCAGCCGACCTGAATCTCAACCCCGAAGGCGTCAGTCCAAATAAAACTGATGACACGAGGTCTAGATAAAGGCACACATATGTAAATAGATGCCTGACGAGAATCGCCAAAATTATTTCAGCAAAGGTTGTTTATACCTCCACGAATCGATCTACTGTCGACCCCCCCCCCCCCTCTTTTTTTTTTAACTTGGCCGTCAAGCATTTCGTTAAAGCCTGTGTTGTAGTAAACATGCTCTACGAACGCAAGTAAACAAAATACAACGTAGTAGGCAGGAAGTAAACATTACGTTGAATTTCGAGATATGTAATAAACAATGTAATGGGTACTTAACAGGAAATGACGTTGTTGTTGAGAAGTTAGTTTTGATATTAGTTGTATGATATTTTAGAAAGCATATGAACATAAAAAAAACCCTCCAACGTAATAAACATTATAGTGATCAATTTGCACTGCGTTAATTTCGGGTTCAATTTATTTCATTTATTAGGTTATACGTATATCTTTTTATTTACTTATGAAATACAAAAAAGTGTGCAGTGTGTTGTGTAGTCAGTGCCACTTATTGCGGATTCTCACAACTAGCAATACACCAGTATTCATGTGGTTTTGGGTTGACATTTCAGCAATTTCAATAATGCCGCAAAATAGGTTTTACATGGTATTTATAACTAGAAAATGTCACTGAAAAAGAGTCTCATACCGCTAATTTGACGACTTGCAATTTGGTGATCCGAGTTTTGAATCTTTTAATTTCATAGTATTTATTAAAACTATATATATGCCTTATCAAACTACTTTTGATGTTAGAAAGCAGATCAAGATTTATTAGGTATAATAAACTGCAAGAAATAGTAATTTGTGACAAACCAGTCGCGGTAGCTTAGTGGTTAGAGCGTTCGCTACTAATCGGGAGGTTGTGAGTTCGAGCCCGCTCGTGCCATCATACTTAAGGCGTAAAAATAGGTAGTGATCGCTCCTTCGCCAAACGCTCGGCATTTAAAGTAGGGGTCTAGTAGCGTGACGTCACGCCCGGATCGAACTCCGTCATAGGTTCTTCTACTATCATATGTCAATAACATCCCGCAGAAATGGCGGCCAGAAATGCAAAGGGAAAATTCATTAAATCATCGCGATTGAAGCAAAACCAGGCCCTGCGTAAAGGATGGGTTACTTTTTGGAATCCCACAGATGATGAAGACTCGAATGAAAGAATCGAAAGACCCGTGATAACCCCGCTTGTAGACCATGTGTATGTGGATACGGTTATTCGCGATGTTGCTCAAGAGGAAATAGTGTCAACAAACGTTACGGGTAGAAGTGATTGGAGAGACGGTAGGCGGATCGTTGAGCTCGATACACTTGCAAAGAATTTAGAAGAGTGTAAGAGATGTGGACAACCTTTACATCTGTCGGATTGTGTTGGTGAAACACGATTTGGATTGGCACAAATTCTTCAAGTGCAGTGTCGGTACACCGAGTGTAGACTGGTCAACGATGTCCCAACAGGCAAAAAACATCTTACGGAAAAGGGTGGAAAGGCATGGGATATAAATACAAAATTAGCAGCAGGTAAGCGTAGTATATCTAGAATTATCAACATGGTAGATGATCATATGATATTCTGCCAACGGTAGTGCATGAGTCAGATCAAAGGGTTCTCAAACCTCTGACCACTATTTTGGCACAATACATTGTATATAGAAAAGTGTTACATAATAATTACATTATAATTATACATCATATTTAGACACACTGTTTATGAACTTGATCTTGGCAGAAGGTTTATACTATATACATGTAGGCTACAGCTTGCTACCCGATGCTTTCACATATTTGTGAATAAATATGGTACTGTTTGAATTGAATTTCATCATAAGAATTACTATGATGACTGTACAGTATATAATTTATCCACTGATAGAGAAGAGCTGCATTGATATGTTACATGCACATGTAGTTTAGTAAGCACGTGGATCTGGGTTCGAATCTGCAATTTATCTGCAATGTTTTTCTGAATATGTGAAAATTTAAAGAAGAGCACACACACAAAAAAAACAGTGATAGTATAGTGTGATATATTTTTATGTTGGGGGCGTGTTGTCCCGAAGAGATGAGTTGTCCAGCATTCCACATATATATCCACTCTCTATGCAGATATACATGTAGTATAATAATGAATATGTGGACGCAATAGTATGTGCACCCCCCCCCCCAAATTTTATGGACATATTTCATACTTCCTCCTTTGGATTCTAATACTTTCGCTTGACAAATAGGGGGTACGTGTAATAAAGATGCCATATTTTACTAGTTATACAGGCAATCCCCTAATTTTTTGTTTTTATCATACCAACAAATGAACAATCTAAGTAATTTAACACAATTTTTAAAAAAATCACAAGTAGTTCCATTAGTAGGGACCTACCTTAAAAGCAAGAATCATGGGTCCTACAGATATGACCTTAAAAACGGAGGTCCCGTGTCACGGTAGGCGTTGGCACGTTAAAGAACCCTAGACTTTAGCCCTTAGTCCTGAGCGCTGAGCATAGGTCTAAGGAACAAGGGGAATTAAGGAGCTTTATTTGCCCAACCATTTTTCAAATTTTAAAATATAATTAAAGTTCATTCTGTTATATTTCATTAAAACATTACAGAATCATTAAATTAGAGAAATTATAATAAAAAAATATATATATTTCCTGTAAGTATCTTTCCGATCTTTTTACATCTACATCCGTCTGGTCAAGTTTGCTCTGCAGGCACTGGACATTTACAACATTAAAATCCGTGCGGTCACAGTGAAATTTTAAAAAAGGGATGTTTCTCCGAACGCCAAAATACGTGTCGGTTCCGGTTTTTCATTTATCCAATATAAACAGCAGACGATGTAAACAGAGTGGTTATTCTACCACACAGCTGACTAGAAGTTAGATAAGGAGGTAAGATAACACTAAAAAGATTATATATTGTTTGACGTCCCGCTCGAGAATTTTTCACTTATATCGAGACGTCACCATTGCCGGTGAAGGGCTGCAAAATTTAGGCCTATGCTCGGCGCTCATGGCCTTTGAACAGGGAGAGATCTTTATCGTGTCACACCTGCTGTGACACGGGGCCTCGGTTTTTGCGGTCTCATCCAAAAGGACCGCCCCATTTAGTCGCCTCTTACGACAAGCAAGGGGTACCGAGAATCTATTCTAACAACCCGGATCCTCACAGGGCAACAGCAAGAAGAATCTTAATCAATTAAACATACCTTTCGTTTACATGGAAGATTAACAAGTAACTTATATTAATGATATGCAGATTGAATATGGGCTGAACAGTCAGGAGATCGTTTAGCAGATGGCAGCCCGATAGAACTTGTATACGTTTGACAGTGAGCTAATGAAATATTAACGTTTTATACCTTTAAGACTCTAGATTTCCACGCAGTTAATATTTGAACAATGTTTCCTATATAATGTACATCTTTGTCTAATTCACGGGATCGTTAGACCCCTACATTTACGGTATATAAGTACTGTATATCTATGATCTACGGATAGCGTAGATCACAACATGTGCGTGCACATTCAAACAAATATTAATGCAGACAAGCAAAGGTTAAATATTTTTTTCTAATTTAGCCCAGGTAATCAGTTTTGTTTGTTGTTGTAGTTTTATATTTTAATTTTAGAATGACCTTGAGCTTTTGAAACGGTGTAGATGCATTTTTGTACCCGAGTAGAATTATGAAGAAAAACAATGCATTTACACGAAGTATACCCAATATAAATGAAAAATTAAACTGATAGAAAGGAAAAGTAATGACTTTGGTAAAATTCAGCACATAATAAAAGTACTGAATATCTAAATAAATGGTTAACGTTGAAAAATATCTAAAGGAAAAAATATTCAAAGGAGGAAAAAACGGTTTTTTCCCCTCCATTTTAAGAAAATTATGCCATATTTATGTTGCTTCTGTATATTGAAGTACATGCATTAACTTCACAATTATTACGTTTTATTCATTTATTCCCCTTCTGTTGAAGAATTATAGAAAATGTTATGGAAAATTGTAATTTGCTTAAAAATTTTTGACACATTAATATTATGATTAGAAGTGTCTGGTATTGAAATAATGGTGCATGTTTTACAATACAAATCAATGCCACACAGTGACGATTTAATGCTGGTATTAGTCAATGTAAACCAGAATAGCATGGACTATAAATAGATGTTTTATGTAAATTGCAGAAATCTATTTGAGTCATTATAAAATCTGTCATAAGTTATGTCTCTAGTACTTGAAATCAATTTTAAGCAAAATTGACTAGACTTCCACATGGAATCAGTATTTGTACCGTGAGTTTGCAAGTACAAAAAAAGTCCCAGCCAATAAATCAGATTTTGTTGTCATTTTTTATGTTTGTTGCCCGAAAATGGTTATAATATACATATCTTGCTACAATAAACAGTTGATATGGTATATACTAGGCATGATTAATTTGAAGATTGATATAATTGATATTTTCAAGACTGGGCAAAATTTGGGCCTCATTGTCCAGTTTTCTGTCAGATACTTCACCTAAAGCTGGTGACGTCTCAATATGAGTGCATAATTCTCGATGGGACGTAAAACAAACAAACAATCAATTTGTGACAAATTCATTGAATTATTAATTAGCATTAATAAAGCACTAGTTGATGCAATGTAAGAGGAAACAATGATTTCCTAATGCATAGTTATAAAGGATTGACGTGTTTAGTAAGATGTATGCAAACGTGCGGGGAAAGTACCATTAGATTTTTTTTATGTCCGGTTGAGAATTTTTCACTCATATTAAGACGTCACCGGTTGTAAGTGAAGTTCCATGTATTGCGCTCAGGGCCGTAGCAGTGAGGGTTCTTTAACGTGCCAACGCCTGCCGCGACACAGGACCCCCATTTTTAACAATACATGTTAAAAGTTATTTGGTAAACGTATGTTGCCATTCGTCTTGATATGCATCATGAAATAGAATTTAATATAACAATTGTCAAATATATTTATTCTTTAATATAAAGGGCTCATTTTTAAAATAGTAAATTCAAAATCACCCCAGTCGTCTTCAAATATACTACAGCAATACGAAATGATAGTTTTGAATTAAGTATTGTTATATATACCTATTCACCCATTAACATATCATTACTAATACGAATCATCGTTCTGTAATAAATATAACCGATAATAAGATTTGATCACTCGGAGTTAAATTCATTTATTAACGGCGAATGATGTCTCATATTGATTTATTTTGTTGCACGTTCGTGATTTTATGCACTTCTCAGATTATTTGTTTAAAACTTTACAGGTCACTCCCGGGTTTTAGTGCTGTCAGGCTATTAGTTTATCCTATGACGTCATATTACGCTGTCGTCACCTTCACCCAGACAAAATCAGCAGTTAAAGAATATGCCTTCAGAAAAGGAAACGCCTAGATAAACCAACACGCACCGTGCCGAGACCACGTGGAAGGAGGCACGTAGGCTGTCCAGTACGAATCGTCCCCAGCAAAATGTCGCGGTTGATCCTTCTACCCCTCCTGAGCCACCTCCTTTCCATCAACCTTTTATAACTCGGCACCAACCGATAACCTGATTGATTGCTTATATATTGTTTAACGTCCCACTCGAGAATTTTTCACTCATATGGAGACGTCACCATTGCCGGTGAAGGGCTGCAAAATTAAGGCCTATGCTCGGCGCTCTATCGTGCCACACCTGCTGTGACACGGGGACTCGGTTTTTGCGGTCCAGGATGCATCAACAGACGGTGATCGCCCAGGCACTGATTTACCAACCACAACAGCTACCCCAATAAATCGGTTATCACAGATGCAAAGTTACCACAGTGAGTTGGGGCGTAATGTCTCCAAAAATCTCCACTCAAGATTGTCAATGGCGGTTTTATGTTTATATATTAGGACTTTTGGGTGACTGCAGTTATGATTTTGATCCTAATAACGATACAAAATATTTTATCTATGCAAGGAGGCAGCATGTCTTTGTTATCAAAATACAAATCCTAGGACATTGCAGATATTCAGGTGTGGACATTTCTCTTTGTCTCAATATAGGTCTTGGCGCAGCTCCACCTAAATACACGCATACTACAAAAATATTAGACTAGGGGATCGTCGATTTAAGGCTCTTGGCTACAGGGATGGAAAAAAAAATGAATGCGAATCCGGTATGTCATTTGCAGTTGTAAACCAAGAGTTATGGCTGTTACACGCGTACAACGGACTCGCTGTCGAAGGATTTACAGCGCAAACCACTCTCTAAGATGTTGTGAGTTCAATTCTAAAGGTCAGTGTAGTAGAACTACACGTCATTACAATCACGCCTTTATCTTGCGTTCTTTGAATCATCCCTTTGTCAAATGCAGACGAGGTTCTGGTTTTGATTCGATTTGCATGCCACCCAGTACTTCATCAAACTGGCACCCTAGTTTGTCTAGAGCACCGTCCATCCCAGCTACCATTAGTAGATCCCCCACCACCTCAGCGTTTTAGGGGCCCCTAAATAACCTAGTAATTCAGACCTCAATGATAATGCCCCCCCCCCTCCTCAATTAGCATTTCAACGTTTAGATAGGTACCTGGCTAACTATCCAGGTAAAGTAGCAGCAGGAGTTTAGAGACGGCTTAAACTTCGCTACCAAGGCCCAAGGGTGGCAGTGGATTGTAAAAATCTTAAATCAATGTACAGTTTGCAAGAGGAGGCTATGCACACTTCTGACAGGTAAATAAACTTGGGGAGGGTTGCAGGTCCCTTTATTCATTCACCCCTCCAGAACCTTAGGTTATCACCTTAAGTTGATTGATTGTTTGTTTTACGTCCCGTTGAGAATTTTTCACTCATATTGAGACGTCACCAGCTGTAGGTGAAGTACCACAAATTTAGACCTATGCTAACGCAACACGGTAGGCGTTGGCAGGTTAAAGAACCCTCACTGCTACGGCCCTGAGGGCTAAGCATAGGTCTAAATTTGTGGTACTTCACCTACAGCTGGTGACGTCTCAATATGAGTGAAAAATTCTCGACGGGACGTAAAACAAACAGACAAAATCCCTAAGACTTTAGCTTTCAAGCTGGGAATGGCTAATGATTGTTGGTTCAAACGAATTGAAATTAATGAGAGTCGTGCCTTGTGACACTCAACGTGAAGATAAACAATAAGCCCACTGGGAACCCATCCGAGCTGAATATTTGAACCTCAGTAAAAAACATTTCGATACCGTGGACATTCATATCATGACCTCTTTAGGAAGTCCTGTAGGGTCTTAAATGGGAGATCTATGATTAAACTTCATTTTCGTAAAGTATATTGAAGAATGAAGTACTATCGGGGAGTCCGACGCCAGGAAGGGCATGGCATTTTTACTATTCTCATTCCTCTGATTGCTAGTGCCATCGCTGGAGCCGTGCAAGGGGGGAATGGCATGAAAAGAAAAGAGGGGGGGGGGGGGGAGTATAAAAAGCGGGTATAACCTTCAACAGGCTTCATTCTTAACACGATGCGGTATCATCGAGGTTTACTACGACAGAGGGGTCACGGGTGGGGTGGTCTCTTAAAATCCGTGTTTAAGGTCGCCGCGCCTGTGGTCGGTCAGGTGGTGGGGGATTACTGGGAGGGGCTCCCACACCTCAAACGGGTGAAGGTTTGTTCACTTATTTACTCAAATCCGGGGCTAAGAGTGTCTTAACGGCTGCAGCTAAAACGGGGTTAGATGTCTTAGAAAATAAACGATCGCTCAAAGATGCCCTCAAGACACACGGTATACGAGCCGTGAAAGAGACGGCTGGAATGGCTATGCCTAAACTTAAACAAAGATTGAGGTCACGAAAAGGGGATAGTACTTTAATGGTTAGCGAAACGGGGAGCACGCCAAGACATGAAAGTCGGGGTTGAATAGCCCTATTATCGAATATTTTGATTCTTACGGATTATCCCCCCCCACACACACACACACCGACCCACCCACCCATCCAGACATTAAAAACTTTATTCGACGTCATTGTGACCAATGGCTGTATAACACAAATTGTTATCAAGATTGGAACACAGATGTGTGCGGACAATATTACGTGTATTATTTACATCAACGCCATCGAGGTAGAAAAACAGTACGAGATTGGATTCTTCCCTGGCAAGGTACAACCTTACAACACGATCATTATTTGGGGCAATGGTTGGAAGAGACGTTTGGCAAACTTAAAACACATCAAAGACAAACTTGTCAATGTCGCTGCATGAACGTATTGTATATGTTTTAAATAATGTCATTGTAAATGTTTCAAATGTTGTTCAATAAAAAATTTAAAAAATTTCATGCGTTTCTCATTGTAATAAAAGTGTCATTTCGTAAGAGGTGGTAGTTTTTAAGAATAAAACTCGGGCTCTTGCATCCCACGGCCCTCAAAGAGCCGAACAGCCTCTTCTTAAACATGGTATTCCGGCCTCCGACTCCCCCGCCGGCTCTTCTTTTTCTTCCTGAACAGAACAAACTGTACTTTATCCCCGCTGATCACCAGGTGTCCCGGCTCTTTCTTGACCTCAGCCTCCCAGTCTTCCGACTGGGAAAAATCATGGTCCATAACACTAGGTGCTTTGACGTTGCTCATGTCTGGGTTACCAGTGAAGCGAACTAAAGTTTGCTAGTGTATATCTACATACGTGTGTCGATTATGACGTCAGTCTCTGTTTATAAGTATGACCGATTATTCCGTCTGTTTATTCATGATGTCTGAACATTACCTTTTACTCAATGGTAAACTCTTATGTGCTTATGGACAAAACCTTGGTTCGATTGTTGTTGTTTTCACTGTAAGAAAGAAAATACCATAGCTAAACAAGAATGGTTAAAACAATATGCAACCCATACGTTTCACCCGATGGTTTATAAACTGTGGTTACACTAAGAAACCCTGGTTAGAATGTACGTGCACACAATGTACCCCGACTCCTGAAGAAGAAAGAACTTATCAAAATTGTACGTGTGACATTTGTTGATCATGAGTGTGACTTATGTAGAAGGAGATATCTTTTCTATGCCGGTGGAGGCTATTGTGCAACAATATAATTTATTTTTCGAATTCTAAGATTGCGCACACCCATAATCAGACACTAACTCAACGATTGGGTATTTCTCTGGATTGTGACATTCCCGGCACATTATGCATTGTACCTACACACCCCGTCGTGATTTATTTCTTAGGACCCTGGGGTGACAGAATTCAACCCTTGTATAAACCCCATGAACAACGAGAAGTGTGGTTTCAACAGTGTTTACGAAAATGGAGACCGGTCGCGGTATCTCAGTGGTTAGAGCGTTCGCTTCGTAACCGGGAGGTCGTGAGTTCGAGCCACGCTTGTACCATGGCCGCGTCAAACCTAAGACGAAAAATAGGTAGTGATTGCTCCTTCGTCAAACGCTCGGCAATTAGAAGTGAGAATCACGGGTCTTTCGGATATGACCTTAAAAACGGATGTCACGGTAGGCGTTGGCACGTTAAAAAACCCTCACTGCTACGGCCCTGAGCGCTAAGCACAGGTTTAAATTTGTGGTACTTCACCTACAGCTGGTGACGTCTCAATATGAGTGACAAATTCTCGACGGGACGTAAAACAAACAAACAATCAATCAATCTAACCCTGGAATACACAGCCCGCCAACATTTCTATTATGACGTCAACACATGCACTTCTATTATTACGTTAACCTGCATTCCGATTACCCCAGCACAACACTGCACTCGGGGAGGGCCTCCGTGGCCGAGTGGTTAGAGTATCGGGCTCAAAATCACAAAGCCTCTCACCTCTGTCGGCGCGTGTTCGAATCTCGGCCGCGGCGTTATGTGAGCAAGTTTGCCAGTTTACTTGCGGAAGGTCGGTGGTTTCTTCCCAGGTACATTGTATCTGGGTTCTCTCCTCCACCAACAAAAACTGGACGCCACCAGATAACTGAAAAATTGTTGAGTGTGGCGGAAAACAATAAATAATCAATCAATCAACACTGCACTCGGTTGAACCACCCATCGGAATCCAAAAAGTGCACTCAGTTGAACAACCCATCGGGGCGCGTTATACTACTTACTCGAAATGTGAGGGCGACTTACAGGAAAACTTTACTTAAACGAAACCCACCGCGTATCGAAACATACGTTAACTGGTCACAAACCAGGCTCGGCAATTCCTTGATTTATATGATCATCACCACGTACGGGCTGGTGGAGTTTTACCATTACAACATAAAATAATAAATTTTGTCAATGGTGTGAACGCTGGGTTGACTACACAAATAAATCCAATAACCATTCTATAATATCGATGTGGCCTTTGTAAATAGTGAAGAACGAAGGCTAAACAAAGCGGAAATGAATCCAACAGCGCAACACAGGCGCATATTGGCGCAGTGGTAGTCAACTGCTCTTCCACCGAGACCTCACACGGAATGCCACCGCGTCTCTATGCAGCGGTAGAAGGTATTGTTATCATTTTGTGTCGTTCACACAGCAACCACATAGAGCTGTTGCTACTACGATTATCGCGCTCCCATGGTGTTTCTACCAGGTCTTGTAACTCTGACAACGCGTTTCCACGTTGTTGCTAGTGCGTTGTCATGATGGGCCAAATAGCAACTCCTGAATGGTGTTTGATTCGCTTCGTTTTCATACACAGTCATCGCATTGTAACGCCGTGAACGCAAGTCGACAACCCCTAACACCTCCTGAGCACTCAGCGGAAGCGCATTTGTATAGCCAGTAAGAAATCCGTGTTAACGCATTAGCACTCAGCGGGAGCTCCGTATAAACGCCCCGGTCGCCCTGACATTTTCATCTTGTGAAAATTGCAAATAAAATTGCACACGTTTTTTTTTATTATTTTTCAACAATTATATGGAGATTTCAGAAATTTAAAAATGCCTTGATAACTCTTTGGAAACGTAACGTGGTGTGACAGAGCGCTTACGTGCCATTCTCGAGTCTTTCGTGCCAAAGCCTATCGTGACACGTGACATCCATTAAATAGGGACTGTCATAAGTAACACCCCCCCCCCCCGTCACTTTCCCTTAATACCGTGCACGTGACGAAAGATCAGTCTCTTCGTATCTGCTAGTCATTTCCAGCCCTGTTTGAAAAGTCATCTTGTTCAGTGAAGAAATTGTCCATTATTTTTGTCATTATTACGTTTGATATTCCGATAATCGCACATTCCCTAGAAACTCCTCAATGAACTATTTGCCTTCATTATAAGTTTCTTTTAGTAAAGTCTGTATCCTATATGTGTCACACATTACGTGTGTACATTATAAACAATATTCGAAGATAATCACAACTTCAGATTTAAAGCAAAAAGTTCGTTAGAATAGTACGACTCGGAAATGTCAACTGCATATGCCGTCTACGTCACAACATTCTACATCCGTCGACCACACAACTTCATCATTTCTTGTTTGAAATAGTCATCAGTGAATAGATACACGAACGGGTTCAAAATTCCGTTAATTGTAATTATATCCGAAAGATATTCTTCTAACATGTCTTCTGACTTAGTAATTTCAGGTCGAGGGAAAAAGTACCTTTCCATCGTTTTTATAACCTCGTAAAATGTATGAGTGAAAAAGCTAGCTGACCATCAAAAACAATGAAATAATGGCAAATGTAATCGCTATCCGTCTGTTTCTTTTATCCTCGTCATCATCGGCTGCCTCTTTTCTTTTAGAATTTTCTTTAACATTTTTTCCATTACCCTTTTCGATAATGGACGCTGGATTTCCAGATTCGGATTTACTGGCAGAGTTTACGTTTTTCATCTTTTTTGAATGTTTTTTTCTGGCGAGAGCATTTCGTATCTTTAACTGAAATATCACTACCACTAGAATACCTACCAGGAGGAATACGAAAATTAAGGCATAGTACAAACAAGTTAACATGACTCCGTCATATTCGTTTTTGGTGGAACATCTTGTGGCATTTATACCTTCAACTACGACATTTCTTTTTCCATGATTCAAATAAATCGGAAGAGAAATTGCAAAGCTTAAAGGACTGTGCATATACACATAATTCTCGAGTGTCTGATCGTAATCTGTGGTTTAAAGGGTGTACATATTTTCTTGTATCTATCGAAAGTAATAAAAGATATCATAAAAAAGACGCAAATCCGACAGCATTACCGACATAGTGAGATATCTCGCATATGAATGGTAGTGTATTGTCTTTTTGATTGTAAACTAACATCATCCTGCTCATCTCTTTTGCTATGTGAGCAATACAAGTGAAGAGATCAACGAATGCCAGAAATAACACGAACATCCGGTAATTTAATGTTCTGTTAAAGCGTGTACGAAATACGTGGGGAACTAACACATTTCCGATAATTCCCGTGATGTTCAGGAAATACGATGCTGCTCCGAGCGGAGCTCGTTCCTTCCTCCCCACTACGCTGTGCTCCAGAAATAGGTTGGAAACCATATCGAAGATCTGACTGAACCTACAAAAAATAGCTGATTTTACTGTGAATGTATATTCAAATAAGAATTTCAGCATTCCTGTTTTCTGACTAAGTTTCATAAAGAGGAGTGCGCATGCCAAACATGTATGACGTATATCTTCTTAGAGAGAAAGTTTTTACAAAAAACCTGAATATTTATGAAGAACTGATGTTTAGAATATGACCTTATATATGTGTTGTTTGTGGATTTATATGCTGTGTTGTGAAAATTGAACGTCTTTGAAACAATCTACAAAAATTTTCTTTTGAAGTCAGTGAGCGATATCCAAACGTATCGTGTATTCTCTTTGTCTTCCCAATGGCTGCGACAAATTCCTCAAACAAACGTACCCTAGACAGATAATTCTGATGAAACTATAAGTGATAGTGATGAGCAAACTACACAGACGATTTTCAGATGAGGGACATTATGCAAGGTATTTCAAGTATACAAACAATGCTGCAAATTTTATGTTACGACTCGATGGGCAAAGTAAACACTTAGACAAGATTACAAAAGAAATAAGATCAAAAAATGGTATTCAAGAGCGGTTAGAAAATGTCCAGGAGCTGGCCAATGACACTATCTACTTGGTAACGGAATTGAATTACAAGACAATCAAAAGAAAATGGAACGCGAAATAAACAGACTCAAAAATTATGTGATTCGGCTGGAATGCACAGAATGACCAAATAGTCAATTAAATCAATGGAGAACAACATCATTATCAGTGGATTGCTAGAAAAAGGCCCGGAGAGAAAATCACCTGAAAATTTCGCAAGCTTTCTTAGAAATGTATTCACCTCAGAGATGGAAATGGACCAGGCCTCGGTCGACGAATTTCACATAAACAAGCTTTTCCGTATGGGAGAATATGATACGCACAGGAAGTTTCCAAGACCAGTTTGTGTGCAGTTTGCTGATAAGCATCAAAAAGACATGGTGATGAAAAACATAAAAATTCTAAAACAAAAGAAATCTGATATTAGGATCGCCCAGCAGCAGCCCGAGGAGATTAGAAAGAAAGGAAACAGTTGTATGAAGTGCAAAGAAAATACGCAGAAGGCAGTATTGAGACGAAAATTAAGGGAGATAAACTTGTGTTCATTAAAAGCAATTCAGACTACAGGGAGAAAGTTGGTTCCTTGCCGACAGCAAGTGAAGTGATCACTTGCAACACGGTCGACATCGATGTCAGTGCTGGAAGGTCAATAGAAGACAATAGAAACCGGTTTACGGTACATTCCACGCAGGTTAACTCCTACAAACAGATCAGGCGAGAATTGGTGGAAATCATGCGTATCGAAACCATACCAAGTGCGAGTCATTATGTTTATGCATACCGCTTCACAGGCAGCGACGAAACAATACATGAAGAATCATACGATGACAGAGAACACGGAACAGGTAGGCTTTTAGTAAAGTCAGCCGACGACGAAGTTAAAAATGTGCTTGTGGTTGTGTCGAGGTCGTATGGAAGTAAGATAGGACTCCGCCGTTTCTCGCATATCAATGAAGTGGGTCTCAGTTCGGCAAAAAAGTCACCAGTGTAGCATCAATCAGACATCACAACTCCTTGGGTATAAGGTTCAGATATTGCTATTTTATTTATCCATAACAAAAACCGGGACACCAAGTTCTCAGGATCTATAATATTATACACTTTACAGAGTATAACGATCTGTCCCCTTCAAGGGTCACACAGAGAGTGTCCTATAGGTAAGGATTTGGCGGGAGTGTGACGTAGTAAATAGTAGTCACTAGTCAATCTGTCTATGTACACAGCGCTCACATACAATACAAACTCTCACACAACGCAAGCGCAAGTTAAAGTATAATTGTAATTAATTAAAATCAAGTAATACCGGTTACACCAGTATAAGTTTAAATAAACATTCATGTGATTTCCAGACTGTAATGTAGTGAGGTATTTCCTTAGAGCAAAATCAACGTTCGATAATGCATGGTATGTCACTTCTAATATTCCGGAATTTATTTTTCCACCTAACTATTCCGGCCAACTTTCAAACTTGCTCCTTCCTGTTATCAGAGTTGAACGTACTAGTAGGCTGAGTGGATGTTCTTTTTTTATACACCATATTTTGATACAAAGGTATTTCTTTATATGTCACACAACTTTGGATTGATTGATTGATTATTGCTTTCCGCCACACTCAACAATTTTTCAGTTATCTGGTGGCGTCCAGTTTTTGTTGGTGGAGGAGAGAACCCAGATACAATGTACCTGGGAAGAGACCACCGACCTTCCGCAAGTAAACTGGCAAACTTGCTCACATAACGCCGCGGCCTTTGGAGAATCTATGCCCAAAGCCTTCTTCTGTAATATATTGATCTGCTTTATCTAGTGATTTTTAAAAAATGTTTGTCCAGTTATGACTATAACCCAATATTTGGGGAAACAGATACAGTTAAACTTACTTAACTTCCAGTCAGAACAGGTTGGTTACACATTTATTAACTTTTGTTTGAATGGGATGAGTTCTCATTTACTGTAGACCACTTTTTTTCTTATGATGAAGGCAATTAGTAACAACTTAAAGTAATTTAACTTCGTGAAGGGTCTTTGATAAAAGTCTTTCTTCCCCACAAACTGCATATGTTTTGTGGGAGTACCTGCACTTACATGTATAACATTTTTACATATTTTTACCGTTAATTTTCCTCTTTGAATACTTGGGGTCAGCAACTCCTTTGCCAACACTTAATTATTTATGTAACAGAATGAAGAAACCAGTCTAAATATCCTCACAGTAAATTACCAAGGTCTTGGTGATATGAATAAAAGAAGAGGCGTTCTTAAAAATTTGAAATATAAAAACTAAGACCTATATTTTCTACAGGGTACACACTTTGTAGATAAAGATGGATGTTTAACTATAACTTTGTGGGGTTACAAAGCTTTCGTTAGTTCATTTAAATCAAATCAAATTCGAGAGGGGTAGCAATTGTTTTTGATAATAATTGCGAAGTAAAAATGAGTATGAGGACAATGATGGAAATTACTTGATCTTAGATGTCTTTATTGAAAACATACCATTTTTTCTTGTAAACATATATGGTCCAAATCTGATAGGCCAAACTTCTACTTAAAAAAAAAATAATATTAATAATAAATAAAACCCCGTGGGGATCCGGGTTGTTAGAATAGATCCTCAGTACCCCCTTACTTGTCGTAAGAGGCGACTAAATGGGGCGGTCCTTCGGATGAGACCGCAAAAACCGAGGTCCCGTGTCACAGCAGGTGTGGCGCGATAGAGATCCCTCCCTGCTCAAAGATCATAGGCCTAAATTTTGCAGGCCTTCACCGGCAATGGTGATGTCTATATGAGTGAAAAATTCTCGAGCGGGAAGTTAAACTGCATATAATCAATCAATCCCCCCCCCCAAAAAAAAATAGAGCAGATTTACTGTTCTCAGCACTTTGTTATAGGGGGTGACTTTAACTTAATCTTAGATTCAATGAACTATAAAAATTTAAACAATCCAAATTCAAGACTAGAAGTTATAAAACATATGGATGATCTAAACTTGAAGGATTTATACCGGGAAAATAACCCAAATATAAAAAGGTTTACTTGGAGAAGAAACAATCCTATCAAACAAGCAAGGCTGGATTTTTTCTTAATATCAGAATCTTTACTTAATATGGGTCCTTGTATAAAATATGAGAACAGCTATCGTTCTGATCATTCATCGGTTCTACTATGTTAAAGATTAAATGAATTTAATAAAGGATGTGGTTTTGGGAAATTCAACAACTCTTTACCTACTGATAAAGATTCTGTCAGACAGATAAAACGTATAATTGAAGAAGTTAAAATACAATACTCATGCCCGGTCTACAACATAGAGATTATTGGTTGTCTTGATAATGACTCAATTCAATTTATTATAAGTGATCAACTCTTTCTAGACATTCTGTTAATGAAAATAAGGGGGAAGTCAATTTCGTATTCAGCATTTAAAAAAAAAAAAGAACATCAGAAAGAGAAAACCATTTACATTGTTTGTTTACGTCCCGTCGAGAATTTTTCACTCATATCGAGATGTCACCAGCTGTAGGTGAAGTACCACAAATTTAGACCTATACTTAGCGCTCAGGGCCGTAGCAGTGAGGGTTCTCTAACGTGCCAACGCCTACCGTAACACGGGATCTTCGTTTTTAAGGTCATATCCCGTGACCCGTGATTCTCACTTCAAAATGCCGGGCTATTTTT
This sequence comes from Ostrea denselamellosa, assembly GCA_024699665.1. Classification (NCBI taxonomy): domain Eukaryota; kingdom Metazoa; phylum Mollusca; class Bivalvia; order Ostreida; family Ostreidae; genus Ostrea; species Ostrea denselamellosa. Next base: position 1,024,563 of record JAMZEH010000045.1, on the reverse strand, counting down.
CGTCTCAGGTTTGACGCGGCGATGGCACGAGCGAGGCTCGAACTCACGACCTCCCGGTTACGATGCGAACGCTTTAACCACTGAGCTGCCGCGACCGGTTTAAAAAAAAACAGTTAGAGAGAGAAATATTAGAATTAAAAGAAAATTTAACAGAACGGAAAAAGAAGAAATAAGGAAAATTGGATTTAAAGGGCAATGTATCAGGTCAACGGTAAAATGGATTGAGGAAGGAGAAAAGCCGTCAAAATATTTTATTAACTTTGAATTCAGAAACTATGTTTCTAAACAAGTACTAAAAATTGAAAGGGATGATGGATCAATCATTACCAGCCAAATAATATATTGTAAAATAATTCATTTTCGCTAGCAAATATAAAAATGTTCCTACATTACATGTTGATGCTTGATAGATTTTTTTTTTTTAGAAAAGTTTATATGCGGAGTACGAAAGGCTTTGGCAAAACATATGTGATACACTGTAAAAGCCATAATGATATATCATATAGAAGTTCAATTCACCGGTCACGGTAGCTCAGTGTTTACAGTGTTCGCTTCGTAACCGGGAGGTCGTGAGTTCGAGCCCCGCTCGTGCCATCGCCGCGTCAAACCTAAGACGAATAATAGGTAGTGATTGCTCCTTCGTCAGACGCTCGGCATTAAGAAGTGAGAATCGCGGGTCTTTTAGATATGACCTTAAATACACGGAGGTCACGGTAGGCGTTGGCACGTTAAAGAACCCTCACTGATACGGCCATGAGCGCTAAGCATAGCTCTAAATTTGTGGTACTTCACCTACATCTGTAAATTATCCTTTATTCCACATATTCAGATGCTTAAAACTAAATGTTCCAAAGCACTTGATATTTTGAAGGTTGTCTGCAATACTCATTGGGGTGCAGACAAAAATGTTTTACTTCAACTTTTTAGATCTCTAATCCGATCCAAGTTAGATTATGGATGTATAGTTTATGGATCTGCTAGAAAATCGTATCTCCAAGCCTTAGATGCAATTCATAACCAAGGTATACGTATCTGTTTAGGAGCTTTTCCAACCTCTCCCATAGATAGCATCTATGTAGAAGCAAACGAACCTTCACTTAAAAATCGACGTATAAAATTAAGTCTTCAGTATATCATTAAACTTCGTTCCAATCCCAAACACCCGTCATATAACTGTGTATTCCACCCTAAATTTGAAACAAAATATAACGAAAAGACCAAAGTCATTAAACCACTTGGATTGAGACTCCAAAAATATATTAAAGACTCTAAAATAGATTTACATGTTATTTCTGAATTGCAAATTCCACCTATCCCAATTTGGGAACTTTCAAAACCTACTGTTAATTTAGATCTATCGAAAGACAAAAAATCAGACACAAACTCACTTGAATTTATTCAAAAGTTTAAAGAACTGAAAGACAGTTTTTCAATTCAAAATGAAATTTATACAGATGGATCAAAAGACAAAAATAAAGTTGCCTCCGCTGCTGTTCATAGAAATGATATCTTTTCCGTGCGTTTGCCGGATAACAGTTCAATTTTTACAGCTGAAGCAAAAGCTATTCAATTAGCAATTAATTTTATGAAATAGTCAGAACACAAAAAATATGTTATTTATTCCGATTCCCTCTCTTGTCTTCAAGCAATTAAAAATTGTAAAATTGACCACCCGTATATTTATTACATTTTGAAAGAATATGTGGTGCTAAAACGTCGAGGGTATAATGTAGTGTTTTGTTGGATACCAAGTCATATTGGGATACGTGGAAACACTAAAGTTGATAGTGCTGCAAAACAAGCATTACAATTACCAATTACTAATTTTAAAATTCCTTACACAGACCTTAAAACTTTAATTAGAGAATATGTAAACCATTTGTGGCAATCTGATTGGGATGAATAGGTAAATAACAAGCTACACAATATTAATCCTGTAGTTATTAAAACACAACATAGTGTTCTTAAACGTCGAGATGAAGTAGTTATTACTAAATGTAGAATAGGACATTTGCGGATGACACATTCGTGTCTTCTACAAAGGGAAGATCCACCTGAGTGTGTCTTCTGCCAATGTCCTCAAACAATCAAACATATTTTATTAGAATGTGGAGATACAGCTTTGATAAGAAATAATTATTTTGATACGCAGTCTATGAAAGATCTTTTTAATAATGTTGATTTAAATAAACTTTTAGGATTCCTACATGAAACTGGTTTTTATCAAAAGTTGTGAAGAAAAAATTGATCCTACAAAATTATATCTAGATGATGATGGTTTTTATACAGTGATATCTAGACATTTTTAGTACCATATTTCAACATGTTTTCAAATAGCATTTCTTTTTAAATAAATACTGCTTTTATAACATGCCTTTTCATTTATATAGAGTCAGCCGCAGGATAGCTGAAAAATTGCTCAAGCGGCTATAAGCAAGAAATAATCAGTCAATCACCTACAGCTGGAGACGTCTCAATATGAGTGAAAAATTCTCGACGGCACGAAAACAAACAATTATATCTTGACTGCAAGATTTATAGATATGTATTAAATGTATGTATGTGAAATAAAATAAAGTTTCATAAAGAGATACGAAGCATGGGATCTTGATGTAATCGAGATACATTAGGTGATAAGCACCAAGTGAGCAAGTACTTTTCATCTGATTTATGGGGCCAATTTAGTTACGTAGATGTATACAACATTTGACACGAAAACAAAGTATGGAATCCTGTACTAAAGGGACTATATCTTGTTATTTTGTATCAGCTACCCTGCATACAAGATGAACTTACCCTGTTTGGTTTTAACAGAAAAAAATATCATTATGTAACGTTTACAACAATGTCACATAAAAAGTCGGCATTTCTTACACTCTAGAAATACGAAATAAATAACGGCCAACTGTTCAATGTTGAGATTACAGAGCATGTTTCTTTTATTGAATTTCCTGATTTACATTGGCTGTGCTTTGTAAACGACAGAACATTCTTCCTAGAGAGTGTTTATGTTGCAAGTTGTGGAATCTCTTCTACCCTCACTACTACGGCCTTGAGCACTAAACATAGGTCTAAAGGATGTATTCAGAATATCAAAAGAATTGACCTATAAGAGAGAACGATTTCCCGGAAAAATGCACTTTTGAAAATGTTTATTTGTTATTTTTTATCGTACTCTGCATGAAAAATTGAGTTTAATAAAATTAAATTTCATTAAATCTACATTTTATATCAACTTTCACGTTTAATTCAGATTTAATGTTAAATTATACTCGTAAGTATCACGGCAATGAAATCTCAACTTTACTTTATATTTCAAAATAAAATAAACGCCATTAAACTTGCGAGTTTCAATTATAATTTAGATTTAAGGTGAAATAAATTCCATACGACAAATTGCATGCACACTGACAATGCAGCGTTACTTGGGTGTTAGTGCTATGAACCAAGCCAAATGCAATGCATGTACATTTTGTGCTTTTATAGCCTGGCTTTTATTTTCCAGTTATATTGGTCAAATTTTCCTGCCGGGGCGGACAAGACGACTTTAAAAGGAGATGCAACCCAAATTTTTATCTTGACCATCCAGAAAGGGATTTGAAAAGACAAAAATTGTAGTTTTTGAATAAAATGGTCTACGAGAGAGAGAGAGAGTACCTCACCCCTCCTAAATCTGCAACTATTCAGCAAAAAGGAAACTTGCAATTGCCCTTTCGTACTAAAGATTAAGGACTGATTCAGTATGAAACCAGTCCTGCGCGGTTATTAAATATAAAAAAGAAAAATTAAATGAAAATATTTCTTCAACCAATAAAATGATTGATAATGTTTCATTCAAACAAACGAAAACGTCTTCCTTGATTTTTGAAAAAGAGTAGGCTCTCTGAGGGCCGTCAGGGAAACTTCAGCTTTCATAACCAACCATGTTTCAGTTGTTTAATCGCCGTAAAATGGCTGAAATATTGCCAACACGGCGTAAAACCCCAATCAATCAATAAAATGTTAGCATAAACATTGCACAAACATGTATCAAATAAGCCGTACATCCCTTTCCAAGATGGCTGATGCCAACTGGCAAAGGACGTGCATCCTTTCATGATGGCTGATGCCAACTGGCAAAGGACGTGCATCCTTCTAAGATGGCTGATGCCAACTGGCAAAGGACGTGCATCCTTTCAAGATGGCCGATGCCAACTAGCAAACATTAGCACATTGTTCCAAGATTAATTGCACTGAATATCGCATATCCTTTTGAAATACCTTAGTTTACAGTAAAATACATGAATCTTGAAGACTGCATTGTGCTCATACATTTACCCCTTTAATATCAGGACAAATATAAGGTACATTGTTATCAAAATGCATACCATCAGCACATACGTCTATACAACTGATTCTCTGAACTGGAATGAAAGCAGAAGGCCCAAAAGTATCGTAAACATTTTGTCTCCATAACTCCACAGGCTTCCCGCAGTGTTATCTATACACGTTTGGAAGTGGCACAAGCCGCAAAACCTTTGCAAATAAGTGAACATGGCTTTCATTTCCTACAATAAGATTGTCAGTATTAATTATTTATAATGGAAAACTATTGATTTCCACAAAATATAGTTCACTTTAATCAGTAATGAAAGAAAATTGGCAAATTAATTTCTACATTATCAATATATCTATATTTAGGATTAGCAAAAGGCCCACAAGTCCATATCTTTGGCTCAGCTAAGTAACTCATCTGATATGCAAAAGTCTATGAAGTGACTGATGTCACATGAAGATGCCATCAAGATAAGATTATTGAGACGACTTGTGCTATTTAGATATGCTATTGTATATAAGTACCATTGAATAAGAAAATCTTGAAACTGAATTTATTTCATAAGTTTGAAATTACACCTTTGAGACAGATAAGAGATTTAATTACTTTTCAATGTTAGAGCACCCACTGAAGTGAACAAGGCCATCAAACAGTTTGTAAAGGGGCTTTATTCTGAAGTACAGGAAGGAGTATTGCAGAGTAAGTTACTTTTGACTCATTGAATGCAGTTGCATATTGACCTTCTAGCAGGAGTTATCTTGGATGCTTTGACCTGACCATGACCTCTTTTTAATCAAAACAATTTAATGACTTATTATGATATTGATCACTGTTCATTATCTTCACTTCTTTATTATGAAGGGCTGATGTAAATGGTTTTAAATTCTCCAGAACTAAAACGGCGTGCATGCATTTCTGTTCTAAACGGAAACACCACGATGATCCGCAGTTGGAATTAGATGGTACCCCAATTAAAGTTGTAAAAGAGATTAAGTTCTTGGGTGTTATTTTTGATAATATACTCATTTTTATTCCGCATATAGCAATGCTCAAAGAGAAATGTACAAAAGCCCTTGATATAATAAAAGTTGTTGCAAACACAAAATGGGGAGCAGATAAGAATACTCTTCTACATCTGTATCGCTCTCTCATCCGGTCTAAACTAGACTACGGCTGTATAGTATATGGAGCGGCAAGAACATCCTACATTAAAGCCCTTGATGCAATCCACCATCAAGGACTTCGACTGTGCACAGGAGCTTTTCGAACCTCTCCTGTAGATAGTTTGTATGTTGAGGCAAACGAACCACCTCTAGATCTACGTAGAATAAACTTACCTTACAATACGTTGTTAAATTAAAAACTAACAATGACAATCCTGCATTTAACTGCGTTTTCCACCCACAGTTTGAAGATTTGTATGAAAAAACTAAGACCTGTATAAAACCAATTGGTCTCCGAGTCAAAAAACATTTACATGATTCTGACTTACCTATGGACCATAATAAAACCCTCATCACGTTCAGAAATACCACCCTGGAAATTACTAAAACCCAAAGTTGACACTTCACTTTCTGAATATAAAAAATCTGAAACAAATTCCGCTATTTTCAAACAAAAGTTATCTGAACTAAAACAATCTAAACATTCTACAACTTATATTTATACAGACGGTTCGAAAGATCAAAATAAAGTTGCTGCTGCTGCAGTAATCAATAACAATGTTTTCTCAGCACGACTCCCAAATGAAGCAACAATTTTTACCGCTGAAGCAAAGGCTATCCAACTTGCGTTAGAGTACATTAAAATTTCTAAGGACAAATACTTCACTATATTCTCAGACTCCCTATCTTGTCTACAGTCTATAAGTAATATGAATATTGATCAGCCATATATTTTAGACATTTTAAACCAGTATTATCTTCTAACTAAACAAAATAAAATAGTTGAGTTCTGCTGGATTCCTAGTCATATTTGTATCCATGGTAACAACAAAGCAGACAAAGAGGCAAAGAATGCACTACAAAACGATATTGTACATTTTTAAATTCCTTACACAATTTGAAATATAACATAAAACTATATGTAAATGACTTTTGGCAAATATATTGGGATTTCTGTGACAGAAGTAAACTGTATTCTATTCAAATCAAAGTAAACAAATCGTGTAACATTGTAATGAAACGCCAGGACGAAGTTATAATTTCAAGAATACGCATCGGACATTCAAAATTGACACACTCTTATTTATTAAACAGAGAACTTCAACCTCAATGTATATCTTGTGACTGTCCATTAACTACACAACACATTCTTTTGGAATGTAGTGATTTTACACCCAAACGAAATAGACTTTTTAATAATGTGCAATCAATGTATCAACTTTTTACAAATATTGACTATCATCTTATCATAAAATATTTACAAGAATGCGACTTTTACAGAAAAATGTGATCCTTTACAATATAACCTATTCATATACACAAAATGATACGTATTTTTACCTGTTTACGATTTTTAACTTTTAAGTCCGTCGGATGGGACTTTAAAGGGTGCCCCGTGTCAAGGATTACAACCCCCTTGGCACGTAAAAGATCGTTTCCTTGATTTTCGAAAAGAGTAGGCTCTCTGAGGGGCGTCAGGGAAACTTCAGCTTTCAAAACCAACCATGTTTCAGTTGTTTAATCGCCGTAACATGGCTGAAATATTGCCAACACGGCGTAAAACCCCAATCAATCAATTTATTATGAAGGATGATGGTTACAAAAACAAACAAGAATACCTGCAACCGAAAAAGAATGAAAATTTTTTTTTAAACTTTATCTATGAGCAATATGTTAGATGTATGTGTGAAATTAAATTCAAAACAAGAACGATTAAAAAGCAGTCGGTATTGTGTTGTTGTGCTTTATATTGACCTCGCATCATTTCGATAGATCTGACCATGGATGATGAGTGTTGTTAGTATTTTTTAAAAGACACTTACATCTATGTATTCTATTCGTGTAGCTGCAGTTGCGAGATATTTTGAGTCAATGGCGCAGAGAGAGAGAGAGTGTAAAGAAAAAACAGGCAAGGTGGAGCAGCACAAAACGAAAATGCTCCACTACAACAGGAGAAAGAGGGTGTACTGACAGAATATTTTATATGAATGGTCAATAAACATTCATGATATACACACTTAAGAAAGGAAAATGCATTGTTTAGGTATTCCTGAATATGTTTGCAGAAATTGCATTGGAGAAATTCCGTGGTGGAGAAGAAGACGGGGTGGGATGCACCCAAAAAGAAACGGGGTGGGATACACCCAAAAAGAAACGGGGTGGGATACAGACAAAAAGACTACAATAAAATTCTAGACGGACTTGATTTCAAGAACGAGAGGTCAATGTCTAAGTGCTCGCGAAGACAGCTGATTAAGAGGATTAAAGGTGACCTTCCCTCAGCGAGGCAGAAACCTGCCCAGATTAAACAGTGGCATGAATGGGTGTTTGCTCATTGATGTATTGTAGTGACAAGATCAAACATCATGGTATTAAATGATTGATTGTTTGATTGTTGTTTTTCGCCACACTCAACAATTTTTCAGTTATCTGGTGGCGGAGGAGAGAACCCAGATACAATGTACCCGGGAAAGAGACCACCGACCTTTCGAAAATAAACTGGCAAGCTTTCTCACATATATCGGCGCGAGCGAGAATCGAATCCGCGCCGACTTGAGGTGAGAGGCCTTGTGATTTTGAGCGCAATGTTCTAACCACTCGGCCACGGAGGTCCCTGGTATTAAATGAAATGAAATTGCAATTTGGATCATATGGTCAAAATCAGGATATTAAATCAAAAGTATTGTAAAATGGAACTAATAAATAAAATATTTAAAAGTAATTCCGGAGATATTACCGAGGTTGACTTAAAAGTAAGTAAAACCCAAGGTCAAGGTCAAACATTGTATACCAATAGAAAGCTTTTGCCACAAAAGATGCACATATGAAATATGACAGGCCTGTAATTCCTCATTCAAAAGTTCAGAACAAAGGTAAAGTTTGGACAAATTGACAGACAACACAAATACAAAAAAAACATCTTACACACCTGTGATTTTCGATTTGGTGGAGGGGCATTAGACGGCATCTTTAATTTGCATTGTGCGTTATTGCATCTCTGAAACTGTTGCCAATTTGGATAGTGCACCGTACGGGTATTTTGACAACATCCATTTTGTTGAAGGTTTTGAGATTTCAAAAACACAAAAGGAATGTACATTTACAAACGAGGAATATATGAAACTCCAGGCATTTCAAGTGAGACTTAGGTTTGACGCAGCCATGGCACGAGCGGGCTCGAACTCACGACCTCCCGGTTACGTTCGCTTCGTATAAGTGAGGTCGAGGCCCGCTCGTGCCATGGCCGCGTCAAACCTAAGACGAAAAATAGGTAGTGATTGCTCCTTCGTCAAACGCTCGGCATTTAGAACCTTTAGACACAATTTCTTCAATAACATGAGAATGTGGCCTTCAGGTTGATATTTTGATACATTTAATCTATTAACATTATTCACTTTCATTTATATGTCAATTTGATATATCCCAGTGAATAATAACTAATAAATAAAGGACACCAGTCTTTCACATCTACTTTGTGTGAAAGCAAAGTAAAAACTCAACGTTATAAGATATGAGATAATTTCAGTCTCCCCATATTTATGGGGCAATATTCCATTATTACCCACATTTGGTGATCAAGTCTCTAAAATGATTCGATATATGTGAGCATGTTCTACTTATGATCAATTTTTAAACGAGGGCAGACTACTGACAAGAAGTTGTTGTTATAGGGGTTTCAATAATCTTGTTTAAAGTCAGTAATTCATAATCTATAAGGTCATTATAATGATTTAATTTGCTATTACAACTTGTCTTTAGGTCAAATGCCGTCCGACCCCGTGGGGATCCGAGTTGATACAATACATCCTCAGTACCCCTTGCGTGTTGTAGGAAGTGACTAAATGGGGTGGTCCTTTGGATGACACCGTAAAAACCGAGGCCCCATGTCACAGCAGGTGTGGCACGTTAAAGATCCCACCCTGCCATATGCGCCAACCATATGCCTAAATTTTGCAGACCTTCACCGGCAATGGTGACATCCCCATGTGAGTGAAAGATTTTCGAGCGGGACGTTAAACAATATATAATCAATCAATCAATTGAATGTCATCTGATGTGTTTCATACCCATTATTAGGATATTCTTTATGAACTGATTTTGACAATAGATTCTCCATTTACCCAATCAATGTAAAGGGTTCATGGTAGGTGTGAAAAGTTAACAGGGGATCCTTACTCCTCCTATGCACATGATACCAAATTTGGTGTTTCCAGGACCAGGGGTCCATGTCTGCCCTACTCTCTTTATAGGACTTTCTAACATTGATCACTGTTTGTTACCCTCAACTTTTCATGATTAAAGGGTCCTTTCCACAAATCTGGTAAGTGACATATTTTCTCAATTTACAGGATCACAATCTTTTTTTTTAAATAAATGCTTTATTTAAATTTATCTAACGAGGTGCCTTCAGATGCAGATATATACTTGATACAGATGAATTATGTACAGAAATAAAATGGAAGTATAACATCTCATAATAATTTTAACGCATATACATGTATAATCAACATTATGGTTCAAATAAAAATTTAATGGATGAAAGTAATTCACTCAACACCTTGAATAAACAATCTTAAAGTACACAGCAGGTAAAGTCACACAGATTACAATTCATTTGACATGTTCCTTCTCTCACAGTCAATTCAACCTTCAATTTTAGTGTTGACAAAAGACTCATTCACCAAACACAGTTTACAGTTTCTATTTAGGTATATTTCACATTGCTAGTTAATTGCGTCCCAGCCTACGATGACGTTGTGATTTACAGCCAGGGATGCCATGCTGGGTCCATTCTGCACAGGTTGTCATGGCTATTTGCTGCTGCTACCAGGGTACTCACACGGCTCTCGGCTCCATCAAACGTGGCTAAATCTACAACACAGGGACAATATATTACCTTTCTCATCAACAGAACTGCAGCCATTAAGGCTTAATCACAGTAGTTCACAATGTTTGCTACATCTATATCTAATTGAAGCTAAGAATATTGCATACATAAAAACAAATGTGTTTGACACCACAGTTATTGTGTTTGATACCACAGTTGTTGTGTTTGACACCACAGTTGTTGTGTTTGATGCCACAGTTATTGTGTTTGATACCACAGTTGTTGTGTTTCATACCACTGTTATTGTTTGACACCACAGTTGTTGTGTTTGACACCACAGTTAATTGCTTATGTTACTGCCCAAATGAGTTTTTCACACTTGGTATTACATATAATGATGCCAAATTTCTCTGTTCAATGATACTTGTTGTATCAGGAGAGAACTGTACTATCATCCATTTTCCAAGTATCTTCCACTGTGACCACACTAATTTAGTTCACACTATAGATGGACTATAATATGATTGATTGATTATGTATTGTTTAACGTCTCTCATCTGAAGGATCGCCCCATTTAGTTGCCTCATACGACAAGCTAGGGGTGCTGAGGATCTATTCAACAACCCGAATTCCCACGGGGTTGGACTATAATAAGGGCACTGACTATAGATGTACTACAATAAGGGCACTGACTATAGATGGACTACAATAAGGGCACTGTCTATAGTATAGATGGACTACAATAAGGGCACTGTCTATAGTATAGATGGACTACAATAAGGGCACTGTCTATAGTATAGATGGACTACAATAAGGACACTGTCTATAGTATAGATGGACTACAATAAGGACACTGACTATAGATGAACTACAATAAGGGTACTGACTATAGATGTACTATAATAAGGACACTGACTATAGATGGACTACAATAAGGACACTGTCTATAGTATAGATGGACTACAATAAGGGCACTGACTATAGATGTACTATAATAAGGACACTGACTATAGATGGACTACAATAAGGGCACTGGCTATAGTATAGATGGACTACAATAAGGGCACTGTCTATAGTATAGATGGACTACAATAAGGGCACTGTCTATAATATAGATGGACTACAATAAGAGCACTGTCTAAAGTATAGATGGACTACAATAAGGGCACTGTCTATAGTATAGATGGACTACAATAAGGGCACTGTCTATAATATAGATGGACTACAATAAGAGCACTGTCTAAAGTATAGATGGACTACAATAAGGGCACTGGCTGTAGTATAGATGGACTACAATAAGGGCACTGGCTGTAGTATAGATGGACTACAATAAGGGCACTGGCTATAGTATAGATGGACTACAATAAGGGCACTGTCTATAGTATAGATGGACTACAATAAGGGCACTGTCTATAGTATAGATGGACTACAATAAGGGCACTGTCTATAGTATAGATGGACTACAATAAGGGCACTGGCTATAGTATAGATGGACTACAATAAGGGCACTGGCTGTAGTATAGATGGACTACAATAAGGGCACTGGCTATAGTATAGATGGACTACAATAAGGGCACTGGCTATAGTATAGATGGACTACAATAAGGGCACTGTCTATAGTATAGATGGACTACAATAAGGGCACTGGCTATAGTATAGATGGACTACAATAAGGGCACTGGCTGTAGTATAGATGGACTACAATAAGGGTACTGACTATAGATGGACTACAATAAGGGCACTGTCTATAGTATAGATGGACTACAATAAGGGCACTGTCTATAGTATAGATGGACTACAATAAGGGCACTGACTATAGATGGACTATAATAAGGGTACTGACTATAGATGGACTACAATAAGGGCACTGGCTGTAGTATAGATGGACTACAATAAGGGCACTGACTATAGATGGACTATAATAAGGGTACTGACTATAGATGGACTACAATAAGGGCACTGGCTGTAGTATAGATGGACTACAATAAGGGCACTGACTATAGATGGACTACAATAAGGGCACTGGCTGTAGTATAGATGGACTACAATAAGGGCACTGACTATAGATGGACTATAATAAGGGTACTGACTATAGATGGACTACAATAAGGGCACTGGCTGTAGTATAGATGGACTACAATAAGGGCACTGGCTGTAGTATAGATGGACTACAATAAGGGCACTGGCTGTAGTATAGATGGACTACAATAAGGGCACTGGCTATAGTATAGATGGACTACAATAAGGGCACTGGCTGTAGTATAGATGGACTACAATAATGGCACTGGCTGTAGTATAGATGGACTACAATAAGGGCACTGTCTATAGTATAGATGGACTACAATAAGGGCACTGTCTATAGTATAGATGGACTACAATAAGGGCACTGGCTGTAGATGAACAACAATCAGCTCACTAAATACATTTTTTTGCATACTGTAATGTATCATATTTGGAGTGTAAGTGGAAATTAAGTTTTTAGTAGTTTAACTTAGATTTGATAATAACATATTTTCCAACTATACACAAATTAACCCATAACAATACACATTTTGTGGTGTACAACAGGGGTCCTTTTCTAAACTTTGCAATAAAGGATACATCACCAAATGTAATATGTTTACAGTAGATGGACCAGGATCAACACACTCACTATAGGTGGATTATGATCAACACATTTGCTATATTAAGTGAACTAGGATCAACACATTGACTACAGATGGACTAGGATCAACACACTGACTACAGATGGACTAGGATCAACATACCGATTGCAGATGGACTAGGATCAACACACTGACTACAGATGGACCAGGATCAACACACTCACTATAGGTGGACTATGATAAACACACTTGCTATATTAAGTGGACTAGGATCAACACACTTACTATGAAGCCTGGTGGTGATAGCTGCCACGGCTTTGTTCACCATCGTGATTAATTGCTCACTGTCCATGTCTGTTGGTTCTACTCCCGGCTTCAGTTCCTCTTGCTTCTGTCAAGCAATAACAATCCACGTAAAGAACAAGTGCAGACCAGTCACAACTACCAAAATGTCAAATTATCCAATCTGAATAATAAAATATAAACATCACTTACTTTCTTGTGCCATGTAATATATTCGTCTCTAAGCACAGCGCGAAGAAAACTGGGCAGTTTGTATTGTGGCTGAACTAGACATCTGGCTGAGGCAACCATGGAGGCAGTCAATGGACCATTAACTCCGGTCATTGTCAAGAACTCGGCAACATTAGGGGTCAGTCGGAATGGTACTGGGCGGTTAGCATCCAGCTCTCCTGTTAATAAACAGTGTATTAGCATTCCGCATACTTACAATCTGGAGGCACCACAAATGATATCAGAGCTGATAGGCTATTTGACTTTTGAGAGTTACCTCAATAGCAATACTGACTAGAAAAACAGGCGAATCTGTTCCAAATTACCAAACACAAAATGTCTTATACATTGATCAGTTAGTCTGCAGTGTGAGTGTTACCTGACTGGTCATCTATGTCGAACTTGAAGTAAGAAATGTTGATGTAGCCACAGTCTTGATGGAGGTATATCATGTCGGGATTCATTCTTGTCAGATGAAGGACAAACTCAGCAAACCCCATCAATGCCAGCTGTATCGTCAGCTGTTGATAAAATAGTTTAAAAAATGGGTAACACAAATACAAAAACAGGAAGTGTCTCATCCCGACATAGGTAATTATCCATTAATATTTCGGACTACAGTCATATAAGGTCTCCAAGCCAAGACGTGAATTCTGGGTAGACAAATAGCACTGCCCAACACCCGGGACAATCCTATTTTAGAGTCAGGCAGGTAGAATTAAGAGAAGAACTTCTCTGTGGCATGTAAACTTTTAAAGTAAAATAATATAAAAAACAAAAACGGAATCATATCAAATGTAAACGTGTTGACATGGCTGATCGAGGATAAACTGCAAGTAGGTCGGCTTAGCTATCTATATTAACTTCACTCTCTATTTAAGAATTTTAGTGGTCCGTGTCATTTTTTACTAGAGGTTCTTATGTATTGCCATTTAATTGCAGGATGAATGCCAAAGCATAAGCACTAAAACACATGTATTCGGTAATTTTCAGAAATTGATTGTCGAGTATGTTTCTGTCCAATTCACCATGCCAAGGGTACTCTACTTCCAAGATTGCAAATAATATTGAAAGCATGAAACATAACTACTTCAGTCTAAATGCTCCCTGGAGCTGGTTCCTTGTTACGACACGCCAAATTAAGATAAAGCTGATGACTATTTTATAAAATGACAGTAATGCATACTAAACATAAAAGCAAGATTTTGAATTGGCATCTTACAAAATTATAAATATATGAAAAAAATTGGAATGTTAAAGTGTCTCTGTGTTTGTGTGTGTGTGTGTGATTATAAGAAACGCAAGATTCATTGTGATGCATTGTAAACTGCAATTCTGTCAGCAAATCTCTAGGCCTCCCCAAATAAATTATCGGTCTTTTATATATTTCCTAATTAAAAACAATTAGTACTTACAACTACACATTCACTCTCACCAACAAAAAACTACAAATGACTTGTAAACTGACCGTTTTCCTGAAAGTCCAGTAATCGGTGGCAGTCTGGAAGGTGTGAACCGCCCACTCTTTTAGCAGTCCTCGGGGAACCATGTTACTCTGTACGTCCTTCAAAATGTCCCTTAACACCTGGTGGCTGGCCTGTGACCCCCGAGCCTGCACAGTTGCCAGGCGCTCATAATATCTAGCAACAGGGGCATCATGTTCAATACCTCGCTTGGTGCATCTCTGTGAGAATGAAACAACCATGTAATTTTTAGACAATATATACGGACATATAATCATACATTGACAAGCTTTGACTAACAGCCTACATGCAAGTTAACATGCTGTATCTTTCCTCCAAGCTGATTTTTTTTTTTTTTTTTTTTTTTTTTTTTTTTTTACAAAAAGTTGAAATGTAGTCCAGAAATTCTGTTTGGCTTTTACTCCTAACTCTCTTTGAGCTAATCCTGCACTTTGATCATCTTCAACAGTTACCCCCTCTCTCTTTCTATAAAACATAAGAAAACTGTCAGAAAGAGCCCCAAAACAAATATTCTAATCCCTTAACCATGTAACTACAAAACCATTAACTCAGTCTTCCTCTTCCTAATCCGAGCATTACCTTTAAATCTAATGAAAATCTTCTAAAGTTACTACATGGCATGGAAAATTGCTAAATGTATTATTTTATTGATATAAAAAAGAAATTTAAATCCTGTAACTCCTCAATAACAAGCTGATAAATCTGAAAATCAAAAAGGGATTTCTCTGCCAAGCATACAGTGTTTGTACAAAATTTCTGAAAACCTTGCCCAGGTAATTGTGTGTCATATAAAATACTGAACAATATAGTTCTCAGAATACACCCCCTAATTAAGAACAGAATAAGAGGGTGTGGAATACTATAAAACATATGGTAACAATTCCACAAAATGCAGGTACATCCTTCTGTTAAAACCTAATCTAAAACTTTTTTAAACACATCAGGATGAATTAAGTCATAAATTTTATTGGTTTTTTTTTGGCAATGAATTATCACAATTTTTAATGAAAGATTATAAACTTTATCATGATTATTAGAAACACAATCCCTTGCTTGAAAAGTAAACACTGGCTGTAAAGATGACCTTGACCTTTCACCTTTAGATCTAAAAATCAACAGAGGTCTTTTTTGTGTTACCTAGACTGTCAATGCAGAGCTTGGATAACACTAAAATTATCAACAGGAAACCACTACATGAAATATGAGTTTCTGACCTTGATCTTTGACCTCAGAATCAATAGGGAGTCTTTTTCAAATCATACGAGTTATTTATGAAAACTTATGGACTTCTAGTCTGGAAAAAAGTGACCAACAAACAGAATGACAGACCCAAATTAATGTTCCCTGTTTTTTGATAAAATAAAAGTGGGGGACAAATTTGTCAAGCTTTACTCTTAGTTTCTCTTTACATGTCCCCACTAGTGTATCTGATGTATATATCTACAGGCAATCATTACAATAATCATGGTAATGATGTTCAGTATTCCTCAAACATCCATCATCAGAAATGTCACTGCACGTCAATACTTCACACATTAACAGACACACCATGTATTGCTACAATGAAGCTAGTATACCTGTTTATAGACATCAAGTAATGAGATGGACGCGGGGTTATCTTCTACCAATCGCATCTGAGGAGAAATGGCCACCACGCGGGGGACTGTGAAGTAGAGCAATCTGCGAAGTGTCTCCTTCTGTTTAGTCAGGAAGTGATTCATCATTCGTAACAGCTGAAGGACTCGCTCCTCCCGACGCGACTCAGTGAGGCAGGCATCGTTGACAACCAAGTATGGGTATACCTGGAGGATCAAGTTCAACGATTATATGATTCAAACAAGGTACATTTGTAAAACATTGATGCCCCTATATGGTAGCTCAGTAATTCTGGTACCAAACAAATGATCTTGTCACAAGGAATAAATGTCTTGTTACAAGGAATAAACAAGTGAAATATGAAAGCCCTATCACTAAGCATTCAAAAGTTATGACCTAAGATAAGTTTCAAAAATTAGGTCAAACTCCCAAGGTGAAGGGCATAAGGACAAAAATGGTCTTGTCACAAAGAATACACAGATGAATATGAAAGCCCTATCACTAAGCATTCAAAAAGTTGTGGCCAAGGTTAAAGCGTTTGTGGACAGACTAAAAGCTATATGTCCCCGTATCTCCAGTTACTAGAGCATAAAAATAAAAATTGAAATGTTCGGTATCAGATTTATGGTAAAGACTGTATTACTGGTTATGTCTGCATATCCAAAGTAACTCCCAATTGCAGCCAGAAATATACTGTACAACAACTTAACTGATGAAAGGAAATCGTAAAAGTTCCTTTCCATAAAATGTAAATTTATACAAACAATTTTTTGTAATTTACCCACCTTTCCATTGTGTCCACGGATGTACAGTCTTCGGGCGGCAGTGTTGTGCTTCTGTACGATTTCAACTCGAGGCATGAAACGGGCAATCCTCACATAATAATGGCTGTGCTATTATTGGGAAAAAGTACTTTACACATCAGTGACATACACACATCTAAGTGATACAAGCAGTCTGATGACTAAATGTCTGTGGGAAAGGTACCTATACGTATGTCCCAATATGACAGCTTATTGGAGACAATTTATCCCATTATGCGAGCTGGTTACATCAAGCTTTTTTACCTCCAAAGTATAAAAAATTATTGCTTTGCATATCTTACATGACATCTTAGCCTCTCTATAAATTGTACAATGTATACCTGCAAATGATGTAAACAAAAATCTGCGGTCAGAGAACAGGTACACACCTTTGGTAACAAGAACTCCCCTGGCAGTTCTACCTCAGCGGTGTGCTGAGAAAAGTTGCTCAGGAATCGACACTTCTCTTCGATCAGGAAAGATCTATATAATAAATAATGTTGAAGAGTAAATAGTATTTTCTTTTTTCTCACTTGTAACATGAAATTTTCATATTTTTCATTCATATTGTATAATGCCTTTGTTTATGTTCAGAGGATATGAGTTTTAATCTTGTCAGATACACTTGAAACACTGCGAGTTATGTACAACCTTTCCATATTGCCAATCAAGTCATGTTCAGTATCTTTCTTGATGAGATCTTAAATATTAAACTATTAATGTGATGATTTATGCAAACATTGGCATTAGCACATCACACAATAGTGGCTTCAATGCATCTATCAATTTTCAATCCACTGTCAAAGAATCAATTCAGAGTAAAAAAGAAATTTAAAGACCTACATGTAAAGTGTAAAGGAGAGAACAGTTTTCTGGAAAAAGTAACTTTTTTTTTGTTTTTTTGGGCCATATATGTTGGAATTTTTCATATTTACAATTTGAACCTAAAATTTATTACTGCTGAAATTAACCTTCAAATTTCACCAGAACAGTGTTTTCCCTATTTCAGCGCTAACTTTGGCCTTGAACCCCAGTAAGCCAGGCATGTCAAGAAATGATGATATTTTGAAAGGTTGCAATATAAAGAACAATTTACAATAGGACTTTTTTAAGGGGACTGCCCCGAGATTGAAATTCACAAAAACCCAGTCCTACAAAAAATGAGGGAACCTGTTTTTTGATCTGATTTATACTTATATATATACCTTTAGTTCTTGAAGTTAGTATAATTCAGTAAACTACACTCTATCACTGTATGCCGAGGTTCCTATCTGTCATAGTTCAGTAAACTACACTCTATCACTGTATGCTGAGGTTCCTATTTGTCATAGTTCAAATCCACCTAATGTCACACTTGTACCTTGATATTTTTTTTTTTTTAAATTTTGCCTTTTCAACATTTTTATTTATATTTTGTATAAAAATGTTAAGTGTCAATCTTAAGACTAGTTAACATGCTCGTTCATTCTTCAAAGGCACTGAAGAGAAAGCAAACTACAACTTCCTTGAACACAATACAATATCAAGTTGTGTATCTCTAGGCTTATGTAGCACACTTTGCTCTAAGGACAAATTTCATTCACTCTGTGTTATTCAACTTGACTAATTGCTGTGTTTGCCAATTAAGAACGTCTTTGGGAAAGAGTTCTGTTGTTGGAGAAATACTGAAGAACAAGTGTATTTCATTGCTGGGATAAATGTGTGTATTGGTAATGTTTTATACTAAAAATAAAAAAGACTACCAAAATATGAAATATCATTTGGAAATAAAAGCCATAAACTATATACATGTAATAAAAAATCTATTAAAAGTTTCCTCCTATATCCACATCCTACAGTACTGCAATGTGTGAAAAGCAACTTACTGCATTTGTCTGGCTTAAAGTCATAGACTAGAATGAATATGACGAGCTTTTTGTAAAGACTAAAACCACAGCTGCCCTGATAGGTTTTTTCTTTTATTACCCTGAATTGATCCTTGGTACCATCTACAACTAATGCAGCATTCTACTGTTGCTACACACAGTAGACAATTACTCAGGAGCAAGGTCTTCCATTAATTAATGTACAAGTTGTTTTGGAGATTGATATTTCTTCACAGGGGGCTTTTTATACGATTAGAAAAAGGTCACCATTACACCAGAAAATACATGTATTTCTTCACATAAGACTTCTTTTTTATACAATTGGAAAAAGTCACCACGAGATCATAACAGCCCCCTTGATGGAGAACAGTTCCTAATACTCTTAACAAACATCTTTGTCTTTGGACCAGTGAGTGCCATCAAAATGAATAATTGTAGCTCTCACTATGGTACCTCCTGATTTGTACCATACTGATTCATGACAGTCATTTTCTTGTTAAGTGTGTAGCCGTATGCACCAGGCATGCTTCAGAAGCATTAACCTTTACCCTCTAAAACATCCACAAAACTATACAGCTGACGACAAATGTACTACATGTACTAAATATTCAGTGCAGATTTGAATGACATCTGTTGATTGGTTTAGAGTAGAACAGAATGGCATACTTTGGCAATAGTTTGGTCTTGGCCTCCAGAATCTTGATCCACTTCTTCAGCTTATTGATTAGGTTGTGTAATTTGGTGGACCCTGGAACACTGAATATTAGAAAAACTTTCAAATGAATGATATTAATTAATTCACAATTTTTTAAATAAACTTAAAGCACTCAGTATGAAAATAACTTGAAAACCACTTGAAAATCTTAATGGACATGATTTGAGCTGAAAATTTTTAAATCTTATTATTCCATTTTTAGAATGCTTGTAAACAAGACTCATGCTTTTTTTTTTTTTTTAAGTAATAAAGGTTAAATATATTAGTAAAAGTTTCATTTAAATCAGATTTTTTGATTTATAAGTTCATCCTGAACACAATTCAACAGTTACTAGTCTCTGTCACATCTCGTTTTGTTTTAAATTTGATATTTTCTATTAAGCAATCTATATGTAAACAGATAACATGACACAAACCTTGTTTACATAACAAAGAATTGCAAGTGCTGTACCTCTCGTTTAACTCAACAACTGACATTCAAATTTTGGATGACCATAAGAAATATCTTAGTTAAGCATTGTAAACATTAAGAAAAGAAAAAAATAGAATTTGAAAATTTTCAGCTCAAATCATGTCCGTGCCTCTTTAATGACTGAACAAATTTCATATGTCTTAAACAAAACATAGTGAATCAATACAATCTTACTTAAAGTCAAAGTCTGTGGTGAACTGGCTCTTCATTTTCTGAAACACAGGGTCTTGTGCAGTAGCCTGAGCACGGCGAGCCAAGGATTCCGAGGCTGCACTAGAGAAGGTGGTAGTGACACTGGACACGTTCTCTATCCCCACCCCAAAGGTGCTGACCAACTTCTTCACGAAGTTCAGGGTATGCGGAGTAATGGTTGCATCAGTCACTATGGGACAGACTACATGATTATATATAATGAATTGGGAAACATAGTCAAAAATCAAAGAGAACCAATTTGAAGTCGTATAATTCTGATAATAAACAGTCATCTGCCGAAAGTATTTGTAAAAAATCAAAATGGCTGCCGCAAAGTAAGTACATGTAAATTGGGCTTCATTTGACTGAAAATGAAATCAAACAATTTAAAAACTGGCTTATTTCATTGTGGGTCTTTTGTCTTTCAACACTTGGAATTTGTTTTGTTAGATTTATACAGTATGTAAACAGTAGGCATTTTTATCGAAATGTCTTTATGGCATGTTCCGACTCAATGACATTATGTTCACTGCTCATTTGTAAAGTTCTCTTTTCATTCTCTGCCAATAAAATTTCAATAATATTGAGGTTGGGGTCTCTCTGCTGGCCAATTCGTTAGAATGGATTTGTTGATTTCTGTGTTATCCTTGTATTACACTAGCCCTAAGTACCAGGGCATTGCCAACTTGGTATATCAAGTTTTTGTCAGTGAAATGCCATAGAATTACAAGCACAAATCGTTATCAAATACAGAAATATACTTTTCTGCATTTATATTACCAGCTCCTCTGTTCTCAAAGGCCACCGCATGACACTTAGCCAGTCCTTGTTTGAGTTGCCTCAGAACCTCCTCATACCAGTTCTCACGGAACCATACCATCTGTAAGTTAAAAATTTAAATTCACTGATCAATCTGTAAGTAACAAAACATTAAATTCTCTGCTTAATCTGTAAATCACAAAATTTAAATTCACGGTTAAGTTACAAAATTTATATTCATTGATTAATCTGTAAATCAAAAAATTTAAATTCTCTGATTAATCTGTACAAATAAATGTTATCGACTATTACCACACAAATTGAAATTTCAGAGCAAATAATAGGAAATTGGATTTTACGACTTGAATCATTCAACAAATACTTTGTAATTACTCAAGGTAAGTCATGTAATGGCAATATGATATTACAATATCAACAGAAATTGAAAATAAATAATATAATATTGAGCACACTGAATGATATAATATTGAGCACACTGAATGATATAATATTGACCACACTGAATGGTATAATACTGACACCACACTGAATGGTATAATACTGACCACATTGAATGATATAATATTGACCACACTGACTGATATAATATTGACCATACTGAATGGTATAATATTGACCACACTGAATGATATAATATTGACCACACTGAATGGTATAATATTGACCACACTGAAAGATATGACATTGACCACACTGAATGATATAATATTGACCACACTGAATGATATAATATTGACCACACTGAATGATATAATATTGACCACACTGAATGATATAATACTGACCACACTGAATGATAATATAATATTGAACACACTGAGAATGAAACGGTTCCATAATCATCATTGAATCTCTTGTGTTATTACATTTTGTCCAGTCATACTTTTTTGCCAGTTCTACCTACCTGGTCAACAATTCCCTCCAATGAGTTGAGGATGGTAGGGTGGAGTTCCCGTTGTAAGTGCATAATTTTGCTACACCTCCACATTGGGGCTGGGGCTCTGATGGGACCAGCATCTGTCTGCTGGGTGGATCCTACTTTCTGTCCCCCCTGACTGGTGGCACCATGGGCGGTTGAAGAGATGGGGACTGTGACATGAAGTGGCTCATCTACCAATTTGAAAACACAGTAAAATGAATTTATCATTGACTGATCATATATACAAAATACATGTTCATAGCATTCAAAGGCCTGATTGATCATTAAAATTTGCATGGTACAAGAATTCTCCTCTTGATAACAGTAACCTCTTAAAGGTACTGTGACAAATATGATTTTCCTGCAACTAGCATGGTCATAGAAACATGCACCAGAACACATTCCATAATACACTGATGGAGCCAGCACAGCTACATGTACTCTGTACATGTGACAAAAGTTTGGTTCCATCCCAAATTTTTTTTTCCCCAAGGGGTCCAACTTATACTAAGGACTAACAATAATACTTTCATAACAGAAAGTATATAAATCTAATAGGCAAATATATTTTCATTTTAATTTCCACCAAGCTCTGGGTGAGGGTTGTCATACACCTGGTCTCCCCTCTATATCTATATGCATGCCTGACATCACCTAAATGACATGCCAACAGAATTTAGAAAAACTCTGTAATATAATGAATGAATCTTTAGTATAATGATTTACTTTTTCAGCATTATCATAATATTATTATTACAGAACATAAACATAGATTCAAGTTTGTTTCATCATCGCCTCTTCACAGTAACCCCTTTAATTTCCAAGGACAAATTAAAGGTAATGCTTCTCTTGAATTTTTTAATTTTCATATAAAACTATTTCATATTATTAAGTAAAATGAAATCAATTCAATGACCTGTAATCATTAATTATAATCCCCCCCCCCCTCCCCCCTTAGAGGAACTACCTTTGTCTGTGTCTCAGAAAATAGCTCCCACTTTATGGGACAATAAATCTTGTGAAATCATGAACACCCACCTGTTAGAGAAATCCCTGGGGTGGTGGGGGTGGAAGGTACAGAAGATCCTGGGGGACCTGATGAACTGGAGGTCACTGTTGTAGTAGCTGTTGTCATGGTAACCGATGAGGACTGCTGGGAAGTAGAGGGTGTTCTACTGACCGGGGCTGCACTTGGATCCCCACTCTTGTCTGTCAGATTATAACACAATTTTTGTGGAAATGAATTTGTCGTCCATTTAAATTGCTACATTTTCTACACATTTGATGTGCAGACCAAGACATTTTGCTAAAAATATGTCCAGGAATTTTATTGCATGAATAATGTTTAAATTGTATAATGAATGTCAATTTGGGCCTTAAAGCTATGAATGGATCAACCATAATGCCACTCTGAAACATTTCTTTGACAAATTAATTATTGGTGCATTCATGATTCATTGCATAAAAATCAAAATATTGTTTGTCCTCTTTGACCAACTTACATCTTTCGCGCTGCTCAATCTTGAGGGTAAGATACAAGGTTCTGATAGGGAAGTACACGGCCTGTGGGTACATCCTGCCGACCTGACTGAGGAGATTCATAATGAGGCGACCCTCACTCCTCACGAGGCATGTTAACAGCTGGGGAATCCTGTAACACACAAATCTACAGATCAACTCATATCTCATAAACAGAACATCACCACTGAGGAACCCTGTAACACACAAATCTACAGGTCAACTCATATCTCATAAACAGAACATCACCACTGAGGAACCCTGTAACACACAAATCTACAGGTCAACTCATATCTCGTAAACAGAACATCACCACTGAGGAACCCTGTAACACAGGCCAGATAGGTAAAACAGACCAATACACAATTATACTGGAAACATGAGACAGATCCAGTACACACTACAAGAAATGAGACAGATAAATAAAACAGACCAAAGCATATTACAGCTAAATGTCAAGAACACACAGACTGAGACTATATCAAAGTTTTAGTTTTCTTATCTGTTTCTGCCACTTAACTAAATTTCACAGAAATAGCTCAGGATTATCCTTACCATGGCAGCCACTGTATAGGAGGTACCCCCACACAATACTTGTCCACCGCTTCTGCCAGAGCCGACTTTTCATCGTCATACGTCAGAAGCCACAAGACTTTAGCCAGGTACTTTCTGGATTTGCTCTCATTTTGGTGACGGCAGGCGTGCAGGAAGCAGGTGATGGCTGACACCCCCAGCTCCGTTTTCCTACAGAAATAGCAAAGAAAATCCTGCACTACGAACTTACTGGAATTATGGGATTACAGGGATATTCTCTACACAATTCCTGTTTAATAAAGAAATCACAAAACTTTAAATATCCCAGAGAATTTTTCTGTTAACAGATTAAAACTCCTTCATATGCTGATATAAAACAGCAGAGTAAAACCCAATCCAACACTAAGCCCAAAGTTTTAATCAATCAACAGCTGATTCTGGTGTTAATGAAAGGAAATTAAAAGAGAGCAAATGGAAAACTTTTTCAGTAGATGCTGACTTTTCCTTTGTGAAGACATTCTCCAGGTAGTCTCCCCACAGTGCCCAAGCTTTGACCAGTGTGTCGTGCATCTGTACGGCAGCACTGAAGGCCTTGTTCGCGTCCTCAGAGCGGCCAATCTGGGCCAGGAACATCCCCTTCAATGCGTAGAACTCTGCTGTGAACTCCTTGGTGAAGTACTTAAGGTTTGTGGACTCTATCACCTCAAGACCCTGAAAACAAACAGACGTCAGAGCATGCTCATTATTGTAGGCAATGTTTGTACTCATCTACATATTTACATGTGCAATAACTTGGAGGGGGGTGGTGGGGTGGTGGTGGAATAATTAAATCTGCATAGATATTACAAAATATTTACTATGATATGACATCGTATCAATTTGAATTTTAATACATGCATTTATTTCATTACCTACATGTACATTTTACATCAACAAAATAAAGTAATAAATGACTGATAATAAAAGGTACATGTATATGCAAACCCTTTGTACACTACAAACTCCGGAAATCTTTAGCAGAGCGTACGTCTTGAATCAGATTATTTCACACACAGAGATTGACACAGTAGTTATCTACTGACCTCCTGCAGTTCGTTTTTACCCATGGTCTTGAATCAGATTATTTCATACACAGAGATTGACACAGTACTTATCTACTGACCTCCTGCAGCTCGTTTTTGCCCATAGTTCCTGCCATCTGTAAGTAACACTTGACCTGCTGCCTGATCTTCTGGAAACAGTCCACAATGGGTACACTTGGGATGGTGTGGATCCTGGAATATATCACAAATATTCATCAATGAGTGGATCCAGAAATATGACACAAGTACCATTATTCTATATTGATGTGGTGGATCCAGGAATATGGCACAAGTACCATTATTTCATATTGATGTGTGGATCCAGGAATATGACACAAACACAAATATCTAGATCTAAACATGTGTCACAAATATCATAGATGTAGAACTCTCTGGGAAAAAAAACTGGGACCATTGAAACAACTTTCTCCCAAATGAATCATTAAATGTTAATCTTTAAACCTACTTTTCCCACTACAAATTAACATGACTGATTTGTCTTTAATGCTTGAAGCAAATTTCTAGCGGATAATTGAATGACTTTGTCCAAACCTGCTGAGGGAGTCCAAACAGACTCCTGTCAACCCGTGTTTCCGGGCGATTTTCCCGAAGTGAATGATTGCCTGGGCCGAAGCATGGACTCCCAGCATGGAGTGGTTACTGTTTTGCTGCAAGAGAAATGTGTGAATTCTTATCAAACTGACACACTAAATCGTCAATATTTTCTTAATCAGACTATCTGATGTAAATATCAACCCATGACACCTTTTATCATTTCCTTAAAACTAGTCCCAGAGAATCAGCAAATTCAATTTACAATTTACACAGACTTTACTTACTAGAATAACAGGCACTAATAAACAACTTACTGGATCTTGCTGAGCATGGGAGTCATAATGATTGACAATAAACTGGTAGTGATGTTGTCTCCAGGTGAAAATGTCACTCCAATGGGAAAGGTCATCAGATATCATTGGCAGGCGGTTCCTGGGGGATAAATTTGTTTGACTATTCAATACAGTGCTTTCAAAAAAATTTTAAAACCTGAGGCATATCACTGACTTAAGCAACAGCATTTTCCAATGTACTACAACATCCCAGTTATAGCTCTCAGTTTGGCCACATGGAGCACGACATTAACAAACCTGAATCCAAATATGAACTCTTACACACACATACTTTTATCACACTTAATATACCATTCCTTTGTGGTTCTTGAAAAAAGAATTTAAAAGTTTCCTACATATGGCTTTGTAAAGTACTGATCCTTATTGACTACACAATGGCCCCCAGAGTTATGATGTGAACAACCTTAAATCTATACCTTATGAGGATGCTTGCATTATATAACTGTACCTTGTGGTTTTAGAGGAAATTTTCAAAGAATTTTCCAATACTTTCCTGTGTTAAATATTACACATCCCTTGTGGCCCTGTCAAGGCTTTGGAGACAATACAATGAGCAACTTTAATGTTTCTTTATATACAGTATAAGGAAGGTTCTATGTAAATTATGGCTTTTCTCTGGTCCAGTGCTTCTTCAGTTTTTTTATTCTTACTTTATCTTAATGACTTTTTTTACAATGTGAAGATTTAACAACAATGCAGTACAGATAAATCTTGATCATCATTTCAGCCTTCTGCCCCAGAGAGCTCATAAAAAAAGTACTATGATTTACAAAATCATTTCAGGAAATGAAGGAGAGATTTCTGACATGTATTCTATCATAATAGTGCATGCAATACCGATCAATAAGCTGAAGAGTCAGCCAGGTACCAGGTATCAATGCTGTGTATATACTGTTTTACTTCATAATGATCAAATTGCACACTTTCTTGTTTATGCAAAACAATCAAATACCAGGACTTTATGATTGGCTCATCATTTCTAATAAGGTAACAAGCTAGAAAACTGACAACAAAGACAGGACCCCACTCTGAACTTTTTAGAGGTTGGCATGACCTAGAAAGTGCTATTATCTTATTAATATTAAAAAAAAAAAAAAAATTCCATAACTCTGAACAACAAAGCCGACAAACTGAAAATCAAAAGGGGTTTTCCTCTGCCTATCCCAATTTGTATAAAATTTACGAAAATCTTCCCAAGGACACTTATGTTAAAGCATGCCACAGAAAGTGCTGATGGACAGGAGGAAGGATGGAAAGACACTAATTACCATAGGGCACCTGCCATATAGTGGGCCTCCAATGATTCCTCATATATAATGTGATAAAGAAAACTACTTCACAAAATAATTTTTGTAATGAAGCCCTCCACACTTTCCTATCTTCATCCAATATACACCACTCTCACCTCCAGGTCTTCACGATGGCCTTCATGTCATGGAGACTGGAACTACGCGTGATGTTAGCGGGCTGCAGCCCCTGGTTTATCTGGGCGGCCTCCTGGAGCTCCATGATTTGTTGGGCGGCCTGTAGGAGGGGCACGTGGATGTGGGACACAATGGAGGGCAGGCGGCGCCACTCCTTAATGGCCAGATTACTGGACACCTCCACCAACCTCTCAATCTGCAATCAAACCCAACAGTATACCTCTCAATCAACATATGATTATAATCAAACCCAATTTACATTCATACCCAAATTTATAGTTACTCCTCAATTTACACACACAAAAAATAATATTCAAATCAACAACAACTAAATGAAACATCAAACTTGTTTAATATGAAAGCAAATGTTTCCGTTATTACCATAGTGACCATGTTGAGATGGTGATCATCAGGGTGACAGATAGCAATATAACCTCTGTACAGATTCACCTTCCAGGCCATTTCCTTGGGACAGCTGAGTTCGACCTGTGGAAAAAATCAGGTCAAACAGTTAGTGCTAATAATGACCTTATTTCCCTTTACATGTATCAATGAATGGCTTAATGGAATTCTGTGAAAATTTCTTTATAAAATTGATGAAGAAAGGTTGACAAAGTTTAAATAATTTTGCTTGTCTGTTCTTCATTATGCTTAACATAAAACATTAATTTGTCATATCCAGGTTTTTTTTCCTTCTCTACAGCGGTGCAATGGTAAGTAAAATTCAATTCATTATGACCAGAAATTTAAAACAAGCACCCATCCTTATATTACAACAATAATGATGTGCTTTATGGAAATAAAATTCAAAAGTTAATGAAGGAAATTTATATATGCATGTTATTTTGACATTTGTCTCTGCATACCTGAGCCAGTGCATCCTTCATGACAGACCAGTTGGGGACCCGCCAGGCACTCTCTAGGACCAGGTGGGGGTTAGTGTTTCCTTTAGATGTGGCATACTCTAGCAGCAAGTCCCACTGATTCAACTCCTTAGAACATCTACAGTACAGACAGGCAAAGTATTGTCAATTTCTTACACATTTACAGATAGGCAAACTATTGTCAGTTCCTTTTATATCTACAGACAGGCAAACTATAGTCAGTTCCTTTTGTATCTACAGACAGGCAAAATATAGTCAGTTCCTTTGAATATATACATATACAAAAAATATAGTGGTTCCCTAGAAAATCTACAGACACGCAAAATATAGTATATTCTTTTAATGTAACTACAATGTACACATATAAAGTAAAACAAATTTTTGAATTTTATTTTTAGCCTTTTCTGCTAAAACAAAAAAATAAATAAATCCACTTCCAGACAATCTTTCTCTCTGAGATTTGCATAATGAATCTCGTCATGCAACAAATTTGCTCCAAGAAATACAATGCTATCATTTAAGTTAAGAAAGTTATTGAGCATGGCAAATGGAGAAATGACAAACTGAATCCTGCCACACTACAAAGAAACGGGGCAAAGTTTCAACCTGTCAATCATGATGTACCTGATCCAGTGCTCCTCCCACAGTCTGTACTCTGGTAATATAGAGGGCTGGGTTGGGGCTGTGTTGTGTTCCTGTCTGGCCTTTGTCATACACTAAAATTGACGAAAACAACACATACTACATTACTAGCTCCCCTGTTCCCAAAACTAATAGTAATTAAAATACAAATTTTATCTATTACATAACATGTTTGTACCTGTTCAAAAGCAGTTTGAGCTTGTTCAAAGAAGCCATGCTGTTCATAGGCTATAGCAGTGTTGGTTTCTGTGAATTTGGATCGTTTCTGCCAGAGGCCAGTCCACATGTCCGACTCTTTCAGTAGAGAGTACAGCTCACACAGACAGTCCAAAGTTTCCTGCAAACATGAACATCATAATGGCTCAAGACAAAACAACAGAAACTCCCTGACCAAAGGCTGTATTTTTCTCACACAGTAGCATACAGTACTGTACACTATAATGCTGGGAATGCACTCAATCACTTTCCTGTTGCCGTATTCACTTCCACCACATTGTGAAGATGCAAGGTAATGATTTTACACTTGAGACTAGAAATGGGAATAATTGAAGATCATATTCACCTGGGGCGATGACTGGACTGGTTCAAACTCGTACTCGCTTCCTGGGCGATTCTTTAGTGCTTGCTGAGAGTTGTTTTCAATCGCAATCTGTTCCAGTAACAGACAAGCCCTGTGCCAAAGATTGTGAGTCTTACCAAGATACTGAAAGATAACAAGCCAAGGGTATTACTGTGAGTCTTATTGAGATACTGAAAGATAACAAGCCAAGGGTATTACTGTGAGTCTTATTGAGATACTGAAAGATAACAAGCCAAGGGTATTACTGTGAGTCTTATTGAGATACTGAAAGATAACAAGCCAAGGGTATTACTGCGAGTCTTATTGAGATACTGAAAGATAACAAGCCAAGGGTATTACTGTGAGTCTTATTGAGATACTGAAAGATAACAAGCCAAGGGTATTACTGCGAGTCTTATTGAGATACTGAAAGATAACAAGCCAAGGGTATTACTGTGAGTCTTATTGAGATACTGAAAGATAACAAGCCAAGGGTATTACTGTGAGTCTTATTGAGATACTGAAAGATAACAAGCCAAGGGTATTACTCGAGTCTTATTGAGATACTGAAAGATAACAAGCCAAGGGTATTACTGTGAGTCTTATTGAGATACTGAAAGATAACAAGCCAAGGGTATTACTGTGAGTCTTATTGAGATACTGAAAGATAACAAGCCCAGGGTATTACTCGAGTCTTATTGAGATACTGAAAGATAACAAGCCAAGGGTATTACTGTGAGTCTTATTGAGATACTGAAAGATAACAAGCCAAGGGTATTACTGTGAGTCTTATTGAGATACTGAAAGATAGTATGACTCCTGCTAATAGAGTACACAGATACTGAAATATAATGCCACATTATTTATCAACAGTGACTTGAATTCACCTTGAGTACTGCTGGCCTAATCTGTACAGGGGGTACCACATTAGAGAGTCCCTCCAGAAAGGTGTGTGTGGAGCTGGGATGACAATCCTTCTGAATAACATGGCTTCCACTGCACATAAATGGGATCAGCTCACCTGAGATCATCTGTACCAGAAATACATGTATATAATGATACAAGCATGACGTAATGCTGTGGATATGATACAATACCTTACATGATATAATAATATAAACATGACATTGTGATATCTTACATGATACAATATAAACATGACATTATGATATCTTACATGATACAATATAAACATGACATTATGATATCTTACATGATATAATAATATAAACATGACATTGTGATATCTTACATGATACAATGATGCCATGTATGGAAAGATGATAGAAAACATGAAACAACAAGAAAGACATATGTGTACAAGATAATGTCAGAAAATCCCACTACCACACAGAAATCCAATGTTAGAAATAAAATGTGATAGAAACATATAACAAATGTATAATACAGCATTCAATACCATTAGAAATGATTTTTCTGGAAAATGTATGACAAGCATATGAAGCACCCCCCCCCCCCCCCCCCCCCCCCTACTGTACTTACTGCTTGCTGTTTCTCAGAGAGGATTTTCCAGATCCTTGGGAAAATGTCAATCCAAATACTATGAGTCAGTTCTGTAGTACTATGGCAGAGCTGGGACAAAGCATTCAAATAGGACACCGTCTACATAAAGAAAAACCAGAAGTCAAAACATGACAAAACAGTCCAGCTCATAATAATAACAAAAAATATCAAACTATAGTAGGACGATAACTACTTCTTAATATACATCATTATGTATCTAAATATCAGAATGATAACATTTGGTACCTCTCTATAGCTTACCTTGACCTCCCAGCAGCCCTCAAGGAACTTGGCCTGTCTCTGTAGCTAACCTTGACCTCCCAGCAGCCCTCGAGGAACTTGACCTCTCTTTATAGTTTACCATAACCTCTCTATAGCTTACCTTAACCTCTCTATAGCTTACCTTGACCTCTCTATAGCTTACCTTAACCTCTCTATAGCTTACCTTGACCTCCCAGCAGCCCTCAAGGAACTTGGCCTGTCTCTGTAGCTAACCTTAACCTCTCTATAGCTTACCTTGACCTCCCGGCAGCCCTCGAGGAATTTGGCCTGTCTCTGTAGCAGTGTGCTGATGCTCTGTTTCGGTTCCTGTAACTCTTTTTTGGGAGGCTCTTTGGAGGAAGTGTTATCATCAGAGGACACACCCCCTAGCTCCATGTCTATCTCCTCCTGTTATCAAAAATTTCCATTTGGTAAGGGTCCAAGTTTTCACCTGGACTTGTTTTAATTCTGCAGCTTTAATATATTTGTAATTATCAATGATGCTAAACTGCATGTATGAAATGCTCACACAACCATCATTAAAGCGCATGTGGAACTGTAGTATTTTCATTAAGTTTTCTTAACATCAATCCTGAAAATTATTCAAACTGTACATTTTTCATACAGACTTATCTACATGCCATACAATCTGGAATTTTATGCAAGTCATATTAACTCTTGCAGGAATTCAGAACAGTTGTTTTTATTATCTTACTTCTTCTTTGTTGGAGTCTAGAGATTCCACATCCATTGGCTCTTCTTTCATTTTCATGATGTTAGCGAATGCAGCACGTTCCTGGCTGTCTGCCAGATTTACAATACTGCTGGCTGATGGTAGGAGATTCATTTGGGAGGAACTTTGTATGGTATGACCCGTCATAGCCACGGCCAGGACCAGCTGACAACATAGATGGGGAATGATTAATGTACGTCAGATTCACATAAGCAGAACACAAGCAGGAAACAATTAAAGGTCAGATCCACAAAAAGTAGGGCATGCTGGGAACAAATGACTCAGATCCATGGTAGTTTGAATACTCATTGTGATAGCCAATTAAATGTAGGTGAAATTCACATGTTTTTTTAAATACATGTAGTAAATGTTATGGCTAGCATATTAATAAATTGTCTTTAATCTCTTTTGGTACTTATCAAATACAGTACGTATCATCTATAAACACCTGGATGAATATTAAATTTTGATTTATTTCATGAGTAAAATATTTGATATTGCAAAAAAGATATCTGTGAATGGAAGATTAACATAAGGGTTATAGATTAATTAGCCAAAGAACTGTAGCTCTCAGGGAAAAAATGGGATGGACCTGATGATAGCTCCAACCATAATAAATCTTTGATTACTGTGCGACCTTTTCTGCTAAAGATTAATCTACAGCAAAAATAACCAGAGTTTAAAGCATATTGTAATTGTAAATGTAATCATTTAATCCCCATACAATTTTGACCCCAGGGAAATTACAATTTCTGATCTGAGTAGGGGAAAAACGTGTGCATCTCTAGACACTGATCTCAATAGGGGAAAATGTGTGCACCTCTAGACATTGTTTGATCCAGAAATGTCCTCCCATGGACTCCCAGTTCTGTGAACAGGTGATGTACAACAAGCGATCAAATATCCTCTTTGGAATGCTGTTGTCAAATACCTACAAAATGTAGCAATAATATTTCTGTTACAAGATATTCCTTATGTCTAAATATTTCCTAACATTACTTTCAGTACAACAATGTGGAAGATACAGTCCAATATGAACATAGCCATTTTCTCAATGTCTTTATGAAGACTGCAGTAATTGCAGTGTTTTACTTCCAACACAGCTACAGATACTATGCATAAACTTCCAAAATTAAATTTCTAAAAATGGTGGTTAAGTTTACAAATGTACGTGTACCTCTAGGAACTTCTGTCTGATGGGAGGCTGGTTACACCTCAGTCCAGCTAAAAAGGCGGGCTCTAATTTGGAGGTTAATTCCGTTCCACTTAAACTCTCATCCCTGGTAAATAACAGGGTATAAAACATACACTATCAAAGTACTAAAGCAATAGTACAGTCCCTGACTCGTTCTACTGTACACTGTACACGTATTTAGAGACTTACAACTTCTGAATTCTTTTACTTTGATTTCCCACTTTAACTGTGAACAACTGATGAATGAGCCATGATTGTATGCTGCATAAATGCAAAGTAAAAGTTTGACCTTTACACTTCAGAGTTCTAAATGCCAATTATGAACAAAGAGTGAACACTGAATGGATGGTAAGCAAATACTGAATGCTTTGTAAACAATGAACACAAAAACGTTAACAGTGAGTGCACAGTGAAATGCAAAAATTGGGTAAGTAGAACATTTCAGAGACTGAAGTCTTCCTAAAGCAAGTAAATAAATAAACATACTGTACAAAAAGATTGTCAATCTTACATACAATAGATGTGTGTAAGCACAAAGTATACTACACATGTAAAACTTGCGAGTCCACTTCTGAAATTCCTAGATCTTACCTATATATGTAATTAACAAGTTCCAAGAACTGGGCATTTAATTCTTGCTCATCTGGGAATCTTTTCTCCACATGCTGCATCAGTTTGACAAGAAGGATAGCTTTTTCTCTGATGACGGGGGACTGGTTGATGGCAATAGGGGTCTGCATTTTAAAACAAAATTGATAAAATTGTATCATATGTGTGTAGTTATACTGTTAATATCCTCCAATTTTGAAATATAGGTCACAGTATACCCAAGATTTTGGAGAATGTAGTAGAAATTTACTGTGTTTAGGTGGGATGGGATTTTTTATAATTTGATCATAAACAACAATGTAAATCTATCATTAATATCTAACTTGTTATCATGACGTGACAAAAAAACATAAATAACTATGATGTCTTGTCAATTATTAATTGTACTGAAGTTAGTTATAAAAATATTAATGTATAACGATATGAAACATACTGATATATATCAATATGAAACATTTAAGAAATAATATTTAACAGAGATAATAAATGCAGTCTTGAATTCACAACATGATCAATGAAGTGGGTTTATGTATACAATGCAAATAACTGAACAGTAACTGCACATGGTCATAACTTTTATGATCCTAAGTCATTGCTAAGCTTGCAAATATTTTCGCCATACAAACATTTCCACATTCAAAGTACATTTTGTGAGGTTAGCAGGAACACGAACTTCAGACCTACATGTGTTATAGATTTTGTTGGTTTGAACCATATGGTCTGACAACAGCAATCCTGAATACACACAGATTTGCAAATTAATTTCACCCTTATAAGAGAAGAGAAATAGGGTAGGTCAATAATAAGGCTTGAGGAACATCCAATGCTTCCATTTGTAATTCTTCAGGTCAATATAACATGAAATGGAAACAAGAACTTTTCATTCCTAAGGTCAATACTGTAAACCAAGAGAAATTTTTGTGGGGGTCATGAATACCAGTCCTGTAATGGCTTTCATTTTTGTTGAAGATAATCTCAGTTGTCGTGAACCAAGTTATCACTGATAAATTGTGAAATAAAGTCATCACAAATGAAAAGTAGGTTGCAGTATTACATGGATGAAAACATGTACAGATAAATCTTAAAGTCAATAATACAAGGATGAGAAACATTAATATTCATTCCTAAGGTCAATATTACAAGGACTAGGAACATTAATATTCATTCCTAAGGTCAATATTACAAGGACTAGGAACATTAATATTCATTCCTAAGGTCAATATTATAAGGACTAGGAACATTAATATTCATTCCTAAGGTCAATATTATAAGGACTGGGAACATTAATATTCATTCCTAAGGTCAATATTATAAGGACTAGGAACATTAATATTCATTCCTAAGGTCAGTATTATAAGGACTGAGAACATTAATAGTCATTCCTATGGTCACTATTATAAGGACTGGGAACATTGATTCCTATGATTACCTTTGTTTTGACCCAGTCCTCCACCATTTTAGTGATAGCTTTCATGACTTTGGAATCTGATGTCTTCTCAATCAGTCCGACTAATATCTGACCAATAAAACTCTTCCTCATCTCAAGGGACATCACCCCAACTCTGTTCTTGACAAGGTCCAAACTCAGTATCAACAACTCACTGGCCACTGCAAAGGTCAATGACAGAATTACAAATGATGTATTTTCATAATCCCAAAATCCTACAAAGTGCTCTTGTACCAGATACTCTTCTTAAAGAATATTTTCTTCTTTCACTCCAGCATTTTAATTCAAGTATGGCCTTTTAGTTTACTTTCAATATCTAACAGTCATACATTATATGCACACCCTCTGCTAAACATGTACATGTTTACATATATTTTACTGCAATTTTTCTATCAATTGGATTCGAAAAATCACTAAAAAATGCAAAGTTTAACGATTCTCTCTCTCTTCCTCTAAATCTGTTAGAAACAAGTCAACAAACAGAAGATGTTTATCCATGATGTTAAAGTCTTGCCTTGCATCAATGGTAACACACAAAACTTACATGACACTAATAGGCTTATCTATATAAGGCTTCAGATAACATAAGGAGAATATCTCAATCTTACTAGGGCTTGTCTCACAATCTTACTAGGGTTTGTCTCACATTCTTATTAGGAATCGTCTCACAATCTTACAAGGAATTGTCTCACATTCTTACTAGGAATTGTCTCACAATCTTACTAGGGCTTGTCTCACAATCTTACTAGGGCTTGTCTCACATTCTTACTAGGAATTGTCTCACAATCTTACTAGGGCTTGTCTCACAATCTTACTAGGGCTTGTCTCACAATCTTACTAGGAATTGTCTCACATCTTACTAGGGCTTGTCTCACATCTTACTAGGGCTTGTCTCACAATCTTACTACGGCTTGTCTCACATCTTACTAGGGTTTGTCTCACAATCTTACTTGGGCTTGTCTCACAATCTTACTAGGGCTTGTCTCACAATCTTACTTGGGCTTGTCTCTGTGGAGGTGGGTTGAAGATGTTCACGTGCCATCTTGTGCAGGACTTTCATGAATGTAGTGATGAGTCGATCAATGTAACACTGGTTATGCATGCAAGCTGCCTTCAAGATCATCAAGGTGCTGAACAGCTGAGTAGGGGAGCCATTAGTTGACCTGAAATACAGCATCATACCCATGTTTCATCACACCTATTTTTTATTTTTTTTTTTCAAAATTGGTCATCCTGCTTTAAAAGTGTAATTTCTAATATTTCATTTAAATATATTGATTTTATAAGATAATTACGCCAGGTACATTTGTACATGTAAATAATGAAGCAAAATCCAAAATCAAACTTCTCAATCCTGTGTCCAAGTAAACAAAATATTAAATACATATTGTATAAAGAAATACAGATTATAAAAAGACATAAATAAAGCACATAATCTACAGGAATTTGATGCTGAGCACATTTTGTTTCTAACTAAGAAGACATCCTGACACTTTCAAAATCATTCCAAACACACGTACAATTCACATGTGAACCTTGCATTCAGCAGAATGAATGGTGTGTGGAATAAAATTCTACATAATTCTTCAGATTACAGTTTGCAGTTGACCTACATTTTGTAATTGACCTACTTTTCATAGTTGGTGAGCCCCTCATAGACAACCTTGCTCACACACGCATAGAGACATTCAAGCTCCTCATATTTTGATGCCACATTTGATGTCACCGGCTCTGTGGGGAAGAAACTCATCAGGCGTGACAGAAGACTGTGGACGCCACGAATGACCTTGGTGTTGGGGCAAGTCATGCACGCCGCTATGCCACGTTGGAGGGGCTTGAAACTGGAGAGAATTGTGTCCTTTTTCTATAAAAGAAAATGGTCATTATCTGATAGGGTTTGTACAGTATACTATTTTCATTGTCTACTAAAATTATGCAGATATCATTTATTACATGTTTATCTATCAAGGTAAGCACTTGAGGACTAATGACTTGACAAGGTGATGTAATGACAGAAAAATTATTTAAACAGAAGCGACTGAATGTATTGGAATAACAAAAAGCCTACAATTTTTTTGTCTCATATATGTACTTTGAAACAAAGACTAGAAAACAAAATGGAGGACCATGCAGTCAGAATACACAATTACAGATCCTCTGTTCTTCTCTGTTCACCTGCTGAATCTGAAATCTACAGACTGAACAATAATCAAGATACAATTACAGGTTAACGAATGAATTGTGACTGGGATTTCCCCAGTGACGACGCACTGTACACAGACGGGTAGAATCGCACATTGTCTTACCAGTATCGTCAGCAGAAAACTCAGCAGCTCTAGAGCTGTACAGATGTTGTTGAAGTTTGGTTGATGGTGTTCTACTGTTGTCAGGAGTTTATCAAACCAGGCAAGCTTTAACTCGGTGTTTGGCCAGAAGTCTGGACGCAGCGCCATCTTCAGGAGAGTCACACATCGCCGCGACAACAGTTCACCAGGGGATCCCGGGCTCTCATTCACCTAAGATTGAACAAGTTTACAAATCATTTGAAAAGAATGACAAAACCCTTAGTCTTAAAATTTAGCATTTCAAAAGTGACTTGCAAATAATTTCCTCATTCCAATGATCAAGAAACTTTATTTTGCTCTCATTTTATTTTTGCCTACATGTATTTTGCACTGCACTAGATGGATAAAGACAATACCTGTATAAAACTGAGCAAAAACAACTTTGGGCATATTCAAATCTGGGTGAAACTGTTTTGCAATACACATAGGGGCATATGACATGGGCTGAAAACACCCCTGTACACAAGGCTGATTATCACATTCAATCTCTCCTACTAATTCATGAATTGTTACTACATTCCATTGAATGTATTTGTAACGCGGTTACGTACATGTATTTGTAACGCGGTTACGTACATGTATTTGTAACGCGGTTACGTACATGTATTTGTAACGCGGTTACGTACATGTATTTGTAACGCGGTTACGTACATGCATTATGTCCTACTCAGTCTTTACTGTTTACCTGGCATGCGATTCGTAACAGGAAGTTGACCACGGCATCACAGTAGTTCTTCTCAATTGGTTTGTTACTCTCTGTTACGCTCTTGTTACTCTACATCAATTAGAAACCATCATATTAAAACACGCCTTCAACTTGGGTAAAATATTTTTTTTAAAATCTTGCAGCTGGTAAAAAACATTTTACAAACTTTTGCATCTGGTAAAAATATTTGACCAACCTTCTACATTTGCATCACATAACCTAACATTTTTAAATTACACATAGTAATTAAAAAACATTATTGCATTTTCGAGCTGACCTCACTTGGGGCCCCCGATGAGTGTCGTGATCGTTTGGCTTCCTGGGGCGAGTCCACAGATAGAGGGGTCCCTGGTGCAGAGCGTTTTGTTGGCACATTCTGTTGCAGTGGCTGGGTCAAGTCAGGGGTTGGCTATAAATAGACATTATGAGATACTGTACACATGCAACAAATTTCCTCCAACTTTTATACTTCAATCTGAATAAAGCCATAATATTATAGATAATATATTTACATGTAGTATATGTATTGTCATAGAATTATTCAGTCTGTTAAAATGCTTCCCTACAATCTGTCCACCGACTGCAACCACAACTTTAATTTGTTACAGTCACATACTGCCTGTTGATTGTTAATAATACTGTCTAGCTTGCAGGAAGAATATTTACATGTACACTGTACAGAGAAACCTGTCTAAGGTACTGATAGCTATATATGACCTGTCAGATCGAACTGTACAAAAATAAAATTGCGAGTGAAAATTTGGGTTGTCATTCACAGTGAAACAGATACAAGTATCTCAGATTATGAGATGGGTTTAACTCTTCTTTCTACATTGTTAGGAAAGCTCTCTATTATTGTGCTGCTCTAAACAATTGTCATAAGATTGCTTTGCATCAATAGAGAATGACAGGGATACACATGTAATCTTTCTTATGTACACTTGAGTTCCTCTGGCCACAAACTCCGCCCAAACATCAATATTTACACCAACCATGTGAACAATTTCCAAGAAATGAATTATGCTTTTACTCTATTTTGTTGTAAAGGCAAGCAAAAGAAATCCCATGAAAATCCTAGATCCAATCCCCCCCACCCCGACTACTGACCTCGACTGTCTCTTGCTCTTCTTTCACCCTCTGGACCTCCCACTTGATGACGACTTCTGCCAAGTCAACAGCCAACTTCCTGTGCTCTATAGTGGCCTGCATAATCATATTTAAAACACCCTGTTCAGATGGCTTTACTTTGTGTAACAGCAATTCAATGTGCAAGTGTATCAGATGATCTTTATAGAAAAATTTAGACATGAATAAACTGTAACAAGTAATCAAATTATAACTCTACATTTAAAATACACCAAAATTTAGCAACAGCTGTGAATTTATTTTCTTATCATTTCATGAGTGAAAATTGTCTTCATAAAAATATGAGAACAATCTTCATATTATTAAACAGCTGTATGACTGATAAAATAAATTGAAAGTAACACTCTTTATAGACCACCAGATGACTTATCCAGGATACATACACTAGACGTGAATCCAAGTCTCTGCAGGGAGTTGACCATGTGAGGAATAAGATGATGTCTGACCGGATAATATACTTTGTAGTGCCTCACAACTAATTGTCTATAAATACAGATAAACATACAAAACTAAAATCTAAAATTAGAGGTACACATACACTCACATTTAAATATAGATTTCATGTATTTCTGAAGTCTAGGTAAATTTCATTCCAATCTTAATTTTGAAAACTTTTCATACTGTATACATGTATATGTATTTCTATTAAATTTTGCATATACATGTATTTGTTAAGGGTATGCATGTATATTGAAATTCACAAAAAATGACTGCCTACTGGCCCTTTCCAAAACCTGATCAGGGTTTCTAGAAATAAAATGCCTCATTCTAACACGTAGAACATTTATAATCATATTAAATTTTGAGGCAATGATTTTATATGATGGGGATATGATTTCCATCATAATCAAAGTAAATATTTTTTTTTCATTTCCTGAACCATTCTGGTAATATTAAATGGATGCACGTATAAAAAGTACTGACAGAATGTGGACCAGCTGTGCTACGGTGTGGCCTTCCTCCACGATGATCTTCTTGGTCCAGTGAGTCAGCATGCCCTGAAACAGGTGTATATATCACTCAATATTCATTCACATTATACACACACATGTATGACCATTTATGAATGAAGATTTAGCTAGTCGAGGAGACAGTATTCACTGAGCATGAAGATTTAGCTAGCCGAGGAGACAGTATTCACTGAGCATGAAGATTCAGCTAGCCGAGGAGACAGTATTCACTGAGCATGAAGATTCAGCTAGCCGAGGAGACAGTATTCACTGAGCATGAAGATTCAGCTAGCCGAGGAGACAGTATTCACTGAGCATGAAGATTCAGCTAGCCGAGGAGACAGTATTCACTGAGCATGAAGATTTAGCTAGCCGAGGAGACAGTATTCACTGAGCATGAAGTGTCTACTGTTCTTCAATGGTAGCTGAATCACCATATTCACCTAATAAAAGTTAAATAGTTCTTCCATTAATTTCTTAAAATCATTCACAGGTCCAACATCCTCACTGTTTCTAATAAAATGCAACTGAACATACATTGATGAACCTACAGAGTTGTCTTTCCACTAAGTATCCTCAGAACATCTGTAAGTCTAATTTAGTTGCTTTTATTTTCTGGAATTGCACACAGTGAGGTGACACCATTATAAATGTCTGCCTTCCTGCTCAGCCATCACTTTTCAAGACAACATTTTCCAGTGGACATTAAATAATGAGAATGTGGACACACACGTTCAGTAATCCCATACATTGCTATTTTTAGTTTTATGTTACCAAAACTGAACCTTGATTGACTTGAGTCTGCAAAGTGAACACAGGTTGTAGAATTTATAGACAGCAGCATTTCATCAAATCAGAAAACAATATTTTCATATAATGACAATGGAACATTCACCGTAGATACTGTGCATGTATATACACAATTGTATGTAATGGTGTGTCTTGCTTTTCTTCATTAGTGTATATACTGATATTTATTTCAATTTTGGGTTTTTTTTCTTAATCTGCATCAAGTCATCAATGCCTGATCGATATTGAGGATTTCTGGGCTGGTACAAATACCAACTCATTTTTTATTGATTAAAAGGTGAGCAACACATTTTTGAGCTGGTACAACTTTTCCCTATTTTCCGACTTTTATCTTGCTCAATATATCACCTACTTCACCAAAATTATCTCCTAACAAATGCAAAATATCTTTTATAATAACATTTAATTGCCCTCATCCAAACACAAGTATCAAACATTTCTAAAAAAGTAATGTATGACACATGTACTTAATCTGTTTGTTTACACACAGTAAAGAACAATCACAGACATAAAGTAATAGAATACATACATTTCCATCCTCCATTCGGCCGGGCATGGCTGGAGTGAGGATCTCCAGGGCCTGTCTAACCACAGCCCGGGCTTCCACTGCATGGGCCTTTAGGAGACTATGGAATACCTAGCAATAGGGCATAAATCTCAATCAGTATAGAGACACAGAATTTCAGTCAATATATAGAAACACAGAATCTCAAACAATACAGAAACATAGAATCTCAAACAATAAATATATGTATGCCTATACCTACATACACATGTACGTATATATACATTCACATAAAGAGCTTTCCTTTCCAAAATATGATGATTTGAATTCACAGTTTAAAAGTTCAGACTTACATGTATGGTGCAGACTGATAGTTAAACAGAGAAATGGACAGACCAAAAATAATACTAACACTTTCTCTTGTCCTAAACTTCACTTTTTGGTGAAACATACTACAGATCATCTTTAGTGGTGGCATAAAAATTCAAAATATTCGGACAAAAATGACACACAATTTCTGTGTAGTTGCCTGTTACTTAATGCTCTGTGTGTTCTCTGACCTGCAGCACAATACGTTTGTGGATGGCAAACTTTGCGATGATGTGAGACAGGAGGAGATGCCCATGATACTTGGTGGCCGGGTCCACACAGTTCTTACTGAGTAGACAGGGCCAGGCAAATGTCATCAGCCGCCGCAGCTTGTTACCCTGCTTCCTAGAATACAACATACGAAAAGAATTATCTTAATCCATGTGTCAATTGTTCCTTTTCTTCATTACAATCTCATCTGCGTAGCAGTAATTTATAAAACTTGAAAAAATAAGATGAATTTCAAAAAGCTCTTATTTATAATATCGTATACATATATTCTGTTTATTTGTGCTTTGTCCCTTGAAGAATTTTTCATTCATATCAAGAGACATCACCAGACGTAGATTAAATATGTTTATTTTTAAGACTGCCAAACATTAAGTGGCAAGAAATGAAATATACTACATTTGTAATTTTCATCTGTTAGTCAAAACATATGGTGTCACAATGCATAACTTTGCCCTGAATAATGTTCCTAACATCCGTGCAGTGATAGATCTCCTCTATCTGCACTGAGTTAGTACCTGCCAATTGCACTGAGACATCAAGTGTTTTGACTGTAATAGGTGAAAATCGCAAATGCTGCATATTTCGTTTCTTGCCACTTAATGTTTGCCAGTCTTACAGTTTCATAACTCTCAATTGACTAATGATGAAGCATGAAAAATGTACGAGAAGGTTTGAGCAGTTCTGTTTACTTGTTGTTGGCATCATGTATGTGAGAAGAGGCTTGCTCCACTAGAAGAGATGACAACTGAAGCAGAAGAATCCTAACAGAATCAGAGGTCCCAAACGGGTTCTCAGGGTCAATAATTTTGGTGATAAAGGCGCTGATGATGTTCTCCGGGTTATCTTGATCTGGAGTCGGCGGGCCCCCAATCAGCTTCTCTCCGTCGCTTTT
The DNA here is from genome assembly GCA_024699665.1 of Ostrea denselamellosa. Taxonomy (NCBI): domain Eukaryota; kingdom Metazoa; phylum Mollusca; class Bivalvia; order Ostreida; family Ostreidae; genus Ostrea; species Ostrea denselamellosa. Next base: position 981,038 of record JAMZEH010000045.1, on the reverse strand, counting down.
CTCAAAGGCATGTTGGAAACATGGAATCAGGATGTGTTGCAGGATCTGGAAAATCAAATCTTCATGTACATCTGAGCTGATTGATTTGAACACATTTTACTGCATAATAAATGGACTGGATACAAGTTCTAACAACCTATTAATCCTCTCCAATGTACATCTGTAGCAGCAATGTTCAACTCATTGAAAATATACCTAACATGCAACTTTCACTTTCAAATTCCAATATTCACAGCAAAGATGGATGTCACGGAAATAAATTTTCAAACTGTTCATTCTCGTACAATCATCTAAATTTTACTTACTTTGGCTTTCAAATCCTGTGTCCATGTCTGGTCATGAAAGGTGTCAACAAATTTGAAGAAGGCACTTCTCTTCCACTCAATGGTGTATGTCTGTAAACAAGAAGCTCAAAGACTTAAATTACTCATTCATCTCTTTGTTCTTAAAGACAAAAATAAATCCAATCACTATAGGGCTTTCATAGTGCTAAGGACCATAGATCCAATCACTATAGGGCTTTCATAGTGCTCAGGACTACAGCTGTATAGGTTTTTACTGTGCCGTTCATACCCTCATATAATTTCAAAAATATGTTATGGAATCATTATTGTTCCCTGGGGCTTAATGTTCGTGGATTTCGTGGATACCTTTTACCAACAAATTTATGTCCCCACAAACCAGTTTTTCTTTACAATAGTTTCTATAGTATATTATGTTGTATATTTTCAAAGTAACGTTAACCCTCGAAATTATATCCCCACAAACTAGTAAATATTTAGGTACCCGCAAACATTGGCCTCCACAAACATTAATGATTCCACAGCAATTAATTTCTTACATTTAAATTCTACTTTCATTACTGTTAAAATTCCCAACTGTATGAATATATTTGTAGATGTTTATCTAGATTCATGTGTATATTGTTTACAATGTATACCTGAGAAAATGGAGGACCGTTTGTAAAAATACATGTATCATAGGCAAAGACATTAGAAATATAAATATTTGATATTTAGGTAATATCTGTTAGACTCATGACTTTCACTTCTGATGCCGGCTGGAGGAATCACTAGTTATTTTAGAGGTCGTCAGTTTGATGTAGCTATTAAGAATCTCCCAACTCTGATGTGAGAATCATTAAGCTACCCCAACATTTGTGTTTCCCGACTCTGTGGTTTCAGATATCAATTTAGACTGCAATTGTTTAGATACTCTTTATGAATTATCTCCTTTGTTTGAAACCTATCAAATGGATAAATGGATACGTTGTTTCAAGTGTTTCTTTCTTTCTTTCTTTTTTTTGCTTTAAGCAGACAGATGAATGTACATAAAGACACTTGACAAACTTTAATCAGAAATTCAAATTAACCTCTCTTAAAGCAATATAAGCTGTAAAAATTGTTATTTTGGGGTCCTAAAATTTAATCGAAAATTTTGTAAACATCTACCTTCTAATACCTGATTTTATCGATTAAACTTTTGATATGTTGTATTTTTTGCATTAAATGCAAAAATGTTCGACAGTTGAAATTAAGTCTTCCCGTACCTTAATTTTCCCGACATTATTTCCGTATGCAATGACCTAAAGTTGAACTCATTCGGCAAAGTCAAATGCGCAAGCGCAATATTTCCGGTAAGCACGAAAGATGTCTGACACGAAAGGTTCGAAGCGAGGGAGAAAGCAGACTTTGGAATTTTGCGTAATGTTTCGAGCGATCCCTTAAAACTATCATAACTAAAAAACATACTATCATAACTTAAAAACATATAACATCGTTAACAGTGCCAAAATAATGATGGTAACTAGAATTTTATTTCACCTCGCCGTCCATATTTTAATGACCCGGATACAACCCGATCCACCCCGATCAGCATCAGAATCATTCGTGTCAACATCGGTTATCTTCGGGATTGTCGCCGACGATTAATCAGCTGCCATTGTTAGGGTCAAACGGAATGTCGAGGAATATATTTTTCATCACGTAAAGGTGTGTAAACGATGCATATGAGAGGAAATTCGATGCAGTTCTTTTTTTCAATCATATCAACGTTCACTTAACCTCTTTTAATGCCACTATAAAAAATTGCAATTTTGGCAGCTTATATTGCTTTAAGTTTGATTCTGAGGTGAATCAAAAAAAGTTAATACACATTTTATATGGGTTTCTGTATACTTAATAATATTGTGTTTACAGAAACCCACAATAACCAACAACCTTACCCAGCAATCATGTCCAAGAAACGTTTAAATTTTCTTTTTAATCAAACCATCTATTTCTAAATCTAAATACTGTATTATGCGAAACATAATGAAGGATAATTTATAAGATACCAGGAAGTGAAGTAAATCTGATGTCACTTACTGTGGCAACCACGTTATCTAAGAAGTCCTTGACAAACTGGAACTGGATGATAAAGCGTGTGGTGAAGCAGCGTAGGATGTGAAACAGCAGCTCTATCTCATTAGTGTGGTACCTGATAATTATATATTGTACACTGCCAAATACCAATAAATAACACGAATTATTATTTGCTACTCACATACACATTCACAAAATATAGTGCATACCTACATGTACATCTTGTGTATTGCAGGTACAGTAATCAGATGTACTGCTCTCAGGTACAGTAATCAGATGTACTGCTCTCAGGTACAGTAATCAGATGTACTGCTCTCAGGTACAGTAATCAGATGTACTGCTCTCAGGTACAGTAATCAGATGTACTGCTCTCAGGTACAGTAATCAGATGTACTGCTCTCAGGTACAGTAATCAGATGTACTGCTCTCAGGTACAGTAATCAGATGTACTGCTCTCAGGTACAGTAATCAGATGTAATGCTCTCAGGTACAGTAATCAGATGTACTGCTCTCAGGTACAGTAATCAGATGTACTGCTCTCAGGTACAGTAATCAGATGCACTGCTCTGTATGTTTTATATAACTGTCTAGCAGACCTTGACCTTGTGTATGATCTTGATATCTAGGGTGTGGTGAATATTTCTATGAAGTTTCAAAACTTAAATAAAAGACTTCTGAACTTCTTGTGAAACCAAAAATACATTCTGAAAACCTTGACCTTCACGAAATTAAAATACCTGTTCATCCAGCACACTGATAATAGATATTCATAATTCAAAAAGAGTATATTTACAATTACTTTTTTGTACAATGGACAATATTCATGGGGAAAATGATTTCTTCACAAATTTGGACTGGAATGCAGATTCTGAAGTTTAGACTAGAAATATGAATTCTTACTTGAAGTAATTAAGCAGACATTTGACAAGCAAAGCTGGTTCCTTCCAAATCACAAAATCCACAGAGTCCTATAAAACATACATGTATATATTCTCAATCAGAGTTCACACATAAATATTCTCAATCAGAGTTCACACATAAAAACTCCCCCATAAATACACTCAAAGTTCACACATAAATATACTCAGTCATAAATACACCCAATCAAAGTTCACACATAAACACACACACACACACACACACACACACACACACACACACACACACACAATCAAATTCACACATAAATATACCCAAAGTTCAGACATAAATACACTCAGTCATAAACACACTCAATTAAAGATTGGTAAGATTTTTTTCAAATTATATCAATTTACAAAGTATTTTCAACAATGGAAATCTAAAATTTGTTTTGAAGTTAATTATATAATTATTCACATCTCAAACTCAGCAGCAAATTGCTCTCCCAGGTCAGTCCCTTCCTCTTGTTATTAATGGTCCTCTTAATTTTCCTTTGTCAATACATTCCTATACTGTTGACATGCTCTATAATTATGTATACTCTATGCTTTCAATGTACAGTATATAACAAAACTCCAGACAGTGATGAACAATTTGGAAAACAATCGATTGCAAGCAATAAATTGATCAATATTCAGTTTATTTACTGCCTTACAGTACAGACATCTGTTTGTGTTGTTGACAACATTATGGATTTCATTCCAAAAGACAAACTCTACATAACATCACAAATTTTGTACATTTTATGGCTTTCAATTACTCTGTCAATGACTCTAGACTGAGAAGTTTCTTGCAAATGATTGATATCAGATATCATAATACAGTTGAACTTCGGTAGCTCGAATAGCTTGGACATGTCAAAGTGATTCAAAAATCCCAACCACTTACTCTATACGTATTTTGCCCTCGATATATCAAATTCTCAGATATCTCAAAGATTTGTCTCAGTCCCATTGAGTTTGAGATATATGAGCCATATCTCCATTAAATAAGAAAACAATCAAACCACAAACCACTTTTTTATGCCTTTCCAAGAAACTTTCACTTTTCCATATGGTCAACAAATGGGTGACCTGAAATAGATGAGAAGTCAAAATAAATATTGACAGTATCTAGATGTTCATATTCAACTTTGCTAACATAACATACAGCACTTCAATGTGTGTGCTGATTTCTGACTTCCTGACAATCTGTGTGTGCTGATTTCTGACTTCCTGACAATCTGTGTGTGCTGATTTCTGACAATCTGAGTGTACTGATTTCAGATGTACAATCTGTGTGCTGATTTCTAACTTACAATCTGTGTATACTTATTTCAAACTTACAATCTGTGTGTGCTGACTTCTAACTTACAATCTGTGTGTGCTGACTTCTAACTTACAATCTGTGTGTGCTGATTCTAACTTACAATCTGTGTGTGCTAACTTCTAACTTACAATCTGTGTGTGCTGATTTCTAACTTACAATCTGTGTGTGCTGATTCTAACTTACAATCTGTGTGTGATGACTTTTAACTTACAATCTGTGTGTGCTGACTTCTAACTTACAATCTGTGTGTGCTGACTTCTAACTTACAATCTGTGTGTGCTGACTTCTAACTTACAATCTGTGTGTGCTGAGACAGCCATGCTTCCTCATACTTGGTCAGCACACTAATCAACTTGATCATCTGGAACTGAAGGTCATTCGTTCCAGCTGTTACTGAAACACTCTCCACAGTCTGTAACACACCACAAAGTACATTTAAATCAATCTGTAACACACCACAAAGTACATTGAAATCAAACTAAATAATTTGAAAGGTAGCTTATTGTTTATATATATCTATGTTTTAAGAACTTTTTTCCAGTAGATTTATTACCTGTTGCTGTCCAATGTTCAGGAGCTTAGTTGGGTTTGCCTCCAGAACTTCTCGAAATTTTTTGCCATCACTGTGGGTCAGGATAAACTGTTGAGACCATGGGGAAAAAAATCAGTATTCATGTGTCAAATAATTTTTCAACAATAAAAGTTTTATTCAAATATAATGAATTTTAGGAAACTATTTCCCAGTCACATAAATTTATCGCATATACCAATAACCTATCAACATATCTTACAGGAGTAAATTCTAACTTTATTGTAGTTCCACTTTGACTTGCATGTATGTGTTATGGAGTGATTAAATTGAATGTACACAACACAAGGATGATTGTATACATTTTAATTTAAAAAATATAGTACCCCAACTTGTGATTTTATGCGAACATTTTAAAAAATGATAATCCGATATTGCTTGATCTGCCTATCAAAGCACAACAATATGTCATGTCTTGCAAAATGTGTATTACATGACGTCACGTCTCATCAATTGACATAGAGCTGTGAATTGTTTACATATTTTACTGTGTTGGATTTGATTGCATGAGTTATAATGTTTAAAACTTATAAAATCCAAAATGTTTAAATCACAAATTAAATTGCATTTTCTGGTTTTCTACATGATGTATTTTGTGTGATGCTAGATTTAAACTGTAGCTTTCTGTCAGAGTGACTCCAAAGTTGATCTTGTGCTGTGAAGTAAACATTAGGCCTTCCTATGTAGCCCACGCATATCTTCTGTAATAAGATTCGTTGCAAACTCCACCTTTTGTTTCCAAAGTTCATGAACAATGTACATGTTCCAGTTATGCGAAGAACCAAGATGGCTTCTTTCACGTTCGACACTTTGTCAGTATGTTGCTAAGAGAATCATTACGCGGTGCAAGCATTTTCTATTTTACATTTAAATTATAAATTAAAACTTGTACAATGTAGCTTTGTCTCTTTAAATTAAATTATAAGGACTGAAGCTAATTTTGACCTATGTTATACAATAAATATAACTTGGTGTAGTTTACACTTATCCGTTTTATCCGTTTTGCGGATTATAAAGCGTAAACTGCACCAAGTTACATCATATCGGATAACATAGGTCAAAATAAGCTTCATTCCTTAACACAACACTGTATACTAAGGAATGGGTCAAAATGATTACTGTCAGTTTCACTATTAACTGTGTTCTGTCCTGTGGTATATTCACCTCAAACAGTCTGTTCCACTGGTGGTCCTTCAGCCTGGTCTCACTCAGAAACAGGTCAACTGTGATGTCCGGGTACCGTGACAGGAACTTGACCAGAGGATCTCTAAAGGGACTTCCAGCCTGTAGAATGGAAACAGCTATAGAGAATAAATGCATACATTTTTTTTCAACCAACTGAACTTCCTGGATTGTACTAATATTTTCTTTTCTTCAAAAATAACTTTTCTCCATTAATCCATTCATTATTGTTTCTAGATTAATTCCTCCAGGCAGAATGGCACAAAAAGTCTAATTGTCAATATTATACATGAGTGCAGGGGTAAATGCAGGATTTCACTTCATGCTATTTTACCGTAGACCTAAAATCTAAACCAGTATGAATTCCAGAGTAGAGTCAGGTGGAGTTACAACCTCTGTAAATGTCCCACACCTATTGGATCCACTCCTCTGTGTTTGAAATCTGTGCAAAGTTTCTTTAATGAGAAGCCCTTGAGCTTTAACAGTCACCCAAGTATGCAAATTTTTTTGGTCTTTAGAAATTGCTGTAAAGCCTGTGCACTTTTGATGAAAACAGAGGTCAATAGGTCACCTTTTAATGAAATGGGGGTCACTTTGCCTCAAGTAAGAGTTCAAGTTTCATCACACACGTATTGTAAATGTGTACTTGTTTTGCTCATTCAGAAATATATGAGCACAGAATCCTGAAGGAATTACAAGTTTTAATTTTAGTCTTCAGATTTTCTGTGAGAAAGGTCACTGACCTCCAAGAAGAGGGATTTTTCTCCGCTGAGGGTGATCATGATGAGTGGCTCTAACAGCTTGCTGCTGGCAGCAGGGATCATGTGGAAAATGTTTATGATGGCTGCACACGTCTTCAGTTCCTGGAGAAAATAGCAGAGTTCATTACCCAAAAAGTAAAATCATAGAATGTCTTCTAACTTATATGAATCCAAAGTTATGATCAAGATTAATCTTTTTTTCTCCTCTGACCTTGACTTTAATCTGTCATAATGCTATGACTTTATCCATTCACTTGACAAAATATAAAAACAGACTATACATTATATAGCTCAAAAGTTATGACCAAAGTTGAAGACAGACAAACTGTTTGAGAAAATAAATATCATATGGTCCCTATCTTTCACCTCATGGGTGACAAAAATAAAATAAGATACAATTTTGTGTCAGCCATAATGATAATCAAATTTACCTTCAATGATTACTTTCATATTAACAGCTTTAATGAGACTCCTGATTAATACGACATGTGCAAAAAATTTGACAATAACAGAAATGTGACACCTACAACCTCCATTAACATGCTCATGCTACACTGCGTAAATCCCACCAACATCACAATGTATAGTTCTACACTGCGTAAATCCCACCAACATCACAATGTATAGTTCTACACTGCCTAAATCCCACCAACATCACAATGTATAGTTCTACAATGCGTAAATCCCACCAACATCACAATATATAGTTCTACACTGCCTAAATCCCACCAACATCACAATGTATAGTTCTACAATGCATAAATCCCACCAACATCACAATGTATAGTTCTACATTGCATAATCCCATCAACATGAAATGCATAGGTTTACACTGTTTAATCCCACCAACATCACAAGGTGCAGTTCTACACAGTGAAATGTATCTGATCATTACACAATTACAATCAATCTGACAACTAAGCTTGTCTGATTCTAAAAGACAGACTGATAGTAATTTCACTATGCATGTCAAACAACAGCTATATAGTCATCAAACAACAGCTGTACAGTCCTCAAACAACAGCTGTACATCAAACAACAGCTGTACAGTCATCAAACAACAGCTGTACAGTCATCAAACAATAGCTGTACAGTCATCAAACAACAGCTGTACATCAAACAACAGCTGTACAGTCATCAAACAACAGCTGTACAGTCATCAAACAACAGCTGTACATCAAACAACAGCTGTACAGTCATCAAACAACAGCTGTACATCAAACAACAGCTGTACAGTCATCAAACAACAGCTGTACAGTCATCAAACAATAGCTGTACATCCATCAAACAACAGCTGTACAGTCATCAAACAACAGCTGTACAGTCATCAAACAACAGCTGTACAGTCATCAAACAACAGCTGTACAGTCATCAAACAACAGCTGTACATCCTACATGGAGTCCTCCATAATTTTGTCAATAGTTAAGCAATAACTGCATCATAGGATTATTTTCTGGAGATTTTCTGGAAATGATGAGTCAAGCATGCATACGAGTGCAGGGGATAACCCACAGATGCCCTGACAGACACAACCTGACAGAAAGCACACACAATTTGTATCTGGTTTCTGTGTCGGCTTACGTTAGGTACATGTGCTTTGTTGGTATTACTATACAATTTCATGACAATCTGTCCATATTTGCAGAGGAACAAGGAGAAAATGACTATAGTATGATATTTATGAAGGATTTTCTTACTTCTTTAGTGTTTCTTTGTTTGAAATACACATACAGGTAAATAATATTTAGGTATACAAAATATCACATTCATGTAAATATGTATGTTAAATTGTAAAAAAAAATATAAATAAATTCAAAGTAATAAATATACATACAGTGTAAATGTGGAAGACAAGAAATTAACAAATACCTAATGTATGAGCACGTACGATAATTCACCAAGTCTTGTACTATCTTGGTACTGTGATTGACTTTTGTTTCTGTAGGATACTCAAATTACATGAATGGATACAACACTATCGGAGAAATCAAATGGTAGCCAGAAGTGTGAGTTTGGAACACACAGAGACAGCCTTCATGCCAGACTGCATAAAGCGGTCACTGGTCTACTGGGTCTGGCAATGTGTTTACTTGGTCTGGTCTATGTGTCTGGTCTGTGAGTCTGCTGGGTCTGGCAATGTGTTTACTTGGTCTGGTCTACAGTGTATGTGTTCACTGGGTCTGGTCTATGTGTTCACTGGGTCTGGTCTATGTGTCTGGTGTGTGAGTCTGCAAGGTCTGGTCTGTGAGTCTGCTAGGTCTGGTCTGTGAGTCTGGTCTATGTGTCTGGTCTGTGAGTCTGCTGGGTCTGGTCTGTGAGTCTGCTGGGTCTGGTCTATGTGTCTGTGAGTCTGCTGGGTCTGGTCTGTGAGTCTGCTGGGTCTGGTCTATGTGTCTGTGAGTCTGCTGGGTCTGGTCTATGTGTCTGGTCTGTGAGTCTGCTGGGTCTGGTCTCTGTGTCTGGTCTGTGAGTCTGCTGGGTCTGGTCTGTGAGTCTGCTGGGTCTGGTCTGTGAGTCTGCTGGGTCTGGTCTGTGAGTCTGCTGGGTCTGGTCTGTGAGTCTGCTGGGTCTGGTCTGTGAGTCTGCTAGGTCTGGTCTATGTGTCTGGTCCGTGAGTCTGCTGGGTCTGGTCTGTGAGTCTGCTAGGTCTGGTCTATGTGTCTGGTCTGTGAGTCTGCTAGGTCTGGTCTATGTGTCTGGTCTGTGAGTCTGCTGGGTCTGGTCTGTGAGTCTGCTAGGTCTGGTCTATGTGTCTGGTCTGTGAGTCTGCTGGGTCTGGTCTGTGAGTCTGCTGGGTCTGGTCTGTGAGTCTGCTGGGTCTGGTCTGTGAGTCTGCTGGGTCTGGTCTGTGAGTCTGCTGGGTCTGGTCTGTGAGTCTGTTGGGTCTGGTCTCTGTGTCTGGTCTGTGAGTCTGGTCTATGTGTCTGGTCTCTGTATCTACATGTATCTGCTCAGTTTGCTCTCTGAAGCAGCATGAATAGCAGACACAGAGTTTGATAAACCAGAATCAGAAAGACAAAGCTAATACAAAGCTCACTGTGATTGGTTAGAAGTTAGGTAGTGTCTCATTGCAGCGATGTCTGCAATGATTATTCAAATTCCTAAAATTATGGGGATATCAAAACTGATAAACTTGTGAAAAATGTGCCTCTTCAAATTTCTCATAAATGTAAATTTTGCAACTGATTATCAAGGACCTAAAATAACAAGCAAACATATATGAATATGTCCAAACAGTGAGATGGTACTTGCATTTTGTTGCTGTTCGGATGCCTGCTAACATACATATAATACGTCCAATTAAGATTAGTTCAATCATTATTCACACCAAAACTTTTCTCATCAAAAGAATTACAAAGAAGACATTGTTGTGGTTGCCGAATACACTACTCATGATTAAAAGACCAGCAAGTCCACTATAAAGACATTTGAACGTAGTGTAGCATCCATCAGATTTAAATCGACTAGGTCAACTATACAACAATATATGGTAACTTCACTTACACTTTCATCATTCCCATGTCCTTCCTTCATTACATGCTTATAATAATAGTCTATAGCACTCTAAGAAACAGAAGAAAACAAGATTGAAGTTTTCAACCTTTCTGTACTTACCTGACCTATGACCTGCCCATTAGATTTGTTCTGACCACTCTTTTGACTAATGGTTGCTACCTCTAGCCATTTCTTTAAATGGGTCTGTCAACAAAATACAAAAAATATTCACATTAAAATTCTACCATATGACACAACATAAATCTCAATTCTAATATTATATGTATCTCATTAACACTTTGTTATATGAACATGATGAAATGATAAGTAGCTGCTCAGAATTTGTCATATGAACTTCTGAGCAACTGTAAAGACATTGTTGTAGGAACTAACCAGTAGCTGTTCACAGGTTGTTGTAGGAACTTACCAGTAGTTGTTCAGAGGTTATTGTAGGAACTTACCAGTAGCTGTTCGCAGAGTTTCTCATTGAATGTGTTTGGGAACAGCTGAGTGATGTAGGACAGTCTCTGTATGATGCTGGAGTTCAGATTTCGGTGATCCCCCAGAGTGAGGAGGAGGGGGCGGATGGCAGTGTGTACACTCTCCATATCAATCTGACACCCCATAATAAACTGAAGCAGAGAGAGAACCAGTCAAATCAGCAACAGATGCCATTACTCACTCGTCATTACCTAATCTTGCCCTCATTTCACGGCAAAAAGATCATCTCTACATTCTGACCTTTTTATATTATTACAAGAAAACATGATTATCCTGCGGATTCCCTTACCTTCTTTGTACAGCCGTGGGCCACCTCCTGAAGCTCCGTGCTGTTACTGTTAAGGGCTTTGTACAGAACGTTAAATATCTTCTCTCTCTTGTTGGAGATGTAGTGACAGGCTGCTAAAGCTCCTACAATCACAAAATAGCAGACATGTTTGTACTCATTCAAAAACAGATACTAACACAGTACATCTACTAAACTATGCTATGTCCCTATGGTACATTCAGCATTAGGATGATTTACTTGTGAAAAATTAATTTTCGATAAACTGAAAGATTATCAATCAAAGACTGGGGATACGGAAACCATATTAGTTAAAGAACATACAAGCTGAAATGTTCAAGTGGGAAAGATATTTCAAATACCCACAAGTACAGGACATTGGATAGTTTCTTATTACTGTATATATATTGTACACAGAGGTACAAGGCGGGGCATGACAGTTACATGCGTCACTCATAACACTTACGAAGAGCACTTTTCCTGAGAGGGACCAGATCGGTAACTGACTTGTAACACGGTAACTTCAACAGAACAGCATCCTCCGCCTCACAAAGGCTCAACAACTGTCCATTAAAAGGGAAAATCAGATGTGAAATATCATCATCAAAAGGTCAAGCAGAGAAATGAAATTTAAAATGGTGCATCAGACATGTAGATTCAGTTAATCAGTAATCAGTAAAAATAATTTGTTTTTATGCCAGATATATTGACCAATGACTTACCTCTGTAAAGAAGACTTGGTGCTCCAACACATTAAGATCAATGGTAAAGAGGCGAGGCTGTAGAGTTGTACAGAAGGTGTTCCCATCCTGTGAAGATGATTAAATACTGTGTTGTGTAATACATTTATACTTGCCAGACACATGCAACATAGACAAGATTCAAGACGTTCTATTTCCAGAACAGTAAGTGCTAAATAGTCTGTGATATCTGTTTACTGGCTTTGTTCACCTTCTAGAAATGAAATTCTCTGCACATTTGTTCTAGTATCTTAAATAAACTGTAGATTTTATGATAATAAGCACTCTGGAGAACTACACTGGATATAACATTACTGGGGACCGGACTTAATGGCTGATTTTGACAGCATATAAATAGTCTTATTCTTGTGTATGAATTCAACTCAGCAATAAACAAACAACGGACACTGTTTAGTGAACTTTGATTATTGTAAATTAGTATTTTTGCATATATTTTCTGTAAATAATTGCAAATTAATTTTTTAATCTTTGAATTACCATTATTAATTTTTTATGGTATTTTAAAGGATCCAAAACAATTGTACTCATGTTTAATATGTGGCATTTTAAAATCATATCAATATATTCTGTCATCTAATCGTTTTTATCCTACACATAAATATCCATGGGTCAAAAAGAGAGATACTTCATAAGCTAATTTGCACAATGTATGAAGACTAGTTCAGGAATTCAATCTGGGTGAGTATTGATGGGATAAGATGAACCGAGTGTGTTTAACAACTGGGGTAGTACTCACCTCATTATCCATCTAATCTGTGTTGGCAGTCTGAATGAATAGTGTATGTGTGTATGTATATGTCTATAATGAGTGGGGTGGTGTAGCACCGGACTTACCATGATGTGTGCGTGTATATGTCTATAATGAGTGGGGTAGTGTAGCACCGGACTTACCATGATGTGTGCGTGTATATGTCTATAATGAGTGGGGTGGTGTAGCACCGGACTTACCATGATGTGTGTGTGTATATGTCTATAATGAGTGGGGTGGTGTAGCACCGGACTTACCATGATGTGTGCGTGTATATGTCTATAATGAGTGGGGTGGTGTAGCACCGGACTTACCATGATGTGTGCGTGTATACGTCTATAATGAGTGGGGTGGTGTAGCACTGGACTTACCATGATGTGTGCGTGTATATGTCTATAATGAGTGGGGTGGTGTAGCACCGGACTTACCATGATGTGTGTGTGTATATGTCTATAATGAGTGGGGTGGTGTAGCACCGGACTTACCATGATGTGTGTGTGTATATGTCTATAATGAGTGGGGTGGTGTAGCACCGGACTTACCATGATGTGTGTATGTATATGTCTATAATGAGTGGGGTAATGTAGCACCGGACTTACCATGATGTGTGCGTGTATATGTCTATAATGAGTGGGGTGGTGTAGCACCAGACTTACCATGATGTGTGTGTGTATATGTCTATAATGAGTGGGGTGGTGTAGAGCCAGACTTACCATGATGTGTGCATGTATATGTCTATAATGAGTGGGGTAGTGTAGCACCGGACTTACCATGATGTGTGCATGTATATGTCTATAATGAGTGGGGTGGTGTAGCACCAGACTTACCATGATGTGTGTGTGTATACGTCTATAATGAGTGGGGTGGTGTAGCACCGGACTTACCATGATGTGTGCGTGTATATGTCTATAATGAGTGGGGTGGTGTAGCACCGGACTTACCATGATGTGTGCGTGTATATGTCTATAATGAGTGGGGTAGTGTAGAGCCAGACTTACCATGATGTGTGCGTGTATATGTCTATAATGAGTGGGGTAGTGTAGAGCCAGACTTACCATGATGTGTGCGTGTATATGTCTATAATGAGTGGGGTGGTGTAGCACCGGACTTACCATGATGTGTGCGTGTATATGTCTATAATGAGTGGGGTGGTGTAGCACCGGACTTACCATGATGTGTGCGTGTATACGTCTATAATGAGTGGGGTAGTGTAGCACCGGACTTACCATGATGTGTGTGTGTATATGTCTATAATGAGTGGGGTAATGTAGCACCGGACTTACCATGATGTGTGTGTGTATATGTCTATAATGAGTGGGGTGGTGTAGCACCGGACTTACCATGATGTGTGCGTGTATACGTCTATAATGAGTGGGGTGGTGTAGCACCGGACTTACCATGATGTGTGCATGTATATGTCTATAATGAGTGGGGTAGTGTAGCACCGGACTTACCATGATGTGTGCATGTATATGTCTATAATGAGTGGGGTGGTGTAGCACCGGACTTACCATGATGTGTGCGTGTATATGTCTATAATGAGTGGGGTGGTGTAGCACCGGACTTACCATGATGTGTGCGTGTATATGTCTATAATGAGTGGGGTGGTGTAGCACCGGACTTACCATGATGTGTGCGTGTATACGTCTATAATGAGTGGGGTGGTGTAGCACCGGACTTACCATGATGTGTGCGTGTATATGTCTATAATGAGTGGGGTGGTGTAGCACCGGACTTACCATGATGTGTGCGTGTATATGTCTATAATGAGTGGGGTGGTGTAGCACCGGACTTACCATGATGTGTGCGTGTATATGTCTATAATGAGTGGGGTGGTGTAGCACCGGACTTACCATGATGTGTGCGTGTATATGTCTATAATGAGTGGGGTGGTGTAGCACTGGACTTACCATGATGTGTGCGTGTATACGTCTATAATGAGTGGGGTGGTGTAGCACTGGACTTACCATGATGTGTGCGTGTATATGTCTATAATGAGTGGGGTGGTGTAGCACCGGACTTACCATGATGTGTGTGTGTATATGTCTATAATGAGTGGGGTGGTGTAGCACCGGACTTACCATGATGTGTGCGTGTATACGTCTATAATGAGTGGGGTGGTGTAGCACCGGACTTACCATGATGTGTGCGTGTATACGTCTATAATGAGTGGGGTAGTGTAGCACCGGACTTACCATGATGTGTGTGTGTATATGTCTATAATGAGTGGGGTGGGGTAGCACCGGACTTACCATGATGTGTGCGTGTATATGTCTATAATGAGTGGGGTGGTGTAGCACTGGACTTACCATGAGGCCAATTTGAGCATTAGCTGGCTGATGTCTCAGGAGGTGTTTTTTGGGAGGAATCATATCTTGAAGGACCTCCTTATGAGGTTCCATGATGTCTGTCACTGACTTGCCTGTGGTCTTGGCCAGAGTCTCCAGTGAATGCATTGCCTGCAGAAAAAATATACATGTACACCACGGCTACATCTGCACTGGAATAAAAACAACACACAGCAGTAAACAGTAAACTATGAACAGGAATCAAGTGAAAAAAAAAAACCCTCAGAACAACCTGAGGAGATCACTAGGAGCAGATCAGATAGATCAGCATGACTTCGAGTAGCAAGAAGCAACATAAGGTTTACTCGCTCTTCAAACTCAATAATGCACAGTAAATGACTTGCTACATGCTTATCAAATGCATTTCAGCAAATGATAATAAAGTTCAGAGCTCATTAATAATGTCTTATCAAAACATGCACCGATTCATTTTTTTTGGCGTTATCTAATTATATACTACGTAGTGTGATTTCAACTGAAGGACTGTAAAGAGAATTTTACTTGAAACAAGACATGCAGCCACAATATGTACCCACATTTATTGTATGGAGTTTATGTACCCACATTTATTGTATAGAGTTTATTATGTACACACATTTATTGTATAGAGTTTATGTACACACATTTATTGTATGGAGTTTATGTACACACATTTATTGTATAGAGTTTATTATGTACACACATTTATTGTATGGAGTTTATTATGTACACACATTTATTGTATGGAGTTTATTATGTACACACATTTATTGTATAGAGTTTATTATGTACACACATTTATTGTATGGAGTTTATTATGTACACACATTTATTGTATGGAGTTTATTATGTACACACATTTATTGTATAGAGTTTATTATGTACACACATTTATTGTATAGAGTTTATTATGTACACACATTTATTGTATGGAGTTTATGTACACACATTTATTGTACAGAGTTTATTATGTACCCACATTTATTGTATAGAGTTTATTATGTACACACATTTATTGTATAGAGTTTATTATGTACACACATTTATTGTATAGAGTTTATTATGTACACACATTTATTGTATAGAGTTTATTATGTACCCACATTTATTGTATAGAGTTTATTATGTACACACATTTATTGTATAGAGTTTATTATGTACACACATTTATTGTATAGAGTTTATTATGTACACACATTTATTGTATAGAGTTTATTATGTACACGCATTTATTGTATGGAGTTTATGTACACACATTTATTGTATAGAGTTTATGTACACACATTTATTGTATAGAGTTTATTATGTACACACATTTATTGTATAGAGTTTATTATGTACACACATTTATTGTATGGAGTTTATTATGTACACACATTTATTGTACAGAGTTTATGAACACACTTTTATTGTATAGAGTTTATTATGTACCCACATTTATTGTATAGAGTTTATTATGTACACACATTTATTGTATGGAGTTTATTATGTACACACATTTATTGTATGGAGTTTATTATGTACCCACATTTATTGTATAGAGTTTATTATGTACCCACATTTATTGTATAGAGTTTATTATGTACACACATTTATTGTATAGAGTTTATTATGTACACACATTTATTGTATGGAGTTTATTATGTACACACATTTATTGTATAGAGTTTATTATGTACACACATTTATTGTATGGAGTTTATGTACACACATTTATTGTATAGAGTTTATTATGTACACACATTTATTGTATAGAGTTTATGTACACACATTTATTGTATAGAGTTTATTATGTACACGCATTTATTGTATAGATTTTATTATGTACACACATTTATTGTATGGAGTTTATGTACACACATTTATTGTATGGAGTTTATTATGTACACACATTTATTGTATAGAGTTTATTATGTACACACATTTATTGTATAGAGTTTATTATGTACACACATTTATTGTATGGAGTTTATTATGTACACACATTTATTGTACAGAGTTTATTATGTACACACATTTATTGTATAGAGTTTATTATGTACACACATTTATTGTATAGAGTTTATTATGTACACACATTTATTGTACAGAGTTTATTATGTACACACATTTATTGTATAGAGTTTATTATGTACACACATTTATTGTACAGAGTTTATTATGTACACACATTTATTGTATGGAGTTTATTATGTACACACATTTATTGTATAGAGTTTATTATGTACACACATTTATTGTATAGAGTTTATGTACACACATTTATTGTATAGAGTTTATTATGTACACACATTTATTGTATAGAGTTTATTATGTACACACATTTATTGTATAGAGTTTATGTACACACATTTATTGTATAGAGTTTATGTACACACATTTATTGTATAGAGTTTATTATGTACACACATTTATTGTATAGAGTTTATTATGTACACACATTTATTGTATAGAGTTTATTATGTACACACATTTATTGTATGGAGTTTATTATGTACACACATTTATTGTATGGAGTTTATGTACACACATTTATTGTATAGAGTTTACTATGTACACACATTTATTGTATAGAGTTTATTATGTACACACATTTATTGTATGGAGTTTATTATGTACACACATTTATTGTATGGAGTTTATGTACACACATTTATTGTATAGAGTTTATGTACACACATTTATTGTATAGAGTTTATGTACACACATTTATTGTATAGAGTTTATTATGTACACACATTTATTGTATGGAGTTTATTATGTACACACATTTATTGTATGGAGTTTATGTACACACATTTATTGTATAGAGTTTATTATGTACACACATTTATTGTATAGAGTTTATTATGTACACACATTTATTGTATGGAGTTTATTATGTACACACATTTATTGTATGGAGTTTATGTACACACATTTATTGTATAGAGTTTATTATGTACCCACATTTATTGTATAGAGTTTATGTACACACATTTATTGTATAGAGTTTATTATGTACACACATTTATTGTATAGAGTTTATTATGTACACACATTTATTGTATAGAGTTTATTATGTACACACATTTATTGTATAGAGTTTATTATGTACACACATTTATTGTATGGAGTTTATGTACACACATTTATTGTATAGAGTTTATTATGTACACACATTTATTGTATGGAGTTTATGTACACACATTTATTGTATAGAGTTTATTATGTACACACATTTATTGTATAGAGTTTATGTACACACATTTATTGTATGGAGTTTATGTACACACATTTATTGTATAGAGTTTATTATGTACACACATTTATTGTATAGAGTTTATTATGTACACACATTTATTGTACAGAGTTTATTATGTACACACATTTATTGTATAGAGTTTATTATGTACACACATTTATTGTATGGAGTTTATTATGTACACACATTTATTGTATGGAGTTTATGTACACACATTTATTGTACAGAGTTTATTATGTACACACATTTATTGTATAGAGTTTATTATGTACACACATTTATTGTATGGAGTTTATTATGTACACACATTTATTGTATAGAGTTTATTATGTACCCACATTTATTGTATGGAGTTTATTATGTACACACATTTATTGTATAGAGTTTATTATGTACACACATTTATTGTATAGAGTTTATGTACACACATTTATTGTATAGAGTTTATGTACCCACATTTATTGTATAGAGTTTATGTACACACATTTATTGTATAGAGTTTATGTACCCACATTTATTGTATGGAGTTTATTATGTACACACATTTATTGTATAGAGTTTATTATGTACCCACATTTATTGTATAGAGTTTATTATGTACACACATTTATTGTATGGAGTTTATTATGTACACACATTTATTGTATGGAGTTTATGTACACACATTTATTGTATAGAGTTTATTATGTACACACATTTATTGTATAGAGTTTATTATGTACACACATTTATTGTATAGAGTTTATTATGTACACACATTTATTGTATGTATTGTATTGAAAATACTGAATCATGGCATAAGTACTGCAATACGTATCATATTGTGAGGGGACGTCTCGTTTCAGTCCTAACTAGTAAACAATGATTATGCATGTCTTATTGATAACTAGTAAACAATGATTATGCATGTCTTATTGATAACTACTACATGATTGTGTCTTTATTGTTCATTACATTTACTTTGAAGTGAATTTGTTAACCCTTTGTTGCGTATTATACTTTATGCAAGTCCATTTTTGAATTAATACAAAACGTATATAATTTGAGAGAGAGAGAGAGAGAGAGAGAGAGAGAGAGAGAGAGAGAGAGAGAGAGAGAGAGAGAGAGAGAGAGAGAGAGAGAGAGAGAGAAACAAGATACTGCATTTTCTCATTTGATTGTGCAGGATAACGATTTTAACCTGTGAGATCTGACTCACCTGTTCCCTGACGATGGTGTTGGGGGAGGTGATCTGTCTGACCAACTCATGCACCACCTCGTGTAAGGATTTCTTCTGTGCTGCGAGGATCTCCTCTGAGGATTTCTCTGCATCGATTTCTGAGGCGCACTTGATTAGCATATTTTCCAGGTTGTTTTTAGCCCAGTCAACAGCTCCACTAGACACCTAAATGAAAATGAATTCCAAAATGACTGAAATTGAAATTTTGATAGTGGTTCATGATGGCAGTACATTACATAAAATCATGTGATAGGTAACTCAAGCAACTTAAAAATTAAAAATAGCACGTATATCTCTTTCCTCATTCGATAAAGCTGTAACAAAAAGCACCAACTCAGCCATTCACTTGGAAAAAAAAATTATCCGCAAAAGCAATTCAAGTGTACTACTTTTCTCCACTCAGGTTCTTTGCAGACACTCATGAGCTTTTAATTTCAACTTTTGTCTGGTATAATTGAACTTGATATAACAATGAAAAGTCTCAATATAAGCTATATGATGACTAATTTATGACCAAAGTCAGATCTTAAGTAATACTGAGTCAATATATATATTGATATATACTGATACCATATATTAATGAATTTTGGCAAGTGGGACAAATGATACAGTGCTGGTTGTTCAGTGAGACTGCACACGAAATTACTTAACATTAATTGAGATTTCAAACCACATTTTTCTAAAAAGAGAACTTTAATACAAGGCATATGACATCGAATCAACCAATATACTGACAACAGTACAGCACCAATATATTAAATATTGATCAGTTTAATAGTTGTTCATGATTGCACTATATAATCCAGGACTGTCAAATAGGTTACATTCTGTACCAACAGCCTACCTCTTTTGTGAGGTCCATCATCACAAATAGGAGTGCCTTCAGAAAAATAAACTGGTGCTCCAACACCCACTTCAGGGCCATCCTCTCGTACATAAACCTGACAGCCAGACACCTGAAATTCACATTACTCGTCAATATACATAGTGTGGATAACTATACACCCCAAATCATAGAAATTAATGTTAATCATGCTATGCACAGCCATACATAGGATAGGTATATATATAGGTAATATAATGTACTTTATTGCCAGTTTTGTGCTGTATATTTCTATAACCGTGGAAACTTACCCTCCAAACTTGGCATACCACGCCCTATCATAACAGAGGGAACACATCCTCTCCACCAAGTACTCAAACAGAGGCAGCTGGCAGGCCTACAACGAGAAGACAGAAAACTAAAAAGTCATCTAGAAGTCTGAAGCTCTCTATACGTCTCATTACATAATTCCTAAAAATGGTGGATGTCACAGACAGCATACATCTCAGCTTTCACAACTTACCCTTTCCTTGCTGCCCAGTATGGTGGTTGCTGTATCCAGAATTAAGACCAGGGCAAGGTTTCCGGGCTTACACAGCTCCTTTTCTTCATGTCCCATGATAACAGCAAGGGCATCAATCAGGATCTGTGTGTCCATCCCATGAAGCTTGCTCTGTTTTTCACTTACAGGAAACGGCCCTGTAAAGCAATTCAGCTTCCTAGAAAACACTTTCATACTGTGACAAAAACCTGCTCTGCTCATATTGCAAATATATATTTACATC
This sequence comes from Ostrea denselamellosa, assembly GCA_024699665.1. NCBI lineage: Eukaryota > Metazoa > Mollusca > Bivalvia > Ostreida > Ostreidae > Ostrea > Ostrea denselamellosa. The sequence goes on along the minus strand of JAMZEH010000045.1, from coordinate 959,724 downwards.
TCCAATGTTTCTGTCTTTGATATCATTACCAATTGTAATGATAGCCATTTCCTCATGAATGGGATGCAGTTAGGGACAAAAGCTCTGCAAGGCAAGGCATATCATCACACAATGAGTGTCTTTTTCTATGAAGTCCCTTTGTGAACTTGACCTCTGGATCCCAAAATCAATAGGATTCTTCCTTGCTACATGTGCAGTATGAAATCAACACAGCAAAAATGCATGTGAAGTGTCTATACACACACTCAACCACACACAAACAGACCTGTTACTATATCCCCTCTCGCTATGATTTGCAAGAGGATAACAATGTGCGTACGAATCCTGATAAATATAGTACATCTATTTTAATGGCTGGGAATTTCAAGAGAAATGAAAGTAATATGCAAATGTAAGAAATACATGTAAATTTTATTTTTGAAAATGCATTTTGAACGGATGCTTCATGTCAGCATACTTCATACTCTATGCTGGTGTGAAGCATTGCTACAGCACATCAAGAAGTATGCTGGCTTGAAGAGTCTCAGTTCATACCCTTAAGTATCTTAAAAATTTCTTATATTCACTGTCTACTTTCACTTCTGTTGGAAAAGTGAAATTTCTTTCTTAATTCACCACACTGTTGAGGTATACACTGTAATACTAACCACAGTAATATGGTACTCATCACAATGCTGAGATATGAAACTCACCACACTGCTGAAATATGAAACTCACCATACTGCTGAGATATGGTACTCACCACACTGCTGAGATATGGTACTCGCCACTGCTGAGATTTGATACTCACCACACTATTGAGATATGATAATCACCACTGCTGAAATTTGATACTCACCATACTGTTAAGATATGGTACTCACCACACTGCTGAGATTTGATACTCACCACACTGCTGAGATATGGCAATCATGGTGTAGTGCCGGACCATACATGCCATAAACGGAAGAGCAGTCTGTCGTAACTCTTTAATGGCAGCCGCAACTGTTGACAACAAAACACAGGGTTACGGAGGATAATACGCTGATATGAAGAACTTCTCTTTAAGTTTTGTAAAGTTAAAAAATGTACATGTATTGTAAAATACCTACTCTAAAGAAATACTGGCATTCAATTAGATGTTTTCACATAACAAGATTCTAAATGTCCAAAACAGAGAAAATTCTGTACTAAAGCATCCACTTGAACAAGATGCCATTATTATTCAATATGGAGGGTACCTTTCTGAAATAATAGATCAATGTTACACCGTCCTTTAAAGTCATTAACTGAAAGTAAATGCTCAAGTTGTGACAGTCTGTGGGTAGAGCTGGACTCCAGATTACAGCCTATACACTGGGCTATTGATGAACCAGAACATTCAGTGAGATTTTGTCAGAATTGAAATTGGCGTAACTTACCAAACATGCCAGTAAGAGCCTGCTCATGGACTTTCCTGGAGTGAGCATCTGGATTCTTATACAGCGGACTCGTCTGCACGGGGATCTCCTTCTCTGTAAAGCTACAATATCATCATCATCATTATCATCTCTAACATTCAACTGCTGTAAATTAGATGAAAATCCCAGAAAAAAAAGTTGCATGTACATGTGTACCTGGTGTGGGACATGGACTATATATATGACTGTGTGTCTGGTGTAAGACACCGATTACATTACTATGTACCTTGAGTGTGTGAACAGGTTGGTCAGTGTCTGTTTCTCATCGTCTAGATTCATCACAGACACCAGAAAACACTTGATGAGTTCCCATGCTTGACGCCGGGCAAAATTATCCGTGGTGCTGCATTTGAGTGTAGTCAGGGCAAAGTCCACAGCCTGGTGTATTGACAGGGAAAAAAAATATATACTGTGTTACAAAAGAATCAGAAACAAAACAAATTATTGGTGGAAAACTTTAAATCAGATGGGGCTGCACACAGTGTTGTGAAACTCAGTTATCTGGAAAACAAAACATCAGCTGTATTGTATGTATCAATATACAACACATCAAGATGTTTGTAAATTCAGTAAGGACACAGAATACATGTAAATTCATGCTGCTAATGATAACTCAATTCTCTGTCGTCACATGAAGTATTTTGAATGCTGTTATCACATAGTACAAATTGTACATGTATACTGGTTATCTGTTTTCATTTCATTACTCCTACCAATACCTTAATACGAACCAGATCTTATGTTTACCCTCACTTAATGAACAAAAAACAAAGACAGAACTATTTAAAAAGAGTGAAACAGAATGAGACTTGACTGGTTTTGTATGGCACAAAAACACGTATATATCAGACAGAGTTAAGACAACCTTTTCCACGGGCTTGGTGATGGGGGTTTTGCAGTCCTGTACATAGATTGAGATACATGGTCCCACCGTCTCACGGTCATTGTAGTGGAGCTGAGCAGAAAAATATTGATATCAAATATTTTCACAGTCAGACCTTAAACAGGACACAAAATTTGAATTCAAAATTTGTACTTGTTTCATAACAGCCTATTTTTATCTGCATTCTAACCTTCTGGGGTTCCCTCAGCATCTTGCGATTCCCTCCACCAAATTTCCCCAGAACTCGAAATGCAACCTGAGCAATATTGTCTACAGGACTTCTGAGGGTCTTCCACAACGCCTGTCATGAAATATACACATCAACACAGGCTCCATTTGCACACAATACAGCATAATTTTGATATGACCCAAAAAATTTGATGGACAAATGAATGCTAAAAACTAATAATATCCAATTACATTTCATCTAATACAAAATGTATTTATCAAAACACCCATATTTCTGATTGAAAAATGAGCATAAAGTTCTTTTCAGTGCTGAATATTTACTGCTGCAGAAACCATTCATGTAACTGTACTTATCATTACTACAAGAATGTACCTCTATGTACAGTCATGAATATCTAACAATTTGCATGTGATGATACTACATATTTGAAGTGTACCTGCATGAGCTCCGCTCGTACAGGCTGGATATGATCGTACAGGAAGTCTGGCTGTAAATTGTCGACACACAGTTCCAGGGTCCGGAGACCCTGACTGACCAGAGTCTGTGACCCATTTAGCGCAGACACCAGGGGGTCCATCAGCATGGGGAGGTATGGTAACAAGGAGCTTAAGCGGACCGGAACGGTCAGACACAGCTCAACGAACAAGTCCTTCATATGCTGTCTGTGCAGGCCACTCTGGAGGCTGTTTAAGCCTGTGTTACAAAAGAAAAGCACAATGAATTCTACTAACACTGACAAAGGGTTATTCTAATATTCCATTTTAAACCTCAGATTCAGTTTACAAAAGAGTAAACCACTGCAGAATGAACTAATCCTGTAGGGCAAAACTATCACCTACATATCTAGTGACTCAGATAAAACATTATCACCTACACATCTAGTGACTCAGATTAAACACTATCACCTAACATCTAGTGATTCAGATTAAACATTATCACCTACACATCTAGTGACTCAGATAAAACACTATCACCTACACATCTGTGATTCAGATAAAACACTATCACCTAACATCTAGTGACTCAGTTTAACCTGCAGACAAGCATTAGCAGAAATTCTGGTGTAATTTTGTGATTTACCAAGTGTGACATTTACAAAGATTTTAAAACTACTAGATAAATTCAGCTTAGACATTATACTTTTTTAGTTTAACAATAAAATAATGTACAGTACTGTGCAAGACTTTCATAATTGTTTCTGTACAAATGGTAGTTTTATTTCTTGTGATTCAAGTTCTGTTGAGTAAATACCAACATTTAACCAGTGTGAACGTGACGGACAGTAACAAACTTGGCCTTTTGATTCCTGTACTTTACTACAAGCTGTGCTTACCCTGCAGTAGATTAGGAAGAAGGGGAAGGAACTCCTGATACAGCAGGTCATGACTTCCCCCTCCAATGGAGCGGAACAATGCTCGCAACAACAGGAAGTAGTTATACGGCTCCTTTGCACTCATTGCCAACTCCATGGAGCGATTCACAATGGTATGAAGATGTGGCTGTAAAAATAAAGGAATTTCATCGTGTGACCATAATAACACAATTAATAAAAGTGTCCATAGTAACACGAGAGTATGCACGTGACTATAGTAACACAGAGTATATGTTTATGTTGTGACCATAGCAACACAAAGAACAATACAGATGTGTTACCATAGTAATGCAGAGTAAACATGATACCTTAGTAAAACAGCACGTACGTGTGACCATAGTAACACAATAAGTGTGAGTGTAACCATAGTAACACAGAGTGATATGTTTTTAGTAAAATTATCAATTAAATAAATTATATAGATGTAGTAATAGACTGTACAAATCATTTTCGTGTCAATACTTTAAGATATCCAGCTGAATTTTGTCTTCCATACCTTCAGCATCTGTTCATTCTCATTGGCAAACAGAGACACTGATCCAAAAACCAACTTGAACAACTTCAGATAGAGGTTGGAGCGATCCAGATTAGCTGTGAACAGATCAGAGAACCGTCACGTCTCACATATTCCACAAATTTCTTTATGAATCACAACAAGAACCAAGAAAATGAAGAATGTAAAAATGCATATTTGAGGATTATCACGGTCAGACATTTGATTGAAATATGCCTACTTAACTTCTGTCACTAAACCTTATTTACTGCTACGTATATGACTTTCAGCAAAACAAAAGAAAAAATAAAAACAAAAGAACAAGAATGGAAAAAGCATCCACAGACCTGTCTAATATTGGTATTTATTGAAATGTATTGAATTCTTGTGGTGAAAATTATGATAAATTATGATACACATGTCAAAAAAAAAAAAAAAAAAAAAAAAACATTGAGAAAACTGTGAAAACTCGCTAAAAAACACAAAGTATACCAATCAGAGGTGAGGACAACAGAGTGATTATCATGAACTACACCATTATTTAGAACTGGTTTCTCATCCTTTTGTATGTGTAAGTGTATTTATATATACAATAAAATATAATTTTAAAAAAATAGTACTAGATTCATTCCTGAATTGTACTAATTTAGCCATAATACATAGACTTACAGCCCATCTCCTCAAGCCGGGCTAAAAGGTAATCTACCAGAATGGTGGCAAATGTGGCTGAAGTTGTGGGGTTAGCCAGGAAGGAATTAGCCACAATCTGAAAGTCAATCACATTAGAACAGTCACAATGGACATTTTATTTACATCAGTGTGTGAAATTCATTTCAAGGATATATTGCATATCACTGATAATGATTACACAATAAGGCTAACATGAAATTTCAGATAATAAAATATCTGGATAAGACAGGTTTCACTATTGATCTTTAAGTCAAATTAATGAACTGGCAATTAACTTTTGTTAATACATGCCCAAGTACCAGCATGTACAGATACTGACAAGTGAGTTGTGTCCCTTACCTGTAGAGCATAATTGTTGTGAATCCGATTTACCATGTACTGAAAAAGATCAATCCTCTGAAGTGAGTATGGCGGACTCTTCACTAACATTTTTGCCTACATGTACTTGTCTATTTGTACAAGTGGCTATGATTTACTTGTTTGATCATTATTTTTTCACTGACAATGACAAACTGCTGGACTGGTTGAAGTTAAGTTTAAATAAAATGTTCACTGTTTCCATTTGCGAATTTATTAACACAAAATGCAGTTATGAAACAAAATTCAATCATCTCCTGGTTGATAGGAAATTAAATATCATGGAAAAAATAACGGCCAAAAACAAACTAACTTGATAAGACCCGTGGGGCAAGATTAAATTTAAGTACAGGGTAGTATGAATATACTGGGCTTCGATCCTGATTTTGATGGATCAGAATCAAGGTTCACTATTTATCCACAGCTTCCACCTTTGATGAAAACTACTTGGTTTTATTTAAAAAAAAATAAAAATTAATAGTAATCACTTGTCCAGCAAGACAAGTATCTAGCAAATACTCTCATGTGTGATTTTGTTTTTTAATTGGTACCAGACAGGTGTTTATGTTGAGCCTTGCCATGGTAATAATGATAATCAACATGTCTGCAGCTTAAATGAAACAGATCTGTACCATGAACTCCAAATCAGAGTAAAAGTACCATCCAAAGATTTTAATGTTAATATGCTTCACTTGTAATGTGTTAGAAAAGTTTTGATTTTGGTATTTACATGAACATGTACTATTTTCAGTGAGAAGCCAACATAGTGAAATATAAAGCAGTACCTCGACCGTGGAGGAGAATATCTCTTTAAAGGTCAGTGGATGCATCATCGTGAACTACAAAGTAAAACATGTTTTTAATTGACTAGCAGGCAGTGATCATCTTAATTAATTTCAGAGTAATAAATACAAAACATTTCAGAGCAGCATGGAGACACTCACCACTCCAGCAAAATGTTCCAAGACTTCTTTCTCCTCCTTAGTTCTGACGGTCTGAACCCTATCAACATAAATCCATAATAATTACAATACACAGTTACATTTCATGTCAGAATTTCTTGTCCTTTCTCTCTTTCCGTTTGAGACACTGTTTATTTCCTTTTCCTTGCTTTTTCTCCTTCAGTTACAGTAACCATAGCATCACTGTCATGTGACAGTTCAGCACCAATGAATAAGAAAAAGATAAGAGAGGAGGGATTCTACAAAACGATTTCAACATTACATATTCTGATCACTTACACTGCTGGTCTGATGACCGCTTGACCGTTTGCACCGATGTTAATGGTGTATATGTCCAGTGCCTGCAGAGCAAACTTGACCAGACGGATGTAGACCAGAGCTTCTTTGGGTAGGAATTGTTTGTTTTGAACTGTGGCAGCTTCTGAAAACAGAGAATTTTAATTTCCATCAACAAGAAAGATGAGTTTAGTCAGTAGTCATCAAGGGCCCCATAGTAACACCACTACATCAATATTCACATTCTGACCTTGACATTTCAGTCGGTTTTTTTCCTTCTTCTACCATATGGTAATAGTACTGATATCCATTCATGTGGGGGAAAATAGCATGAAAATCTAACACATTGGGAAGACAAGAACTAGTCTAATTCCTTATCAACAGAAAGACAAATAAGAAAATTTCTATATCCTCAAATCATTGGTGCAGAGCTGTGTTAAAATAACCAGCATAAATTAATTTCTTTATGTCCTGCATCTTCTCAAAACCTCTTTCAAGAAATAGTCTTACAACTTTTTTCAGATTCCTCCAGCTTTGTTAATGCATGTTCTTTGCAAAGAGTAGAAGTATTAAAATATTAGAAATTCTACTGCACGTAAAGGTCCAAGGTTTAGAAAAAAATCATACTTGTGACTGTATATACAGTCAAGATTTCATATTAGAAATAAACTATTGCATTACAAAAAATACTACATGTACTGACCAGAAGGTGTTTTATTGCAATGTGAATTACATGTATATGTATGTACTGTGGATTTAATACTTCCTCACCTGGCCCCACAGCTTTGCAGGACACAATGCCCCAGGTAATTGTCTTGACCCCACAAACCAGAGTTTTGACCAAGCTCCTACAATCACTGACTGAGTAAACAGTGTACTGACTTGGAGTCACTCCAAAACGATTCTGTAGAGACTGTCAAAGAAAAAATGCTTTATATTAGTTATAAAAACAAGAGAAAAAAACCCAAGAACAATGCTCTCTCTACAAAATATACCCATCCAATATATTCAATAATGTAGTAGCAATCTAAGAAAGAACGCAAGCTCTGCCTGCTGCCTAATCCTAGTATGTTATTACATACTAAATAAAAACTAAATCAAAGAAAGGATTAAAATCCAAATAAACCATTCAATGTTAGTTCAGTGCTCAAACAATGGCTAATATTGTTCTTTTGACACTTTCTACTATCAAAGAGTAAGAATAAAATGTTAGTTCTATGACAGCTTTAGGAACATATGTACCAAGTTAGACTGTCCCAGCCTTATTACTGTAGGTTCATAAATATACACAAGGAATCTGTTTTTGTGTAATTTCACATGAAGCATCACTAACAAAATAAATTTACCTGCTTTAAATTTATTTTCATATTGCTAAAATACATGTAAAAACTCTTGATGAAGAGACCATTTGCGAATTAATGTTCTCGTGATTTGATGTGTGCTAGTCATTTCGCGATATCAAGTACTTGCATAAAATAGGGAATAAACAGTATATATTGTCTATCCTTCCTACAAGGTGTTGATGAATAGGAAGCCAGACAACAGACTGAAACACAGCACCATATCATAATACAACTGGTCTATGATGATTGAAATGTGTATCAAGTTTGAATATCCTAACCTTACTACACTGTAGTACTATATCTGTCTTGTTTCTTGCCTATAAAATTACTCATATGAGTTGGACCTTGACTTTTAAAAACAACAGACTTCTTCCTCTAATCATTAGAAACATATGCATCAAGTTTAATGTTCCTAGCCTCATAATTTTATTTTTTTTCTGACACACAAGACTCTGACAGACAGACAAAACAATCACTGTGCAATATCATAATACGACCCATCTCAGACAGGTGCAAAACAAAGAAATGAAACAGTTATAATCCTAAATTGCTCATGGAACTATAAATGCAATTCGTGTATTGACCCCAGCTGACCTTTTCTGTCCAGGACTTGTCAGTCTCCTTGGTTGCAGCATCTCCTAGAAGTGAGGAGGTCATGGGAGGTTTACTCTCCTCTACTGGTGTCTTGGGGGCCTCAACCTTGACCTCCACATTCTGTTTGGCATCGGTCAAGGTTGGCGTTTGTTGTGCTGAACTCTGCGGTTGTTGTTTGCTGCAATACATTGGCAGGGTTAACATGAAATTAATACCTAAACAGACACCTTTGAAACTCTTTTGTTTAGTTTCTTCAATTTTTTTTGAAGATATAACATGTCTAACTTAGTGTAACATGTACACTGTTCATTATAGAGAACGTAACACATACAATGTTCATTCTAAACATGTACAATGTTCATTCTAACGATCATAACATGTATATTGTTCACTATAGAGAATACGTAAAGTAACCGTTCTTTCTAGAGATTTTACCATTTCAGCAGGATCTGAGGCAGCTGAACTTTAGCAATGGTCTTAAACTTCAGGACAAAAACTTCAAGCATTCTCATCAGCAGTTCTCTCCCCTGAAGCACAAAATTACAAAGCTAAGTAATTTTCATTTTGCATGTGTAAATGTACATATACAGGTTAAAGCACTACTGGTACAATCAAAAACATCTACAACTGTACAAAATTCAGTGACTTTAAATAATTTAGGTGGAAATGACACTGTTTTTTATGTAATTTTTTTTTAAGTTATGGCCTCAAAATCGATCGCTTGTACACAAGCAATTAGTACATTGATATCTTGTTAATCATGTCATTGGCAGAGATAGCGAGACTCACTTTTTCCAGGACTTCAAAGTTTTACCATTATGGTCAACAGTCACTATCTTGAATAACCAAATGTCTCATGTCCTAAGCTAAGGCTGACATCTAGGCACTATGGTTTCATTTTCGAGCTAAATATTGTCATGTTTTGATATCTCTGATTGGATGATGTCCATGGAATCAGCCAATGACATGTCTCCTTTTATAAATACCTCTATTAGTCTGGTTTCTGTCCCTGCTACTCATTGATCACTCCAAATGAGTGATTAATGGATGGTACAGACAGGAACCAGACTGACGTTTTATTTTGTTTATCACCGAACATAAACGGTTGGCGGATGAAATAAAAAATAACAATGAATGGGTAAGTAACAATGAATGGGTTATGTTAAGTAAACTTATTTTCATGGGTTGATAAACTTGGTAAAAATAGATAAAAAGAAAGCCACACAAAAGAAATGAGACTTCCTAGAGATCTAGTACCCATCTTGACAAATTAAAGTGTACATTTGTCTGATAACTTACATTCCCATTTTCTTGCTCACTTTTGGCCCGGATACACTCCACCAGATTCAGCAGCAGTTTACATGACATAGTCTGTATGCTGCTGGGGAGGGACTCATCATGGACATTCTTCGAGAACAAATTGACAGCCATTGAGAGCTCCTTCAGGGGCAGGGCCTGGCGAACATGATGGACCAAGTCTGCTAATGTACTGTAGGCCAGGGGGCTGTGAACAGAAAGCCGTCCCACTGATTATAAAATTTAGCACATTCTCCAGATCAGAAATCCATTTTATACACTACTGTACATCTTGTTTAAGTGAGAACAAAAAATGTCTACAAGCTCAGTGTCATGAAACACTGTGCAAGTTAACAAATTTCTTCTCTTCCTCTTAAACAGAAAGTAGAGGTCAACAAACGGCCATATTCATATGATATTACCTTCTTGAAGCTTTCATTCATGATTGTGTTTAACATTGTTTATTATTGAATACACATTTTTTTTGTACTACTATGTTCCATGTGGCACCTCTTGGTGAAAATAAAAGTTTCAAAGCACTCATTTGTAAACAGTGAATACTTGTTTATTCTTCAAAACATGGTTTATTCAGTGTTCAATTTAAAACAAATGCTATTTATTGACATGAAATAAAATTCCCAGTTGTTCTATTTTGATATTAATATTCCCATTTGGATACACATAGGTATCAGTACTATCCTCATACAGTAGAAGGAAAAAAGACACTGTCAGGAGATATCTATCTATGCATCTTCTCCAGGTGCCTTGGACACGTACAAAAACATACGGGGGTCGACGCTTGGATAAGCCGCATCGAGTCTGTGGAACTCTTTGTCTTTTAAACTTAGACAGTGTACTTCACTGTCAAGTTTTAAAGTTAATCTCAAAATGTATCTTTTCAGATTAGCTTTTAATTTGTGATCGTTTTACTCAAATGAATTACTTTACTAAGGAAAAAAACCCCTGTAGTTTAGTATTATGATTATATCCTTTATATGTATTTAATTATTCCTAAGGGTTGTTTTAAATTGTTTATATGTTACTATGCGTGATAATTATTTCTTACATAAGGTGCTAAATTTTATTCTAATCACATGTATAATGTATGTTCACACATATTTTATTATAAAGCGCTTTAGAAGACGCAGGTCAATAGAGCGCTATATAATTATTGAATTACAATCACAATTACAATTTATCTTACAAATAGGTCAAACGTAAAGGTCGAAAACTTTAGAAATTATTGAATTCATTTAAAGAATGAATTAAGACATTTTATTTTCATGTGTAGTAAATTTCAATACAGTACTTAGAATACACACCGCAATGATTCATGTGTAGTCCATCCAGATCCAATCAAAATCTTCTCATCAAACAGCTTGTCTATGCACTGCACAAACTCTGGGGGGGAAATAAAACGATTCTTGATTTTAAAAAGAGGCCACAAAACAGTGACTCAATGAAGAGTCCTGCGTTAAGATCATTACTAACAGTATAAAAGTTGACTCCTTACTGTTTCTGAGGTCAGTAGCCAGTATGTGCCTGGCTGCAATCAGGAGTTCCTTTCTGAGATGGGCCACTTCCTGTGGACAAAACTCCAGTAATCCCAGAAGCCCGTTAACCATATGTCCAGCATGCTGTTGAACTTGTTCCTGTCACATGTAAATTACAAGTTTCCACAAATATCAAAACAATCAAACACAATGCTTACCTGAGTCACCTACTGTTCTTGGAAGATTTTAAAGATTTTTTTCCTATTTTTATTCTCCAAATTTTTTTTTGACCCATACTAAGGCCACATCATAGCTCAATGGGGTTGTGACTTATTTGTACTAGAATCCACACAACATATGGATGCTCCAATATCACTGACATAACCTTGCTGGTTTGGAAAAAAGATTTTTGAATGATTTCCCCCTACATGTATCATGTAAAATTTTATCCCCATGGTCCATAATTTGAGGGGAATAAACCCTAAAAAAAATTTGAATTCACACAAAGAATGGTTTCATCTCCATATGATTTAGTGTGGCCCTACTACTTTCAAAAAATTTTTAAAAATTTTTCTAAATAAAATAAGGTTCTCTATTCAAAATCTTAAATTCATATCCTAGCCCCACCCTAGCCCTAGGGGGACATACTCTGATAAAAAATCTGCATTACCCTGGAATATCTGCTTTTAATACAGCTCATCCTGAGAATAAGATTTCTGTGTATGTATTCCCATGTAAAATTTAAACCTTATTGTTACTTCGTACTATCTCCCAAATCAGGATTCAAATTTAAAACTGCACTACCTGAGGACTGTATACTAGTCAGTCTTGAGATGATTTTCAAATTTCCCACCATATATTCCATCATTTACTAACAGTTTTGTCATGATGTTACATTGTCCATTTCAATCATGATCATTTTGTTACGTAACTTAATATAGAAGGGAGATAAAATCTAAATTTATGCCAAAATTTTACCTGATAAATTCTGATAATGTATGCTAGGAAGGAGAGGGTTTTGATTTGAGCTGCTATGAAATCCACAAAAACTTCTTTGTTAAATGATGGACTGGTCCTGGAATAAACAATAATACGTAACAAAGTGTTCTAAACGCTCAAGTTACATGCACAATGCTTTTTTTTGGTAACACTCAATATCAAACAAATTTTCAACTACAATAAAAATGATTGACAGGAGATATAAAACTCAAAAATAAAAGCATTACTGTGTCTTCCATTATCTGCTTCATATAGAGATATTTTATTGAGCATAAATATTTAGGGCAAACTAACAACTAAGGTCAAACAAGATGACTTCTGCTTCTCTATCATCAACTTCCCATATATTTATGCAGCAATATTCCATTATCACCCGCATTTGCTGTCTCTCAATTGATCTGATATGCAAACTCAACAATTTTTCAGTTATCTGGTGTTGTCCAGTTTTTTTAGGTGGAGGAGAGAGCCCAGCTACAATGTACCTGGGAAGAGACCACCGATCTTCCAAAAGTAAATTGGCAAACTTTCTCACATATACCGGTGCAAGCGAGAAATGAACCTGCGCTGAATAAAGACGAGAGGCCTTGTGATTTTGAGTGCAATGCTCTAATCACTTGGCCATGGAGGCCTACAGATTATTCCATTTATGTGATCAGGATATGTGGCTCAGGGCAGGTCAATAATGGATGCCTACTCCTCATAGGCACCAGATGACACATCTGGTGTGCCCTGGGTTCCTATTTGCCTTACTCTTAATTTTGTATTCTTTATAGGATTTATGAGATTGATCACTGTTTGCTACTTTCACTTTTTGGTCGGAAATACCTTAGTGTCAAACCCTGCTTAATTTGTCACCAATATAAATAGTTTAAAGATGATTTCTGGGAATATTTCCATTTGCCCTCCATTCCAGAAGTAAATTTTCCTAAAAAGTTAACAGTATACAGGAGCTTTGAAAAGACAGTGTTTCCAATTCCTGGCATTGTACCTCTGAGTGCATGTACAGCGTACATACATTTTACTATTGTAATTTTTGCAGATTTTATCTGCAAAGTTCTCGAGACATTGGACAACCAGAGAAAATACCAGTCATACAATATTTCATTCCAATAGAACTGATACACTACTTGTGGATTGCTGAGGGCTGCAACGTGATGGTGTTCATGATTAGGGGGATGAACTCGGCCACTTCCTGGTGCACGTTGGGTTTGTACAGTTGATACATCAGGACCACGATGATGGGTAGCTCTGCCAGAACCTTCAGTGACAGCACACCCCGCGGGATAATGTTGTACTGAAACAGTCCATAAACAATTACACCCAATCACACATATCTCTCAATACTGTATTTCTACATAGACTTGTCAAATGTTTAATGTTTAGATGTACTGTGATGGACAGCTTAAAGCTGCTAATATTTACATTTCCAATGATTTTGCCTTTGATATCTTTATATACTGTAATGACAGGCATTTCACTCATTATAATGCTGCAGTTGTAAACAATTTGAATATCCCATAAACTTCTTAAGATGATGTTTATAGTCTTAACAAAAACATTTAAAACTTTCTGGCCAGTAAGACTAGTTGACTGTCCGAATTTACTGATCCACAGTGTAATTTACTGATCCGCAGTGAAATTTACTGATCCGCAGTGAAATTTACAGGCCCACAATGCAATTTACTGATTCACAGTGAAATTTACAATTACAAATATTGTTATCATAATTTGCTTCAAAAAATAAACAAATAACAATGTCCTAACTCTTATTCCATGTGATCATATTTATTGATATATATTGATTCTAATCGGAAATTCAAGCAAATATCTACAAAATATCATACAATATCTTATTTACCGTGACTCTCAAAAAGTCTGCAAACCCTTGCAACTTCTTGATTTTCACTGACCCAACCTTAAAATTCACTGGGCTTGGTCTTTGGACCACTAAGTTTTCATGAAGATTGTGTTTAACAATGACATACTGATATATTCTGATTGTCTGCATTTTTCTTGTCGGTCAGAATGGTGGTCGTGGTGAAAGTCTCCTGTAGTATAGTGTCTACATTAACCTCTGTAACATCCTTGACCTTAATTTGACTGCGTGGTTCAAAGATCTTTGACAAGTGACTTGGAATGGTATTGTAGATTGTCTTAACAAACTGGAGGAAGTCTTTTATCTGAAGAAAAAAAAATATTTATCTTCACATGCACATTTATGCATGAAAACCTCTGATGATATTTCAAGAACAAAATTCTCCTCAAATCCACAGGCTCTGGACATTTTAAGTATCTATAATTTAAAAAAAAATTCTTCCTGTAGATCTAAACATATCATTTACAAGGTATAGCATGCCGCCATCTTGGTTTTCTTTTTTACCAGCTGCATCTCTTGCAATTTTTGGCAAAAGTGATGCAGCTGGTAAAAAAAAAAAAAAAACCAAGATGGTGACACGATATACCTTGTGAATAGTTTGTTTACAAGAGGATGATTTTTGTTTTATTATAGATATTTAAAACGTTAAGTGCCTGTGCTCCCATCATGTGGGACAACATCATAACTTTAAATCACTCAATCATAAATTTCTGAATGCTGCTGTGGTCTCCTTAAACCTTTCTACTGCTCTAACCAATTTACTGACAATAAATATAAGTTGATGATGAAATCCAGAAATTAAATTGTAAATAGTATTAAGGGGGGGGGGGATTCATAAATTGCAAAAATTACGAGCAGATCAGGAAGTAAGCAGGTCTTCTGAATTGTCTGCTGCGTTTCTTTATCAGCTTGAGACGCTTGTAAAACACAATTTCAAGACACAGCATTCTTACAAAAATGATGGCTAAATTGTACAATGGCATGCCTAACAAACAAGTTATAAATCAAATCTGGTGTCACCTGGAAAGTGTAAAGAAAACATCAAATTCATTGTTTATCACTCAGTACAAAAACATGTACCAAGAACAATAGCATTTTAAGCTGATTATTAGCAGAATTAATTAAATTCATACTTTTTATTAAAACAATATGCACTGGGATATTTTTAAAATGTATTGCAGTATATCATGGGATATCTCCACCAAATCATTACACACTTATTATTTGACCACAAGAATTTGTATACCATTAAAATGACAATTCAAACATTCCACTGACTCCACAGTAACTGGCTTTGCAGAATTCTGAGATACAATACATAGTCACTAACCATATTAATTTCCTATTTCGAGTGTTCAAGTCAGATTTACCTCTTCATTCATCTGTGGCCTGTACTGCTTGTGAAGTTCTATGATGATACGTAAACACACCAGCACATTTTCTTCATTTTCAATCTGAAAAAGCAAATTGTGAGAAATATTGTGAGTTTATATACAGATGGATACCAGACAAAAGGTGACCAGAAAACAATAGGCATTCAATGGGCCAATCAAAATCATTCTGATAGTTCAAAGGAATATTCTGACGATTGTTTGCCAATATCAGGTTGGCCCTCTTTGAAATATTGAAGTTACAATTAGCAATAATAGGTCAATCCATTCACTACGGAGATACAAAACTAAAAATGTTAACGTTCGCAGCAACTGACGGAAAAGTCAGAGACGTTACAACAACATTCATACCTTTAGGAGCTTGAACATGAGAGATAGAATCTGTTGAACAAATTTCTTCAGATGCTCATTGCTAGGAATGCGATGAATGATCTCCAATAACAACTTTCTGAGTTGCTGAAATATGAAATTTTGCAGAATTTACACACGGATTACAGCTCAGGATGAGGTGTCTAGTGTTGCAGAAGTTATTCCATCTTACAAAAAATACTTCAAAGCAAAGAGGCATTAAAGAAATGACATCAAATACTATTAAAATTTCAATTTTTTTTATCTAAAGTACACACAATAAGCATAGTGACACATTTTGTGAAATATTGATCTAGAAACTTTACCTTTTGAGGTGAGTGTATAGATTTATGTATTGTATGGAGAGTGATGGGCAATCAGTTTATAAACCATGATCAATTATCAGTATGTTGATTTTATTCTTGAAATAAATAACAAAAAAGAAAGCATATAAAATTAAAATAGGAAAAATATTTCTATCCTTTGTTTTTCAGTTGTGCATTAAGCAACAAAGTGCTAGCTAGTAAGCCGAGTTTTATTTCCTAATATTGAATATTTATCAAGCTTAACACACCCAGGCCTGTGTATCATAATAATTAAGTGAAAAATATGACATATTGATATCATTTCTTTTTATTACCTTCATTTGACAATGGCTCTGTTTCTTGAAGTCAAAGCCATACACTATTTCACGGAATGTTTTGTACAAACTCATAATTTGCAGGCGCAAAAAAAAGATGTTTTTTATGGTTACATGTAATGATCTACGATATTGTGTAATTTAAAAATAGAATTGATAAAGATCCTTACTTGCATGTGTAGTTCTGCGATGAACTGAGGTTCCCCATCATCCAGAATCTTGAGGAAGACTTTTAAAGCTTCTCCTAGGAATTGTGAATACTGGGGCGATAGCACCACACTCTGAAGGAACAAAAACAGACTTATCACATCCTACATCCAACAACATAAACAGATGGGTATGCACAACATAAAATCTTGTCAACCTTGTTGCAACAACTGACTTGTCAATATATCTCTTAAACAGTTTGAATAACTACAAAAATATTTCAAAACATTAGTTTCTTATCTTGTTCTTCTTCCATTAATTCGCAAACCACCATCTGGTGTATTGTCGCGAATGACAATATTACATGTATTTAGATAATTTCTTTCATATGGTATGAATTATTTAACAATTCTGGTTTGTACAATGAAATGCTCTACAACTTAGGCCAACTTTTTATTATTTGTTTTATGGGAATTATTTATCTCTAAAAATTGGGTCAGGGGGGTCAAAATAAAAATAGAAGTTATAAATTCAAGCAGACGGTCCAAAAAATAAAACCAATAAATAGAGGGAACATTTTTTTATTTTTTCTCCTCTAATTTGTTGTTAGTTCTTCTTCAAGCTTGCAGATCTCTTTATTCAAGGCACTTTACTGTTCATAAATGGCTTGTTTATATGTCATCATTTAATTGATATATAGACCAATTTTATTGTGGAGCAATTTCTATGGAATTTCCTCAGTCCAAAAATCCAGCCAAGCCAAATCTCCGCTGACATTATGTAACACAACTGTTCTACTTCCATCAAACTCAAATAAAGGTCGCAGTGACCTTACTGTAATGTGCAACACAACTTCTATCGTATGTTGCACTGAGTGGCAAAATTTGATGATTCTAGACCAAATAATTGTCCAGTTATGAGCTAGACACCATATTTGGTCATAATCAAATGTCACAATGACCTCACTTTAATAAAATGTAGCCCATCTTCTATTGAGGATGTTTCAGCTGACAAAGTTTGATGATTCTATGCCTTCCAGCAATTAAGTTATACGCCAGACACAGAAAAGCTACAGGACTGATGGACAAACCACACCATAACATGTCCCATCTTACACAGGCATATAAATAGTTTGACTGGAGATCCAGGGTGATGGAATACAATCTGGATAAAATAGGGAATTATGATTTATAAAAAAAATTATTATATTTAATATCACAATTACACCCCCCCCCCCAAAATGCATTTTACAAAGGAGCAAAGTATCAACTAAAATATGGAGTGCACTGTAAAAATACATGTGACTGTTTTCTTAAGCAAAATTATCAGATTTCCATTAACTGAAAATCATCATGACAAATTTCAGTTTTGCAAAGTAGACAAATGGGATTGCCGCTTTCCTCATTTGTCGGATCATCAGTTGGTGCACAAAGATAACAAACACCCTCAGCAGAATTACAATACAGGCAATTTAACTGCAGACTGATATGTCACATTGCACAAATCTACACTTCTCCAACACAGCCATAATTTGTGGAACATTGGCACAGTCCTTTGGTTTAAGATCTTGCAGTTCATTACCATATAAGTATTGATAAAGATTAAAATTCTTCGTAATATGGTACTTTCCTGACAACTCAAATTTGATTCTAAATGCATTAGAGACACTACAGCTCATTTTGTGCAAAAATCATAAAACGACAATTTTCCATGAGCTTTCTTGAAGTTTGTTGAATGTATAAACTTTGTGAAAATAACACATTTCTAACGTTGAAAATTCTTGTTTAAACGCAAAAATACATACTTTCCATGGCCATCCAACCCCCCCCCCAAAAAAAACATTTGGCACTTCTCATTTCGATTTTCAGATGCATACAACAGACGTTAAACAGTGCTGCATGTCATCCAATGAAAAAGTGTACACTGAGTAGACCCAGAATTTTGACAGATTATGCGAGAAAAGGGGTTAAACAGAGCAATTTATACACGAACTAGAATTTACGAGGGGATTACTATGACCCCCTAGCTATGACACACACACAAAGTTTTAAAAGTAAGTGGTATTTTTATCTGAACAAGTCTTGAGCTTTAAAAAACATTGTTTGGTCAATAGGGGCACGGAAGGGTTTTCGTTAGAATAATGATTTATAATTACTTAACTATAAGAAGCAGGAAATAATCCCATATTTGATAAACAAGTGTAAAACCTTCCAGCGAGTGTGGATCCCTTAATGGGTATTTCAATAATGTTTTACACAACACATTTGCCTGTCGTTCTAAATCACATGATATTAAAATTAAATTTAATTGCCAGTATTGATATGATTTTTTTTATCATTTTATCAATACATGTTTTAAAAATACACTTGATTACAATATGGAAAATGAACTGTAGTGTCTCCTTAAATAAGGTTTCCTATTGTCATAAACCTGTCAGTAATTTTACCTATCTCCGAGTTCCCTTTGTTTGTCAGTAATTTTACCTATCTCCGAGTTCCCTTTGTTTGTCAGTAATTTTACTTATATCCGAGTTCCCTTTGTTGCTGGTTAATTTTATATATCGTGAACTTCCCTATAGTGACACATTTACTTACTTCGAAGTTCTCACTTAGTTCCTGGGCAGCCTTTAACTTCTTCTCCACAACTAAAATCATAAATGGCTAATGAAATAATACTTGCTACAAACATGAAAACACTGTCAAAACCAAGGTCACTGAATATCATAATTTTCTGACTACAAGTTGAAGGGAAGTGTTGGTCAAAATGCCCATGTTTGTAACTTTCCTTAAATTAAAATAATGATCTGTTCACAGTAGAGGTTGAAGTTAATATTACAAAACTTTCTCCAAGATGCACTGCCTTCCAGTCCTCTATCATCAAATATACTCAATTCATATGATAAAAAATACAGGCATTTTAGTTTAATTAGTCATTGATATATATATATATATATATATATATATATATATATATATATATATGTCTAATAATAACTTATATTTAAATCAAATGATATTCATAGCTATAATCATTGCTAGAAAATCCTAACCATCAGGAAATGTATGATTTATGTTAAATTAAACACATCCACCTATATACATGATATATCGAGTTTGACAAAAATCTCCTATTCTATGCTTTTAATCAGTCAGGGGCATAATGCACACATTATTTAAAAAATAACACACATAAGTTATATTACAGTCATCGGTCTGAAATCTTTTTTTTTCCTCCTACTTCCTGCAGATATACAATGACTATTGCATTCTGGGATTCCATGATGTAAATGAAGATGCAGTGCACAGACTCTAATAAACAGTTCCAGCAGAAGACGCACACCAAGACTGTGTAGACTAATAGTATTTACTCATTACAGCAGGACTGTGTAGACTAGTAGTATTTACTCATTACAGCAGGACTGTGTAGACTAGTAGTATTTACTCATTACAGCAGGACTGTGTAGACTAGCAGTATTTACTCATTACAGCAGGACCGTGTAGACTAGCAGTATTTACTCATTACAGCAGGACTGTGTAGACTTGTAGTATTTACTCATTACAGCAGGACTGTGTAGACTAGTAGTATTTACTCATTACAGCAGGACTGTGTAGACTAGTAGTATTTACTCATTACAGCAGGACCGTGTAGACTAGCAGTATTTACTCATTACAGCAGGACTGTGTAGACTAGTAGTATTTACTCATTACAACAGGACTGTGTAGACTAGTAGTATTTACTCATTACAGCAGGACTGTGTAGACTAGTAGTATTTACTCATTACAGCAGGACTGTGTAGACTAGTAGTATTTACTCATTACAACAGGACTGTGTAGACTAGCAGTATTTACTCATTACAGCAGGACTGTGTAGACTAGTAGTATTTACTCATTACAGCAGGACTGTGTAGACTAGTAGTATTTACTCATTACAGCAGGACCGTGTAGACTAGCAGTATTTACTCATTACAGCAGGACTGTGTAGACTAGTAGTATTTACTCATTACAGCAGGACTGTGTAGACTAGTAGTATTTACTCATTACAGCAGGACTGTGTAGACTAGTACCAGTTGTATTTACTTGTTAATTTGTGAAAGACATGTATCAGATGTAAACAAGTAACTGCTCAATAGCTTCAGGTTTTATTTACGTTTCTGGGCGACAAATTGTTATGTCACATGCCTTTACACACAACATACAGATACAACAATTTTGGGAGTCTGTTGAATTCTTGGGAATCAATGCTTACTTCATATTTTCAGCAACATGGTAAAATTTCACAAAATATTGATATATAAAATAAAACAGCTGTTTTACTTAGACTTGTAGATTTATATACTAATGAAACATTTTGCAAAATTAAATCAATGCAAGAAAACTAAGAAATTATAGTATATTCTATAAAACCTTAGAGCAAGTAAATGTATGGAAAAACTGGGCTACCTACGTGAATTTAAAACTGTATGCTTGCCCTCTCCCATCCCAGCATATAAAATATGAGCAGATAGGAAATAGGAATTTTTTAAAAGGAAATCTGCTAGCAATGCTTAACTTTTAAAATTTACAGAACACAGTCATTTTTCTGGCATATGGCTAATATCACTATTCTTAATTCAGTATTAGTCACTAAGACACTCCTCATTATGTGGTCTCATAAGTTAACCATTTTGATAAATGATCAAGCATTTGCAGATGTAAACTTAAAACTGGTGTCAATAGGATATATTAAAAATTAATCATTTCTCGAACACTAAAAGAGTTTTCAGTAAAGCTGGGTTTTTTTTTGTCAGCTGATTGGGAGAGGACAAACAGACATTCTTTTAAAGGTGGCCTTGTTTATTTCATGTATCTATATATTTCTTAATTTCATCATATTGATGTGTGGTCAGATCTTATCAGCACTAAACTAACATGTCCACCTCAACCCTTAACAAAAGGGGAGTCGGATCTAGTTAGCAGATTTAATCATTCCACCACTTAGGTCTAGTTACTAAACAAGGCATGTTTCATGTTTGTGAAACACTGCTGCCCCCCCCCCCCCCCCCCCCCCCTCTCCTTATCCTTATGGCAGTAAAGTTGATAATGGACAAGATTAAAAGTTTTTCAAAAGTAGGTCAAACCCCAAGGTCAAAGTTCCAAAGTTCACAACATCAGAAATGTTGGTACCCCTGGAAAGGTCTTGTCACAAGAAACTCATGTTTGTTTGTTTTTCTGCCACACTCAACAATTTTTCAATTATCTGGTGGCGTCCAGTTTTTGTAGGTGGAGGAGAGACCCCAGTATCCGTGAAGAGACCACCGACCTTCCGAAAGTAAACTGGCAAACTTTCTCACATATATCAGTGCGAGCGGGATTCGAACCCACGCCGACTAGAGGTGAGAGGCCTTGTGATTTTGAGCGCAATGCTTTAACCACTCAGCCATGGAGGCCCCAGAAATATGAAATATTCAAAGACTATGGTTAATGTTTTTCAAAAGTTGGTCAAACCCCAAGGTCAAGCTTACGAAGTCAAACATATTTAATTAATCCCCTGATCAGATCATGTAGTTACTAAATAATTAAGTGAGGGTTAATGTGCTTTAAAAACAACTGTCTCAAATACAATGCAAGATGTCTGTAAGGAAAAGCACACTGTACAGAATACCAAATAGTAAAATAGTGCTGCAGTGGCATCTCTTGGTGGAACAACAAAATTCTTTGTTTATTCACCACAAACTAAATATAACACAAAAACGAATGAAAATGCTCTAAAACTGCAATATCAATGTTAGAAAATTCTTAGATTTAAACAGTTAAAAAGAAAAATTCATGTTATCATTGATTTAACAGATCTATATCAGCTACTAATGGAAAAAACAAACCAAAAAACAAAAATGCTCAAAAATTGCAATATCAATGGCAGAGAGTTCTTAAATTTAAACAGTCGAAAGAACAATTACTAGTTTTATCCATTTCCTAGATACTTACTCCCAGGGGTGGGATCTGCTATTAAAGCAACGTAGGATCGGAAGGTGGTCAGCTGACCTGTCACATCATGGGGGCTTAACGGTGATGCCAACATTCTGAACCTCTAATGTCTGCAAAACATCCTTCAAAGAAAAGATAGAGAATATTCTGTTCTGAATTTATTCTGTGTTTAGAGTAAATGTAGTTGCAATCAGACTTATAAGAAACATGTTGCGCAAATATAATTACTTAGTATGGACTGACATCTAACATGACTTTAAAATATACCTTTTTTCTTACACGGCCATTTACCAATTTAATTGGGAATTTTATGTCAAAAAATTACTATTATGGGAAAAGTACAAAATATTGTGCTGTAGGTTAAAGAAAAAAAATTTATTGTGCAACATCATGATTAAATATTTCTTGGCATATGAATTTATATTTCATTGAGATGGCAGTCAGACATGTGAAAACTATACAGAACCAGTAAATTTTTAAAGCCACTAGTTTTTTTTTTTTTTGGACCAATCTGCTTAAAAACTTAGTGTCTAACCCTGAATCATAAGCAGAAACACAATATACATGTATGGTTTTTTTTTTTCTCATGGAATCACAATACTTAATCTTAAAAAATATCAATCAATGAGTTTGTATCAAATTTGCTACGCAAGGTAACTACTCCTCAGCATTACAAGTAACTCAGTCTGTTACCCCCTAAAATCCATGCCAGTGGAAAAACTTCTAGCCACATCCCTGTGTTCGCATTCCCTTCTACATGTTTTGTTTCAGGTTTTAATGAATCATCTGAACTTAACATGTAGACAATCCACCTTATAAATATAAAATGCAAAAATACATGTATTTTGAGCATAACAGTTCGATTTTTCCGTCCTTTTTTCCCTGAGGAAATATCATATTTTATAACTAGTCAAGATTTCCTCTGACAAAGCTAAGCGGCATGGAGGTAACGTTTTAAAGTTAGAAATTAAATTCTCGCATTAATTTCTGTTCCTAAAATTGATTAACAAAGTAAGATCATTATATTTACCTTAACATTCCACTAAAAGCATATTTTTCACAATGCATGGAGTAAAAGTAATTTCAAACTACACGATCATTTCCATTGCTCTCGCGTCTGTCAATAAATTACGAAACCGTAGAAAACAAACAAAATAATTCCGCATTTTTCGGTATGAACAATGATACAAAAAATATATATATATTTAATTATTGCTCATGTTTTTCACTTACAAAATGAAGATTATTCGTTTGTTTTAGCATGAAATCCAATGAAATGACGAAATTACTATAATTTACACCATCTAAGCCTTTGAAGCCGGTGAATCAATCCGTTTCAGGTTTTGGCGTTGCTATTTCTAGAGCGACATCTGTCGGGAAAAAATGGTAATTTGCGAATGAACTCTAAGGACCCTTTTCCAAGCAGCTTAAACGTTTACTGACTTTTGCAGTCTTGAGTAAAAAAAAATACATCAACTGGTGCATATTACTTAGTATAAACCAATTTTTCTAAATTATCACACGCATCTATTTGGTGCTCTTAAACACTGGGATGTCAAGGTTCAACACGGGGCTCGGGGGGCGATAACGACGGGGGAAAATTCATGAAAATGCCCTCATGTATTCCAAATCATGTAATTTCTTAATTGCTAAACTACTTTTTAACCGTCATGAACTAATATAAGATATATTGAATATGATATTTAAAAGGTCACATTAATTTGATCAGAGGTATATAACATAAAATTTGATCAGAGGCATATATATATATATATATATATATATATATATATACTAGCACATGCATGATTAAATACTATCATAATTTTGAGTTATTTGGTTATGTATATGAAAAGCTAGTACATTACAGTATTATACACAGAATATGATAACGTGTTTTATATATATATATATATATATATATATATATATGTGGATGAATTTTGTGAACTTTTTGCAAATAATCTTGGAATTTTTGCATATTTATGATATAACGATAATTCAGTTTTATATCTATTTTATCAATAGATATTACCTTTTTATATGAAATCGCTGTTTTAATATCTTGTAAGAAACACATAAGTAATTCCGTCGATTACATGTATATTTTTTCTTATCGCAGTGCCAACTTGTATATACATGTATGGCAGTGCATAACGAATATTGGACGAAAAGTTTGAATTATAATCTTAGATACGAAAATAAAATTTCCCCTTAATAAAAGACAACACAAAAACCTATTGAAGATTGATTGATTACATATTGTTTAACGTCCCGCTTGAGAATCTTTCACTCACATGGAGACCTCACCATTGCCGATGAAGGGCTGCAAATCTGAGATCTTATGACCTTTGAGCAGGGAGGGGTTTTTAACGTGCCACACCCACTGTGATACTGGGTCAGGGTTTTTACGGTCTCATCAGAAGGACCGCCCCATTTAGTCGCCTCTTACGACAAGCAAGGGGTATAGTCCAGTCATTTTAGCCCCCCAAAAATCAATCTTGCAATTTATTGCAAAAGAATTGTTTTGAATGGTTTTTACTTCACTAATATGTGTACTACAACATAAAAAAAAAAATCTAATGTTCTACTTGAAATGGAAATACCATTTTTGGGCCAAAAAACAGGAAAAGGATCGCAAAACCGACGAAAACTAGAAATTTAGATTTTCTTCATTATTTATCAAATAACAATGCAATTTCTAGTTTGGCAATGATGAATTTTAGCAAGAAATAGTAATTGTAAAATTCTCATATAATAATTTGACATTTTAAGGATGCTTTTGAGGGGAAATAATGAAAACTGGAAATATTTGTAGTTGTAATTAATAAGATTAAAATATGCATATATATGTATAAGACGGATATACTATTACAATGATGTTTTGTACTGTTTATCAACTTAAAACCTAGAAACCAAGGGAAGCGGCACTGGGGGGGGGGGGGGGGGGGGGGGGGGGTGCCCCCTTCCTCATTGTTTCCCCCTAAACAATTTCAAGAAAAAACGCCCACGATATTTCATTCTAAATGGCATTGAAAGTGCATCATTCTTATGCATTTTTATTATTTTAGAATTTTTTTCTGAGAAACACCCCCCCCCCCAATGAAATACTGTTTTCTCCGATGCCCTACATGTCGATCATAACCTTGACTGACCACCTAGTTAATGGTATAGCTATATGTATGTTACTACAGACCAATCTATGCGGACACATAGAATGTCATAGTGTGCAGTCAGTGGTAAGTTTTGGGTTTGTACCCCCGCCCCCGATAAAATTCTTTCCTACGCCCCTGAAACTATATCAATTGATTTCTAATAAATATTTTAGTATTAACAATTTTCATGAGAATTGTCAGTTCAAATAATATTTTGTAAAAAATTTCCGAGGAATTGAAAATTCCATTCCAGTCAATTATGCCTATTTTTTCTTTCTTTATTAAATCAATTTGTTTCGTTTTCTTCGTCTGTGTTCTTTGTTGAATTGGAGCAACTTGTTCCTCTACAATGACCACATCCAGTTGTATATTCTATGCCATGTTTCTGGCACGTGTATCTCTGTGTCACAATTTACCTTACAATTGCCTTGAATGATATTCAGAAGACGACTGGGAGCAGGTAGCAAATTCTTTTTAAGAGGCATGCATTTGCTATCATCAGTAACTGTCCAGCGCCAATCAAGTGGTTTCAGATCAATGCGACACTGATAGTAGGGCCATCTAGCATGCAACGCCGCAAAATCAGATGTTGGCCGCAGACTCTGTACCTGAACGCATTTATTGTTAGTCAAATTAGCCCAAAAAAGGGTCAGACTTGCAACTAATTGCAAAAGATTTGTTTTCAATGATTTTGACCTCGCTAATATGTGTACTAAAACATATAAAAAATCTAATGTTTCAGTTGAAGTGGAAATACCATTTTTGGGGGGTCAAAAACAGAGAAAAAGAGAAAAAACGAAAAAAACTGGAAATTAGCTTTCCATCATTACCTATCAAATAAGAATGCAGTTTCTTGATTGGCATTTATAAATTTTTGTAAGAAATAGAAATTGTAAAATTTCCATGTAATAATTTCACCTTTAAGAGGGTTTTTTAGGAAAAGGGGGGGGGGGGGGATTTCAGTGAACAGACCATGGAAATCAGTTTGTTTCTTCTTCTTCCTCCGTGTTCCTTGTTGAATTGGAACAACTTGTTCCTCTACAATGGCCACATCCAATAGTACATTCTAGGCCATGTTTTCGGCACGTACACCTCTTTGTGTCACAATTTACCTTGCAATTACAGTGGATAATATTCGGAAGACGATTGGGAGCAGGCGGCAAAGTGTTTTTAAGCGGCATGCATTTGCTATCATCAGTGACTGTCCATCCCCAATCCAAGTGGGTTCAGATCAGTGCCATCTAGTTTTATCCACTGCTGACACTGATAGTATGACCTTCTAGAATGCAGAGCCGCAGAATCAGATGTTGGCGGGAGACTCTGTACCTGAACGCACTAGTTAGTGATAGCCTTATTTGTGTGTAAGCGCAGTCTCAGAAGATCCAGTCCTTCGCACAATACTCCCCCATATAGGCTAGCAATAATCTGTTCGCCGCTCGTTACAACAGTTTCCAGATGGTTTCCAGGCTTTAAGAATTCCTCTATTGCCATTGTAACATTGTTTGTTTTCGAAAGCTTCTTTAAAGCAACACCTTTTCCTATCCCAAATAGGCGGGAGGTTGTATCGCTTCCCGTGATTGCGTGTACTACTGGCAGAATTTTGCACTTGTGCATACTAAGCATCCGCTTTGTTTTTTGTATGTCCCAGTGCCTGCACTTATTAGAAAGTTCAGATCGGAAGTAAATGTTGTATCCATCCAGTGATGCATGGTAGCAGAGGAGAACAAGAAGATCAGTGTCTTCGCCAATGACAACGACTTGTGTTGACTGAGCACATGCTACAGCTGTTGAAATGATGAGACAATCTGCATCTTCCTCTGCAAGGATGACCGTGCATTCATTTTCCCGAAGTATTTGGGCAAGAAGACTTATGAAACGAGACTTGTTGTTGTTATTTGTGAGAAAAATTTCTTTTTTAGATTTGAAGGTCATATCTGAAGTAAATGTTACATCAGGGGAGATGATGTCCTTTGAACGTCGAAGATGAGTCACGTCTTTGGTCGAGGGTTCACTGGAATATCCATCAAATACAGTATTTGGTCTCGAGTATCTTCTAATAATATACTCAACATACAACTGACATATAGCATTGAATGACATGCCTTTTGTCCATGGGATACGCTGTAGCAAAGAACCGCCATCCAAAACAAAATGTACATCAAGCAATTCCTTCTCTGATACAGCACAATCGCTCATACTCCAAATTGCATCTGAAATTTGAGGCTTACTTGCTGCTCTTGGAAGTCCTGAGTGTTCAAAGATCGATGATGGATGCGTTGATAATTCATATTTGAAGATATTTGCAATATCTTCAACATATTCTCTAGATGAAATTGCCGTTAGTCTTTGAAAAAGCACTTGGGGATCAACCTCAACTCTGCCTTCCTCAACCATGATAGATGTTTTAGATGACATAGTTAACACCTGCATTGATTTTTTGAAGGAAAAATCAAAAATATTCTGACCAACCATAGAGTCAATGATCTTTTGTCCACATGATAATGCATTATGAGCGTTGATATTATTGTCTGCATTCACACCGGTGTCAATATTTCGAAGAGGGATGCTCTCAGTAAAAGGGTCACGGTCTCGTAGGTATGATATGACTTTAATTATATCTTGTTTGTCCCTTTCTTGGCGAGAGGTTGAAGATTCCTTGTGCTGCTCACTTGTGTGGTAGCCAACATCTGTCAGATTCTGCATTGCCTCATTTACTGCTGCACAAGAAGGCATAGACAAAAGCCACTGCGACCGCTGTACCTCTGTCATTCCTCGACCTCTCGTTAAACCACCTGATGTTTTCACACTTCTCATTAATGCCTGTTCAATGACAAGATCACACGACAGACCCGGCCAATACATCTCACTTCTTCTCAGTACATGATAACCTTCCATGAACTTGCTGTGTACATCGGGATGAGCTTTTTGAAGATTGATCATTGACATGACATAGATGTATGCTGCCTTTGCATACATATTATGCCCAGCTGCAGCAAAATAGGGAAGCATTGCGTGTAGAGTTTGTATATGGAGTAACCAATTGCCTGTTCTTTCAACTGTGATAAAAGCTTTTAAGAGACTTATCATTTCTAAGTACTGAAGCCAAAGGGCTGCTGTGCTGAAGCACTTGAGAGAGGATTTTGTGTCCGCAAGTTTCCCCAGTACTTGTGTAATGGTAGAATTATTGCACACGTCTTGTGCAGTAGCATCTCCCTCTAGCAACTGGTCATACAAGGCAGCAGCTTTCTTCAGCAGATGATCTTCCAGTTGGGCTGTGGAAACGTCTGCAGATTGAGTAAGGACGTGATCAGGGGCCTCTGTGTCAATGGGTGTTACAAGATAACCTGAACCCAGGGTAATCTCCATTTTGAGTACACTGCATCAGTCCTGACCAACTTGGAGTTGGAGATCGAAGAGGCCATACAACCTTTGAAAGAAGATCTAAACTCAAAGATGGATCTGGTACTTTCTGTTCTTTATTGATTTTGGCGAATTTCATCTGCAGTGACGATTTAGGTGGTTGCTTGTAGAAATGTATATTAATTTTCCCAACAGTGACCAGGTCAGCCGATGAAACGTTCAGTTTAGGGACCGGTTTGCTAACCTTTTTACCAGGTGTAGAGCCTACAATAATGCCCATGCCATGGAATGTACCATACCCATGAAGTGTGCGCACATTGTGATCCACGTTGTCAGCAACGAATTGCAGAAATTGTCCATTTTCATAGCTTGGAATATCTGTTCCTTGTGAAATGGCTGCACTTGTTTCAAAACCGAATATGAGGAACAAAATCCTAAGGAATTCAACGTATCAATAAGAAATTTTGATGAAAAATGGTGATGAAGCTGCACTCCTAAACCTATTTGTAGTGGTGCAATATGCATACGTGGCTTAGCCATCTGCATAATTGTCTGTCCATTCGATGCAATTTTCAAGTCAGGGTCCTTTTCTCGGACGAGAATTTTCAAAAAAGTTTGAAGACTTTCAGGAACGTACTGAAGATTCTTTTCAAGTGATTCAGTATCTGACGACAAAGGGTACAGATCAGAAGCTAGATGAAAGGACAGGATATCAGATTTTATCAACTTAGCAGCAGTTGTAATGATGTTGAGCTTCTCCAATGTCTGGTCCACTGTTTTAGGCCGATTGTAGAAGCTCTGAAGAATTGATCTTGCCGTTTTTCGTACCGTTATTACAGTTGATTTTCCTTGTTCTTCTGTCATGCTGATTTCATCCCCAAAACCCTCATACAATTTCTTTTTCAAGTAAACAGGCGAGTATGCATCATCACCACAGTGGTCCTTCATTTTAGCAACAAGATCTAACAGTTGATGTTGTTTGTCATCATTCTCCTGCAGATAATTCACCACTTTAAGAAATGCGTCAGTACTATCACTGTCAACAGGTCTGCCTCTCTTGGCTTCCGTCGAAGAGGGTGAGAATATTTTAGGTATGTGTTTGCCTGTGCGAAAATTTACGTTACAAGTTTGATGATAGATGGCATCAGCAGCATGCAAATCATTTACAGCTTCTAGTCTACCATAAATTTGGTTTGCCCAAGCGTCTTGTCTTGTAGAACAGACGGATTTTATACAAGCCTGAAAATCATGAGTTCGCACAGGAAAAACATCATGCCCTCTTTTACTTTGGTTAAGTTTGGCAGTTTGTCCACAAAAGAGGCAGTGGTCACGGAATGAAAAGGTCTGTTTTGATCTAAGAATTGGTGTACTATCAGCAGGAGGAATTGGCATGCTTTGTTCTTTTCCCCTCAGATATTTGCTAATTTCAATCGCATTTGTAAATAGACGCCTACATTCGGTGTGCACATATTGCCCAGGATGCGTGCGAAGATTGCTACCCCCTTTTCTCAGCAGCAGTATTGATACCTGTGCTACCCTTCCCACGAAGACAAACTAGACCATTCTTGTCCCCCGATTCACAAATTACACAGTCTTGTAATCTTTCCATATTCAACACAAGGTTAGAACAGATATAATTAAAATGGAAGAAATTTTCTACTAACACAACATAAAAGGTTAAATTAAATTGGTATCGTATTAGTTTTGCATATTACAGAAACCGCATTCAAGTTGCAACTAATAGCGTCACTTCAGGAGAAAGATTTACTCCGTCGGATGGGACGTTAAAAGGCGCCCCGTGTACCCCAATCAATAACGAGAAAGATGGCTTTGTAACACGAATTTGTGTCCTTACATAGAAAATAGAAATAAGCAGTGCAGTATAGAAAAAAGCCTTTTCACTTTCTTACTTATTAATTTTACCTCGAAGAAATGATGCTCTGCGACTATTTAGTTTAAAAAAATGTTATTTTCCGTTACATTACGGCACCTTTCCCAAATTTTGAATGAACCCAGTAGGCCTATACGTCAACATGTGTTGTGACTTTACCAACCTGTTTTTTTTCTAAACTTTTGAGAAGCTTTAGAACGTCTCGTTTGTAAATAAATTTATAGTATTACACCTAGGCTATATTGATTCAAGCGCTTACACGCTTGTATGAACATATGTCATAAAATTCGAGCAAAGACTTTGATCAATGTCTACGTCATGATAATGTTTACGTCACGATTTCGGTGAAAGCACGCTATGATAGCGCGGCGGTGACATAAAACAAAGGGAGCTATCAGCAAATTTGATGCATCAAAATATATTATTTCTGCACATTAGATAAAATTAGATTTTTTATATGTTGTTTTACTGATACTAAGGAATACTTTGCAAATTTTTTTTTCTTTTGCAATTAGTTGCATGCGAAACCGTAAATTGACTGGACTACTTGTTGGTATACAAGCGAAGCCTCAGAAGATCCGGCTCTTCGTGTTGCACTCCTCCATAAAGACTGGCAATAATTTGTTCGCCACCCGTTACGACAATTTCCAGACTATTGTCAGGCTTCAAAAATTCCTCAGTTGCCTTATAAAACGAGACTTGTTTTGCTATTTGTGAGAAAACTTCTTTCTTGGATTTGAAGGTCATATCTGAAGTGAATGGTATCTCAGAGGAGATGATGCCTTTTAAACACCGAAGATGAGTCACATCTTTTGTCGATGGTGCACTGGAATATCCATCAAATACAACAGTTGGCTTTGGGTATCTTTTTTAAATATAGTCAACACACAGCTGGCATATGGCATTGAATGACATACCTTTTCCCCATGGGATACACTGTAGCAGAGAGCCACCATCCACCGGTCGCGGTAGCTCAGTGGTTAGAGCGTTCACTTCGTAACCGGGAGGTCGTGAGTTCGAGCCCCGCTCGTGCCTTGGCCGCGTCAAACCTAAGAAGAAAAATAGGTAGTGATTGCTCCTTCGCCATTTAGAATTGAGAATCACGGGTCTTTCGGATATGACCTTAAAAACGGAGGTCTCGTGTCACGGTAGGCGTTGGCACGTTAAAGAACCCTCACTGCTACGACCCTGGGCGCTAAGCATAGGTCTAAATTGGTGGTATTCGCCTACAGTTCGTGACGTCTCAATTCAGTGAAAAAGATTCTCGACGGGACGTAAAACAAAGAAACAAATAAACCACCATCCAAAACAAATTTCACATCACGCAATTCATCTTCTGATACAGTACAATCGCCCTTACTCCAAATAGCTGATCCCCAGATTCACAAATGACACAGTCTTCCAATATTCAAAACAATGTTAAAACGGATGTAAATAAAATGAAAGGAAAATTCTAACACAATATACTAGTTAATGATGACTAATGGCATTGTAACACGTATGGATATCCATACACCGAGAAAAAAAAACCAAAATAGAAAAAAGAAAAAAACCAAAACAAAACAAAATAAGTAGTACGATGTGATAGAATCGTTTTCACTTCCTTGCTTGTTAATTGTCTCCTATAAAAATAATGTTTTACGATTATGTACTTCATCAAATGTTATTTTCAATTACATTACGGCCCCTTTCAGGAATTTCAAATGAATCTGGTATGCATATTCACATTTACGACGACACTTTTCGTCTGTACCTGTATTTTCAATCATTTGGAGGAGTTTAAAGTCTTGTTTGTTGTTATAGTTTTACAACAGGGTTACATTGATTGAAATGCTTACACACTTGTATCAGTATATATCATGAAACAGGGATAATTTAGCGTCAACTAGGTAATGTCTATGCAATGATACGTCATGCGATCGCTGAAAGCATGATATGACAGCGCAGCAAATTTACCACCATTGTGAAACAGAGTCAGTAGCGGGTAAAACCTCCTCGGTTGGCCAGACAAGCTCGGATTCGGTATGGCATACTCCTAACGAGACGTCTCAGGTCATTTTGGGGAAGGTTATTCCATTCCTGTTGCAATGCTGCTGCAAGTTCTTAGACATTGGAAGGAGGTTGTTGACGTTGGCGTAGCCGCTGTCCAAGCATGTTCCAGAAATGCGCGATGGGGGAAAGGTCCGGACTGAGTGCGGGCCATGGTAATGTGGTAATGTTCTGCTGTTGGAGATAATCTGTAACGATCCTGGCCCTATGACATCTGGCATTGTCACCTTGAAAAATGAAAGGGCGGCCATAACGACGTGCAGACGGCACAACATGGAGTGCCAAGATGTTTTCCCGGTAGTACTGCCCTGTGCCACGTGCAGTAACAACATGCAAGTCTGTTCTGCCGGCAACAGTGATGCCTCCCCACACCATTACAGATCCGCCCCCATATAGATCATGTAAATCCAATATCCCATACCTTTTTTAAATAGTATTTATTTATTTATCAGAATAAAAGGGGATGATAATTTCGATAAGTGTACAAATACACTTTCGGTTTATTAAAGTATAAATATTATTAATTAATTTTATCAACATTGATAAATCTTTAATATATTACGTATTATATAATGGATATTAATTATTAATTAATCATTATATTACTTAGGTAATGTTAATTATTTCAACAAGTGTATAAATACATTAAATTTTTCGGTTTATTACAGTGCCACGATTAGCCCATTTAAACAGTCGTCTGCATTCGATGCGTTGTCATGGTGATCGTGCTTGCCATGTACATTATTTATCATATAGTAGTATCTTTGTATTTGTATTTTATCTGAAGTGAATGTGAATGACAAATGTTTATTTCATTTTCTCAAAAGATTTCTCCGCATAAATTGCATAATTTTGACGTGTTTACTGCAAATACTCGCAAGCAGAGAAATGTCTTTTTCTTCTAAATCATCCAAATAATTTAGAATGTTTTATTACTTTACGACATTTTCATTCCGTGGTGATCCAGAACGTGATTAAATTTGATTCATCACTATCATTATTATATATATATATAGACGTATGCCTGTCGGGTGTATCCCATGCAAACCCCGATACATAAAACAACTGGTGTGGCGGATTAGCATAGAGATGTGGCGGGGTATTGAGAATTTATGAATCCATGTCAGCTTTCACCCAGCTTTTACTACACCATGCAATAATTAATGCCAAAGAATGTAAAAGTAAGTATTAAATTTTATTTGATAAGAAATAATCATTTAAAACTGAAATGAAATTAAGTGATCAAATTGCTATTTATCCTTGAAATCAGAATGAAGAAAATTTTTAAAAAGAAATTTTGAAATTCATAAATGATGTTGTAAAAGAAAACGATATGAAGATTTTGCGTTTATAACGATTAAATAACACCTTTCCAACATTGGAAATATGTCTGCATCTGAAACACATTAAGCAACGACAGAGTCAAGAGGACCCCCCCCCCCCCCCCCCCCTTCCCTCTGTATGGACTCAAGATCAACAAAAGAGTTCATAAAAATATTACTGAATAGGAAGTACTATATAAAGAAAAGTACTACCGGTATTTTTCACTATGCTATTTGTACACGGATCCAGCGTATTGAAATGGAACAAGAAAGAAGTTATGAAAGTTCATGCTCTTTGTGATATTTTGAACCAATTATAACTACTTCTGATAAATATGAAATCTCTGAAGCCAAACATAAAACAAGCATCAATATATATTGGAGAATAATGGACGGATATTTTTTTGATCCTTGAAATAATCACTGTAGAAATGGATATTAATTGGTATATCAAATCAAATCGCCCAACAACTTTCAGATATTAAACAGAGAAAGTGCATAATGGAAATTGATTAGTTGTCAGGACGAATGCTTTAGAAGAAAAATCTTCACATATATATAAAGGGAAAATACACAATACATTTCCACTTATGGACTGCTCTCTCTTTCATCTGTTATGAAAGGAATAATTGAAACAGTCATAATCATCTGAATCTAACAAACTAGATATTATTTCTTGCTATAATTAAGTGAGTTCATTGTAATTTTCTGTACACTTGGATGATTTTAATGATTTGTAATCCCTCATCGACAGATATGCCCTACCTAATCTTCGGATATTTCCTCCCTAATCTACCGATATGCCCCTCCTTAATATACAGATATGTTTCACCATAACCCACACATATATCCCTCTCTAATCTACAGACATGTTCCTCCATAATCTACAGACATGTTCCTCCATAATCTACAGATATGTTCCTCCATAATCTACAGATATGTTCCTCCATAATCTACAGACATGTTCCTCCATAATCTACAGATATGTTCCTCCATAATCTACAGACATGTTCCTCCATAATCTACAGATATGTTCCTCCATAATCTACAGATATGTTCCTGATCTACAGATATGTGTCTCATCAATCTATAGATATGTTTCTGTATTTCTTTGATTACGATGTTCTTTAAGTTTGGATGTTAGTTTTATTTTACATCCCGTCGAGAATTTAACCTCCTATTGAGGCGTTACCAGCTGTAGATGAAGTACAACAAATTTAGACCTATGCTTAGCACTCATGGCCGCAGTAGTGAGGGTTCTTTAACATCCCAAACCTGCTCAGTTACGGGACCTCAGTTTTTAAGATCATATCCGAAAGATCCGTGATTTTCACTTCTAAATGCCGAGCGATTCAAAAAGGAACAATCACTACCTATATTTACGTCTTAGGTTTGACAAGAGCAAGGTTCGAACTCACGACCTCTCGGTTACGAAGTGAACGTTCCACCACTGAACTACCACAACCGCTTTGGTACTTATAGGTAAGATTAATTAAGCCTGTTTTTATTTCATATCAATCGTATTATAAGTAAGATTAAGTGACGACTGTTTTTGCTTGATATCATCATTATCATGGGTAAGGTCTTTATTTGATATGTATTTGTTTTCATTAACCCTACATTAAATACACAAATTTAACTGTACTGCGCTGTTACCTTATCACCATATCAAAAGTTTTGAATGTATTAACCTTGTTTCTGACAATCACAATCTCTGTAGCCACCATAAGTGGTTTAATTGTTACTTGTTGCTCGATATATGTTAAACAATAACGATATCATACTGGATGGCATGTTGCCCAGTATAAAAAGGTGTCACTCTTTGGAGTCTTTGGAGCACAGGCTCTAACGGAATGATCGGTGTCCCTCGATTTATCCTTCGAGATATCAAATATTTATACATATATAGTCCTCAAATAGTTAGCTTTGACACAGGAATGATAAGTCATGTACCCAAATTAAAAATAATCATATTCTATCTAAACAATTTTGAAGATTCCTTTGATTATACCAGACGATGGGCTAAATATGAAAAAGAAAAACTTGATACCTTGTCAGAATGGACAAACGTGTAAGGGGAACATTAGATTCATGTACTAGATAAACAAAACAAAGGTGCGTTCCATCTGGCTTGAACAAGTGCATGTCATACAAAAGGTTTGAACACAAAACTTACGGGGTTCTCACAGTAACATTTATCTCTCCATGTTTAATAAACCAGAAATGACAAAAGAATTAGATCAGGTTACAAGAGTGATGTTTTGGCTCCAGTTGACAAAGCTTGTAACAACATTGTCTTTGTAAGGCTCATTATTGCAACTATAATGTAAACGACCTTGGCATTCATTCTACATTTGGTCATCTTACTTGTACTCCAACTGCCCTTTCAAAAATGAAATTCTTCAAAATCATGCTTCAGATTTAAACACATGTAATATCCCAGTCAATGGTGTGGGTGTATATGAATTGCCGTACCTATACTGGATTCCCAAACTCCACAAAAACCCTTACAAACAACGATACATTGTTGGACCCAGTAAATGGTATACCAAGCCCCTATCTTTGCTTCTCGCTCACGAAAATATTACCTGCTGTGAAGGTGAAACTACAAATGTATTGTGCCACAATATATATCATAAGTGGTGTAAATCAAATGTGGATTTTAAAAAGTTCTAAAGAGCTTGTAGTAACTTTGACATCTTAAAATTCGTGCACAATCCACATTTCTCCTTTGGCCAAAGTTCAATTCAATATTTCAACATATTAATCATGAGGAGCAGCTGTTTTATCGCCTGTTTCCTGCAGAACAATTCAATTGATTATTAACATTCGAAGTTTCAAGTCTGTAAGTGAATCGTAAAACCATGAAACTAGTACTCTTCAATGCAATAATATTTTGTCTGTGTCCGAAAATTGCATCATCTGGGAAAACAAGTAAGTGAATTATTATATTTTTATATTGGTATATAAAACTAGGAATTCATACAGTAAATGTTCACAGTCTTGACATTGATCACGTCAACTTAAATTTCTTGTTCGTTGCAATGGAAAACAAGCAATGTAATTCCTAGTGTATCAAATAATGAAATAAACGTTTTATTTAAAAAAAAACCAACTAATTTATATGTACACTGGTTCACTTGTAAACGCCAATTTTGATATAAGATGTAAGGCAATATTCTATCTTTTACACGTTTCTTTTTGCATTAGGTGAGATATACTTCCGGCAGATTAAAACACGATTAGATCTTATTGAGCCTTCGTTAGCAGTTTGGTCTGGATTCACTGACAGACTGAGTCAGTGTGGTTATATATGTCTGCAAGATGGTCGCTGTGTGTCCTTGTTGTACAGTCCTGTTGACAAATCTTGTAAGCTTTTCGATGTCATCTATAATGAAAATGGAGACAATTATGACATAGGATATTACATACTAGATTCCGGAAGTACCGTTTGGGGTAAGTATAAAAGAAATTTCCCCGTAAACGCTGTTTAGGAATATTGAGGAATCACGTCTTTTGTCTGCATAATTGTCTGTTTGTGCAAATGACATCCTGCGATAACATTTTAGTAAAGAAGGATGTGGAACTTGTACGGCAATAAACTTTGAACCCCTTGCTCAAGTTAAAGGTCACTGAACATTTTCTATCCCGGATGATAGCATTCTGAGAGAAAAAAACAAAACAATAGAATCTCTTAATTGACACAACGTTTGACCTTAACAGAATGGTGTGTCACAGCTATGGCTCAGGTCGTTTTTTCAGGATCACGGTTTCTGGGACTGGAAGAAATGTTACGTTTTTTGTCTGGCCATTATCGTTTTAATAACGAAAAAGAAAACATTAAATGTGGTATTTAGCATTCACGGTAGTTAACTCCTGAGCTTTTGAGCAAGTTGTCGTAACTGTGTAGGTTCATGTTCCGGTTCTATACTTCTTATATTATACAGCTATTGCTTAAAACTTTAATGTCAATTTAAATGTTGAGAAGGTTTGGAAAGGACTACATTTTGTGGCGGAAGGATTGTTTTAATAAAAAATGTCTAATTCTGCACAATTTTACAGGTTCTGTTCCATTTAATATATT
This sequence comes from Ostrea denselamellosa, assembly GCA_024699665.1. NCBI lineage: Eukaryota > Metazoa > Mollusca > Bivalvia > Ostreida > Ostreidae > Ostrea > Ostrea denselamellosa. Next base: position 921,111 of record JAMZEH010000045.1, on the reverse strand, counting down.
GTCAATATTTAAAGCCATGGACTTGTATTTCAGATTTGAAATTTTGAAATTTATGATGCAAGTGGTAGAAATTTAAAATTAATTAAATATTGTAAATCCATTAGTTTGATTTATATTTTTTCTTAAAACCTTGGATTAATTTGCCCGAAATAACTTCCATGTTTTTATCTCTACGGATGTGAATTCCGATGCGCCCTTAAGGCCATAACTGCCTTGTGTGGGTAGGTTTCATGTCGTGTTTTTTTTTCTATATATGCTGTGGTTCTTTCATTTGATAAGGTTTTTTAAATTTTTTTTTATTTTTTGTTTTGTTGTTATATGTTGTGGTTCTTGCATGATAATCTGGTGCTTTTTCTTATATGCTGTGGTTATTTCATCGTAGGGTGTTTTATTATTATTATCATTATTACTATTATTATTATATGCTGTGGTTCTTTTGTTATATTGTTTGCTTGTTTCTTTTCCCGCCACACTCAACAATTTTTCAGTTATCTGGTGGCGTCCAGTTTTTGTAGGTGGAGGAGAGAAAACAGACACAATGTATCCGGGAAGAGACCACCGACCTTCCGCAAGTAAACTGGCAAACTTTCTCACATAATGCCGCGGCCAAAATTCGAATACGCGCCGACAGAGGTGAGAGGCCTTGTGATTTTGAGCCCGATGCTCTAACCCCTCGGCCACGGAGGCCCTTGATTTTTAGGAATGTCAAAAGTATTTAAAACTGAAAGGTGATTATGAAGAATTTCATCCTTTGTAAGATTGGTTCGAGTATAAGTAGGATTCCCAGATGTTGAAGTAAATCTCAGTTCATTTAAAAGACATTTATAATAGTAACTTTTACAAACAAAAACAATGTTGTTACTTGCTTTATCCGCTGGTACTAGCACAAAGTTTTCATGTAGTCTACGTTACTCATTCGTCACTTCTGCTTTAAATGGTGAATGCGGGATTTTAACAATTTTCGAATACTTTTGATCCACTCAGACAAAGTGTCAAGTTCCTCTCCTTCAGATTTCGTTCAACGTCTGGCATATTCTTCCACAGAATTCATGATAGCCATGAAAATATGTCGCCATCTAAATGAGCGAGGTTCTCGGAATTTAGGACCTTTTAAAATCAGGGACTTAAGATCTTCATTTTGTACAATATTTATATCTCCTGTAATGATATGACCAGTGGGACTATAATTAAACGAGGAAGAAGGACATGAACACTTTGGAGGACTTCGTTGTAATTGCTCAATATCAAGGCACTGCAACGTCTGTTTATAATTAAATAACTTGGATGCAATAGTGGAAGTGTATCTATATGAAACACAAAGTGTGGATTTCATCTTAAAGTAAGGCGGAATACAGGACTGTACTTTTTTATGGTTAAGGATGTTGTTAATGTTGACAGCATCAATTCCTTTGTTGTCAAATTTAAGATAAAGGAATCGACGATGTTTCGTGGGTTCACTCTCATCAATAATACGTGGAGGACCAAAGAGTCTGTGATGGGCAACATCCCAAATTTGATATTGAAGTCTGTATTCCGGTTTAGAGGAATCCAAGCAGGAATAAGCGTTAGCTTTTTCTTGTAATTCATACAAAATTTTCAAAGAGACAGAGTAGAGTTTGGTGCGAATGTGTTGAGGACCCAATGGTCTATTCACAAAAGGTGAAAGGGAGTCAAAAGAAGCATCATGTATTATGGATTTGTTGTACGAACGATGTCCATGACTACGTTTACGTGTTGGTGTATTGTTAGAAAGTCCCATCACATTTACATTGTTACACTGTGGGATGGAAATATTTCCTATGCTTCCAATATTGTCGTTGCATCCATATGGAAAGGTAATGCCTAATTTCCTAATCCAGTATTCCTCTCGTTGTCTACGGAAAAGTATACTTAATGTAGGACTGTTGTTGTGATGATAATTTTTTTTCTATAATTCTCACTTTCATTATTGATAAGATGGAATGGTCGGGGGAATTAAAATGTTTATAAAGAAGTTGTTGCCCCCCGTTATTAACGTTTTATTATATGTGTGCTCTGACTTCAACATAATGTTTCGAGATCAAAACCAATCTCGAGCTCGCTCATGGCTATTGCCCGGAAACTAGGGGTTACGATCATCATATATCAAAGTCATCGTATGACTTTGCCATACTGCAGAGGTTGCAGTTTCAGTTGCAGACGTTATTTAAGATAAAACATTTGAACGTTTCTGTTTAATTCAATAATGAAATTCTTGGCTGTTTACACAATAAATTCGATATAAATATTCTGATGCCTTTTATTTATTTTGATTCGGTGATGTCAAGGCAGGTGAATGTACCTTGTACAACCTATAATTGAATCAAATACGTTTGAAGCAGTGATTATATTCATACGCAAGAAAAAAGTCTGATCATGTGACTGACTTCATGTTATGGAAAAGTGAATGTCAATTTCATTAATAGTGTCATATAAGGCAATCATTTAAGAAATAAGATACATATTTTGAGTCTTATTGCGACATGACATGAAGTTGGTCACGTGATCAAATCCTACAACGCCCGAATGGTATCCTATTTCTTACATTTATTTGTTTCGATTTGTGTTGTTCTTATCAAGCTTCCATACTTATGTAGGCAGACGATCGTACAACACAAGATATAGTTCGTTAAAGTTTGATCGAATAAATAATTAGGGACAATATGTAGGAAAATATAAAATATGAATGTTTATGTTAGAGGGATTAAAAAAGATGAAACAAGTGTAAAATAAAGATAACTAAGAGCGTCAAGATAACACTTGAAATCAAGAAGCGCGGAGTAACTACATCCGGTCAATCTGTGTTGGAGAAAAGGTGGCGGTCTCCTACCTTATTTAAATTTGTAAACGCAACTGCTGAACATAGATTTCGACAGAAATTCAGAGGATCTATGAGAAATGACGAAGGATAATTAGATCAAGTTGATGTTAAGTTCTACGTCGGCTTTTTGGAAGAGAGCAACTGCATGTTCATCGTTAGGACTCGTGATGTAGCATTATACCGACGGATTTCTACGAAGTGAAGGTACGTTGTATTTTAAATTTTTTACTTCCAGGGTATTTAAGAGAAGATAAACACAAACTGAAATAGACATTTCGTTCAATCGAGAAATTTCTGTTGTAGGATTTAAATAAAGACTCGCAGTGGTGCCCTGACTTGAACAATGTCTCGAGCTCGAAACCAGCCTAGGTCACGGCGGTGATGGCTATTGCCCGGAAACAACAGGTTACCATCATCATAAAGCGAATCTAATATTAGATTGCCATAATGTAAATATCAAAGACATCGTATGAATTCGCCATACTTCAGAAGTTGCAGTTTAAGTTGCAGACGGTATTTTTAAAAGATAAAACAAATGAATGGTATTGTGAATGTTTCTGTTTTATTCATTAATGAAATTCTTTTTCGTTTGCAAAGTAAATCCTCTGTAAATATTCTGGTGTGCTTTATTAATTTTGTTTCCGTTATGATGTCAAGACAGGTGAAGGTAACGAATACAATAATCATTAATTCAAATATTTTGGAACCGGTGATTGTATTCATACGCAAGAAAAAAGTCTGATCACGTGACTGACTTCATGTTATAGAAAAT